>CM017893.1:21926676-22124176 GCA_008369825.1 Triplophysa tibetana
TACTTTAAGTGTGTCGTAACTCGTTGCTAATGTAGGCAATAGTTTTGTCGCTCAAGTTTATCTTGTGTCTTCACATCTCTACACGCCTCTGAACAGCCTTCCTGTCAAAAATAGACACTCCACATAAACAAGAAGTCTTACACATGAGAGCAGTCGAGTCCATGCTTCATCCTTCAAAACATCTACAGCGCCTCACTTCAAACAATCCACACCGCAACATTACTTCCACATTCACACCGAGCGATATGATCTCTGTGTCTGTCAGATGAGGGTCTGATCCGTGTGAGCGAGGTCGTGCTTTCGGCAGGATCGGATCCCGGCATTCCTCAAGCCCCGGCAGGGGAGGGACACAATGGAAGGGGGTGTATTTCTATGGTAATTTGGAGCTGGTGCTCTCTGTAATGAGACTCTGTACAACAGACGGCCAACAAAAGAGCCCTGCAAACACACCGGAGAGAAAGAGTGACAGAAAAAGATCGCCTGACCCCGCCACTAATGAGTTCTTGAGCTGACATACACACAACAATCCTGTTCCACACGAGCCTCCCAGACAACACCGGACACCTGTTTATAATCCATCCCAAAACACACTTCTGGAGTCATTACCAAACACATTTAGTGCAGCTTCACAACTTCAGATTCATGTCTCATTCACAAACAAAATGGGTTTTGTGAGCAGTACAAACAGAAACTCATCCTGACGACTCATTTTTGTGACTATATAACACAGAGGATGTGTATTACACACAATTGTTGAAACTATGGCTTAATTTCTCAGAACTCTACACAAAATACCACCAAACACACACACAAAATGTCACACATGTTGTAAAAGCAAACACGTCATAAAAACTTTTAAAAAAATATGTTTGCTACTAACTCTGCACACAAACATAAGATAATTAGCCACATACACACCAACCTACACACTAAATACTGTATTCTGAAAACATTGTGTTTTTATTTAGTTTGACCAAGGGACGGTGGTGTGAAGTTTAGGAGTAAATGTCATTATCTACTGTACTTAAGTATCTTTTTGGTTACTTTGTAGTTGTACTGTAAAGATATTAGAAACTTTTACTCTCTACTTGACTACATCTCTGAATAAGTTTAAGTTCTCTACATTCCTCACTTACAGAAGAAGCAATATTGCCATTTATAGGCCATTGAAGGTTCTATATCTTGTGTATTTTGTCCTTCTTAATGAATCTTGTCATCATGACTTCTTTATATGAATGCGGGTGCAGTATCAGGTAGTTGACATCGCTGGTGTTTTATGTGGGAAGAGGACATCACTGCCGGAGATGATGTCCAGTGCAAAAAGAATTTTCTACTTCACATTATTATTTCATTTATCAGTTTTACTGAAGTGATCTTTTTGAAGGATGTTGGTTTCCTTATGAGCGCTTGAGCTTAACTGAGACGTGTGTTTGTAATAGACGTAGGATTTGATGTCGACTTTGATTTGTTGCAGTTTTGAGATGTTCAGTTTGAATCCAGTTCTCGTCTGACGCACCAATCAACTGTTTCCTGTTTTTCACTTACACGTCTCCTACATTCAGAATGAGTCAAATACTCAAGTACTGTTCGTATCAGATACTCTAACACTTCTGGAATTGGTGACTTGTAGCTTGTAATGGGGTCATGTTCACTGTAAGGTATCTGTACATTTACTCAAGTATGGTTTTCAGGTACTCTGGAGCCTCAGGTATCAATTTTAGTGTCTAAGCAATTAAAAAAAAACTGCTTTTAATGTAAACTAATAATAGTGCTTGGCAGTGTGGTAGAAAATCCCTGAATGTGAGTTATAAGGAGAGAGAGAGAGAGAGGGACAGACAGACAGAGAGAGGGAGAGAGAGAATGAGTGAGAGACAGACAGACAGACATACAGAGAGAGAGAGAGAGAGAGAGACAGAGAGAGATAGAGAGACTGACAGACAGAGAGAGGGAGAGAGAGAAAGAGAGAGAGAGAATGAGAGACAGACAGAGAGAGATAGAGAGAGAGAGAGAGAGAGAGAGGGACAGACAGACAGAGGGAGAAAGAGAGAGAGAGAGAGAGAGATAGAGAGAGAGAGAGAGAGAGAGAGAGCAGATGGGAAAGTGAGCAGCCCCAGCTATGGCCAGATTTTTCCAGTCATACAGAAACAGACGTTTGCGTTTCTTTGGTTACTCGAGCAGAAGTCATTTTTAATCATTCGATGAAATTCATTTAATTCCATTCAATTTCACAAAATTTCTTACAGGAAGTAAATGCAGAAGCTGTGAGAGTCCAGTCACATGATCATGTGTATTTTGGTTACAGCAGTAATGTGAAAATAGCCATCTGAGTTATGTTAATGATGACCTAAGAGTATTCTGGAATATCTGTTTACAGAAACTAAACACCATCTCATACACACACATATACACACACACACACACACACACACACACACACACACACACACAAACACACACACACACACACACACTGTAACACTTCTGTCTTCATCCCTTGTGTTCTCAGCCAGTTTCCCCGTGTTTTTACCCCTTGGACTCCCTTTCATTGGACCTTTTTCTTCCATGGACTTCATTCCCCATAATGCATTGCACCCCATCACCCATCTTTGCTTTCACCTGCACCTTGTTCTTTGTCAAGTCTTATATTCGTATGTGTTTGCCGTACACACATTATTGACAAGCACGATATATAATAATGGTATTAATTCCAATACGTTTACTCTTCATGAACAGAATTTCAGGCATTTAGCTCACTGAGGTTTTGAGTTTTGAGCTTGATAGATGATAAAACACACAAAAGCGTGCAACCAATCAGAACACACGAGCACTCCATAGCAACAGAGAACACACACAGAACTCTGTACTAACACACTAACATTCACACACACAAACATACATTCATCTGATCTTCTGTAAGAACAGACAGTTCACCCAAAAATAAACATTCTGTCATGAAATACTCAACTCTCTACTTGTTCAAACTTGTATAAATGTATTTGTTTGGATAAACAGAGAGAAAGATATTTAGAAGAATGCTTGTAACCAAACAGTTCTTGCACCCTATTGACTTTTTGCTGTCCTACGTTCTTTAAAATATCTTCTTTTGTGTTCAAAATTATATAATTAATATAATAAGTAATTTTTCCTATATGGTAGTCAATCGGGTCCAAAAACTGTTCGGTTACACGCATTCTTCCGAATATCTTTCTCTGTGTTCATCAAAACAAAGACATTTAGAACAACTCAAAGGTGAGGAATTGATGACAGAATTTTCATTTTTATTTATAGGATACTATACACAAATAACTATTTCTAAGAGGGAATATATCAGACAGAACTACATTCACTGATCTCACGGTTTTAAATAAACTGATTCTCCAAATGACTATTCATGACACAGAGACTTCAATTCAATGTCTTTAGTGTTCGCTGAAGCTTTGTGTGTTCTGTGGCAAATAAAATTGTACACCGCCATCAGCGTCACGTCCTTAGCGAAACACCTGAACCGTAACCACATCTGAAAGCTTTTCACAGACAACTCAACTCAGACCGGCAAAAGAAAAAGATTGAAGATTTTCATATAGATGAAGCGATCGTCCAGCACCAAAAACAGACCCACAACAAAAACACACAGAGAGATGTTGTGAAGAGAGTCTACGACAGTATAAAGACTAAAGGAGAAGCGGTGGTTAGTCAAAAACTGTGAAAAAAAGAGCAAGTGAGCAGGCGACAGATGAAAGATCACAAAACAAAAGATACCTTCATCAACATCTGAAATATAGTCCTCACTGAGCATTTCAGGCACATTGGCTCTACGAACTGTGCGGTTTAAATCGAGATAAATCATAATTAGAAATGATACGTAAATGAACAAAAATACAAATGAACAGCAGAAACAAATGTTTACCTTCATCGTCAGACATGTCCAAAACCTCGTTCATGGTTTCTGGAACATTCATTTTATGTTTGTCTGTCACAGTCTGCAAATACAGAAAAACACCAGACAGTGTGATCTCAAAGCACGATTTTCTCCTGTCCTGTACATGTGTGTGTTAGGAGACGGGACAGATCAGTGTGACCTCATGTGTCACTGTAGTATCACGTCATGTTAAATACACATCTATTCATTCAGTTTTGTGTTGTGTCTCTCACCACAGTGGTGTGAGTCTCCTCGGTCACAACTTTGAGTGTGTCGACGACAGAGATGTAACCCAGACGTCTGGCGATGGATAACGCTGTGTTTCCATTCTGTAAGTCAAAGAAAACACACAATTACTGATATGAAGCCGAATGAAAATAAATCATTTTTGCATTGAGTTTTGGAAAGGATTCGTTAATCCAACTATTCGATCTTAAAAAAGCAAACGGTAAATGAAACATACCATAAAGTTATCAATGTGGCACCATGTTTACATTCATAACATGTGATTTATTGAATGCTAAATTGGCAAAAACAGATGAATGGTTTTCTCTCACAAACATATTGTTTAACTTCATACGACATGTATTATTAACCCACTCAAGTCATTGAGATTACTTTTATGATGTAAGTTTGTGTAAGTGTGAGTATCAAATAAGATATCACGACAGCGTTTTAATAACAAATTATTAAGAAAGAAATGAAGTCATATACATCTGGAAGGACATGAGAGAATGTTTATTTTTAGTGAATTAATCCCAAATGCCAGATTCCATTAGCAGAGTTTAGGCCGTGTTCACACTTGACTTTACAATGGCCCTTTTTTAGGGAAGAAAAACGCTTGCGGGATTGTGTTACAAATAGCTGCCAGCAGTGTTCAAAGATAGGATTTGTGCACGGAGACAGGCTTCATAGGCAGCGTAACGGAATCTATTTGAATTATAAACACAGAGCGTCTGCAAAAAACACATATTTAAAAACTACAATACTAATTTTCTCGCGAGAAATGCAACCAGAAGTTATTGAAAGTTAAAATTAAACTTACATTTATACAAAACTATGCTTCAACGGGCGTTGCGGCCGCCAGTTTATATTTTCGAGTTTGAGACTTCTCGACCAATCACGTTCCCCGCATGTTGTTATGGAAACGGCAGGTCTCTGTCATTGGTGAGCTGTGTAAAAGGTGCTTGATATAGGGCGTTTTTTCAGAAAAGTTCAACTTTTTTGGAAACACGGTTTACTCCATAGGATTATAATATAAACAGATAGAAGTCAAGTGTGAACACAGCCTTACGCTTCATTTAATTCAAAACATTATTGAATATTTTAACTTCAGCTTTCGACTAGTGTGTTAAAATCTTTTCTTAAGACACTGGGGTGAAGTGAACCAACGACTGCCATTGTGTTATTATGTGTATACAGCGTGTTCTGGATGTCTTTAGCACTTTGCTGTGTAGTTATGAGAGCGAGCCCATGTTTCTGTGTGATACAGTTGCAGTAACAGACTCATGATGTCACGCACGCTTACCACTGTCAGCTCATTGGGTGAAGCTCCATTCTGCAGCAGAAGATTGATGATGTGTGTGTGACCCTGCTGTGCCGCCTGGTGTAGAGGTGTGTATCCATTCTGAACATCACACAACACACAACACATTCAAACTAGTTCTCACATCATCAGTCATCAGGACATAAACGCAAACAGAGCTACTGAACACATACTGTACACAAAGCTCTCTGTGGACATCAGGTCATGTACCTTGTTCTTGGCATTGACTTTGGCCTGGTTCTTCAACAGAAAGTGCACCATCTTCACGTTGCCATAGTGACAGGCCACATGCAGTGGGGTGTATCCCATCTGAAACACACGTGACCCGTCAAGAACACCTAACCCTGCTTGTGAGGTTTATATTTGCATTTCTTATAACTTTGTGCTAAATTGTTTCTAAAATGCTGAATTAATCACAGTATGTAGAAGTTGAATAACTTCTAAATCATTTTTACAACATACAGCATAAAGTTCTGTCGTGAATTACTCAAGTTGTTCCAAACCTGTATGAATTTCTATGTTCTGAATCTGATGAACACAAAGAAAGATATTTGGACGAATGTTGGCAGCTGACATTTCTGGGACACCATGGACTACCATTGTTTTTTTTTTGTTCTGTTAGATGCAAAAGAAGATTTTTTAAAGAATTTAGGAAAGAACAGTTCTGGGGCACCACTGACTACCATATTTTACAATATTTCATTATTGAGTTTTAATCTATACAATTTGTATGAACAACTTTCCAGAATTTCCTAAATTGAGAGTGCAGGAATCCAGTGGACAACTATTTTTGACTACCCCAGAAATCTCAGTTGCTGACATTCTTCTAACTATCTTTCTTTGTGTTCAACATAACAAATACGTTTATGCAGGTTTGGAATAACCTGAGGATGAATAATTCATGACATATTTGACATTTTTGTGGATCTGGACATCCTGACATACGCTATTTATCTTGTTTACTCACATATACTGCATTATTATCAAATAATAAGAAAACTCAAGACATTAACCCAGTGTTTAAATGAAAAAACATTTGTATTTATCCTCATTTTAAGTCATTACATGACAGAATAAGAAGATTAATTTGATCGTCTTTACTCATTGAGACACAGAATGTGAAACAGACTTAGTTCTGTCATGAATGTGTTTTTATTCCCTCTGATCTGATGTTTTCTGTGGGTCATTGTACTGAGTATTGATCTGAATCTCTCAGCATGACCTCGACCTTCAAAGCCGGTCGATGTTTACACATGAGGGGACGGTGAGGAGACATGACATCACGATCAGCCTCTGTGTGTGTGTGTGTCATGACCCCCTGTTTAAATCGGAATATTTATCAAAATAACTTTCATTTAACACACCATGGAGAAACACTTCATTTTCCACAATGCTCAAATCTATTCTACATATTTGTTTTCATGTCAATTATTGTGTTGTGTTGCTGTCAAGGTTGATATTGTTTTTTTACCTTCGTCTCTGGGTCGACCGTGGCTCCGTGATTGACCAGCACCTCAGACACGTTCACTTTGTCCTCTTGAGCTGCTAAGTGCAGCGGGGTCAATCCGCTCTGTCAAAAGCAGTCGTGAGTCAGTCATTGACAAACACTGAACACATCTGATATCAAGACTCCATCCGTGCGGCCCAAATCCTCTACTTCCATCCTATATAGAGAAGTATGTCCGAAACTTCAGTATGCACAAAATAGGCGGTTATACCCGGATGGTCTACGGCTTCCGCCGAGATTTGAGAGTGTGGATCGGATGGAGACTTCTCTGTCCCATGATGCCACGGTAACAACGTTCACATTTCAAAAGTGAATCAAATAAAAATAGCGGAAAACTTCCAAGCGGTGTCTGTTCTATAATTGTAAGTACAGATGAATGAATTTCTCGCGGATAAATTATGTTTGTACCGACGCCTTGATACAGGTTAAGCGCTCAAAGGTCAAAGAGCATACGGGTGACATGACAATAAAACATGGCAGATGCATGTACTATATAGAACATACTGTTTTAACGGCCGATAGGTGGGTCATAGTATACGACTTGGGACGCAGCGAAAGAACCTCACGGTGAAAATAAACCACAGTCAGCTCTGACCCTCAGCTGATCACAGACATCCATCCAGAAATTGCTTTGATCCAGAGATCAGATTGTTCAACTTGGCCTTAGTGTACAGCAATGAAGTTTCACCTTGTTTCCCAGATTGACAGCTGCTTCACGGGCGAGCAGGAGGGTCACTATGTCGACGTTGCCCTCCTGTGCTGCCAGGTGAAGTGGACTGATGCCCTGCCGCGTTATGGCGTTGGTGTCGGCTCCGTACTCCAGCAGCGTGGTGGCGATCTCCATCTGGTTCTTCTTGGCAGCTATGTGCAGCGGAGTATAACCGTTCTAGTGAAGAAAGCAAGTGCGTGAGAATCAAGTACACTTACATCGAAATCACAAGGAGACAAGAGATGGTGCTGGATCAGAGATGAACAACGATGAACAAACGCTTGAAAGGCCATGAACTCTGTTTTCTTTCTCTGGATTAGGACTGTGCAATTCATCAAACATTCATTGGATTCGTCAATTTTGGACTTCAACAATTACAAAAACTAAATAATCGTCGTAAAACAATTATTGTGCCGCGTTCCATGTTGCATGGATCCTCTCTTCTCTTGTGGTATAAATCCACTGTATCATATATATATTAATATAACCGTATATAAAGCACACCCCTTTCCTTTACAGTAGTGGTTCAGCTGTACTATTGCTTTACATTCATCTTTCAGTTGAATTCACAGATTTTTTATTTTTTATTTTTCTATGTTGTTTTAAAAGATCGTGAGCCATCGTGTTAAATAATCGTGATCTCAATATTGGCCAAAATAATCGTGATAAGGATTTTTGTCATAATCGAGCAGCTCTACTCTGCATTGGTGCGCATAAAAAAATCTTGCTTGTGTTCATTGAGTGAGACTTTCTTGATTTACACAATAAAGTCCTTTTTGCATTGATCAGTTTGAATGCGCTCAACTCCGACAGCACTACTGTACGGCACACGACGCCAAACCACAACAAAACTGTGGATTTATGACATTTCCAAAAAATAAACCTGTGCGCCACTCACAGAATGAGACAGCAGTAGTAATGAACGCACGGAGAGAAAAGCATTCTGGGACGGAGTCGCTGAAGAGCAGGTGAATGTCCGTCAGTGACGTCCACATGACACGTCTGCTTGTTGTACATCACGGGGTCACCGCATTTGTGTAGGGTTCACACTGAGCCCTTGCAGCACGACAAAACAACACAAGCGCTTGAAAAGTGCCGACAGGGGTCTTTCTATTGAGCCCCAAACAAAGAGCAAAATAAAAAACACACAGTCGACAGATTCAATTAATAATGGGCTTCATGGACCACCGGTTCTGGAAACTCACGGCAGAACAGTTCCAGATCGTCGACGCTCCGTTCTAAAATCTAGTGAGCTGACTGTGCAGTTAGGATCATAAAGCACTGAAGACACTTTAAAAGCATTACTTCTACAGCACCATCACACGTTTCCATTACTAAAAAAACAGTCCCAGAATGCACTGTGTCAACGCTTTTTGTGTGTTTGGTGTGTTTTCACCCAATGGAAGCACCTGTGAGCTCTACAGAGGTTGAAACAGAGACACCCAATTGAATAAAACACTGGAGTATACTACACTAAATCAACTGTATTACAGTATTGACGTATACTTTAATATTAACAGGTTTAAAACAGTTCTACAGTTCCTCACAGTATTGATCATGATTTAAACTGACTGAATTCCTGTTTCACCGTCACTGGAGATTTGCATGTCGTCTTTATAAAATAATGCTATTTTGTAAGCAGTCACTGTGGCGTGTTTTTCATTCGCAGTCATTTCCCCTAAAGATAATACTGATGTCAGATCAGAGAGGAGTTGTTGTTTTAAGAGTACGGAGGTCAATGACATCAGCGTTCAGGAACTTCTCTTGTCGAGAGAGATTTAATGTGTGTCACAGTGAAGTGAAGTGAGAAGAGAATTCAAACAACAAAACTGAGCAAGAACATGAGCAGGAAGTGGACGTGTAACGGCACGGACATGATGCTTTATCATGTGAAATCTGTGTGTATAACTGTGTGTTTGTGTGTGTGAATGTGTGTGTGTGCGTGTGTGTGATAGATATACACGTGTGTGTGATTTGTGTTACCTTTGCGGCGGCGTGTGGAGACGCTCCCTGATCCAGCAGAAGAAGAGCCACTTTCTGATTATCATAGTGTGCAGCTACATGCAGTGGTGTTAGTCCACTCTAAACACACACACACACACGGTCCAGGGATCAAAGGTTATGTGTGTGAAACAGGTGACATCATACATCACTTTTAAACATGTGGACACGGCTGCAGTGTAAATGTACGCAAAAATGAATTAACTGAAGAATTAAAGAAAGAATGCAGACAGCAGCAGCAATGGTGAAAGATTCACCTCTTATTCACCTCTTGATGGGTCATATTTTATATTTTTAACCCACAGACGCTGAAAATATATGAAGAGTTTTTTCCATTTTTTATAGATACAGTGTGTACAATTTTGAAGGATTTATTTACCAAAATGTAATATATGATACAAAACTATGTTGTGAGTGGTGAATAAATACCAAAAATCATGTTTTTTTATTGTTGATTCCAATTACTATCAATCAAACTGCAGTTGGTTTCTTTTGATTTAAGCCATAATAACTCAAATGATACAGCTAACTAACACAATAAAACACAACCAAAACATGATTTTTGAAGTTCTCTCATTTTGGAACCAAACCTTTCATATATTGATGTATTGAACTTGCATTGTGTTTTAGAGGAGTTCATGTGGATCAAAAATGAAATCCTCAATGTTTTAAGCATGAACTAAATGAAAAAAGATTAAAGTCTTGCGTAAGAGCCAAATGATTAATATGTGAATACAGCGTAAATTGTGTAATAAAATGTGTACGGAATGAATTCAACAGTTCCAGTTTGTGTTTGGAGTAATGTCAGCAAACTGAACTGGTCGTGTCCATCAGAAACACAATCTGTGATCTCAATCTGTCTCGCATCCAAAATAAACACAAGCTCACAGAGACACAAGACTCAGTTCAGTTATGCAAAGCTGGTACTTCAATTCTTTCGGTTCCTGGACTTATTTTTCTGATGTTTGTTTGCAAACAATTTCAAATAAATTTTCATTTTTCATAAAATGCCACAAAATCTGTGCCCACCCCGGATCCATCTTGACGCCCCCCAGTTTGAGAACCAGTGATCTACAGCGTTGTTGAAGCTGATCAAGACGGGCTCGGGTGATTTTACCTTCCCAGCGGCGTCGGGCGGCGCTCTCTTCTGCAGCAGCAGGTTGGCCACTTCTATCTTCCCGTACTTGGCGGCGACATGCAGCGGCGTGAATCCTTTCTGCAAACACAAACGGGTTGAAATTCAGTGTGACGTGCAAAACAGTTACAGGCGCCTTTTATTAAACACAGTCCCTTCAGGGTGGGGTTGAAAAACTGCAAGAAAATGACTCTGAGATTGAGCAAAAAACTGTAATGTGTCACAGAAATGTGAAGTAATCCTGAAGCCGTTCAGCTTTAGAGAGGAAGAATACATATTACACAACGCACAAACACAACAGCGCTCACATCTAAACACAACACACAAAAACACTACATCCATCCATATCCATCAGTCACATCAGAACGTCTGAAGGTGGAAGAAGAAGTCAAATATAGAGCGTTTCATCTGCCGTGCGCACGCCTGACCCCCAGATAACTTCCAGTCTGTGTTTCGCTAATGTCTAATAATAGAACTATTTATATATGATTTCATTTATTTGTATGATTATTTTACTGTATAATATTTACATTAAATAAACGATTTGTTGAATTTTGTTGTATGTTCATTTTATCAAATAATTTGTTGAATGGTGCCTGTAATTCGGCCTGTAATTTAAATAAAACGTATTGTACTCTGACATCTAGAGGTTGAGCTTAGTATTGCAGTCTAAATTTGAAATTTTGGAGAAACAAGTTTAGCCAAGTAACATTTCTTCTCATTTTCTTTTGATTGTAATCAGAAATAATCTACAGCTGCTCTATTGTTTGTGAATGTGTACCAGAAGTTCAGTTGGGGTCACAGAAGTGCACACGCGCAGTAATGTTTGTTTATGTTGTCTCTTTGAAACCGTCTGTAGATTATAGAAGAGAAAAAAATCTGAAATGTATAATAAATACATATTATGTGTACGTACATACATCTAAGTATCTTTTTGTATTGTTATATTATTGTTATATGGTTTTATTACATACAATAGAGTATCTTAATCTTAACAGAATATTGAGATCGGACATCTTGAAAGTCTTTATAGACCACTTCAGAAGACGTAAACAACAAACTGCAAAAAATGATTTTCTTACTGAAATTCTCTGAAATTTCATATTTTTTGTCTAATAACATGACTTGATTTCTTAGGTCTTTTTGCTCATCAAGAAAATGCATCTTGATTCAAGATTTCATTGACATTTGGAAAACAAGAAAAAAAAAATACAAAGAAAGTCATTTTTTGCAGTGCTCTGGTCCAGAAGAACCTTCCGTTTAAACAAAATAAACCGGCAGAACATTCATAAACGAATCAGAATGTTAAATTAATATCTTTCATATTTTTTCATACAGTCCATGCATCTATCTTGTGCATTTATCTTGTGGAGTGGTCTATAGTTTTATTGTCCTGCCACAGCTCAGCAGAACCTCGTCTGACAGCAAGAAAGCAATGAACAAACCCGTCTGAATCAGACGCTGATGTAAATAAAGTCTGTTTTCAGACTAAAACAATATCTAGCACATAAGAGTTTGATTCTGGTTCAGGAGTTATTTATATATGATGTGAACTAATGGGATGATTACGCGACTGACCTTGGTGGTGATGCCGAGAGAAGCTCCACTGTCCAGTAGGATGGATGCGACGTCTTTGTGTCCGTCTCGTGCAGCCAGGTGCAGCGGTGTGTATCCGGAGGAGGTGGTGGCGTCCGCTGAAGCTCCGTGTTTCAGAAGCAGCTGGACTATATCAGGCTTTCCCAGACGACTGGAGATGTGCAGCGGCGTCTGATCATCCTACACACAAACACTCGCTCTTTACTTTCGGAATTTTCCGTGTTGCGATCGGTACAAAATTCACATTTTCGAGCTTATTGATGATCAACGGCAGTACGAAAGCAGCACACAGATCTCACCTTGGCCTTGGCGTCCATATCCGCTCCATTCGCCACCAGGAATTTCACCACGTTGGTCTGTCCTGCCCTGGCAGCCATGTGCAGCGCCGTCTCGCCTCTCTGAAACACACAAAAGAACGTTCAGGAGAACCCTTCGACTGAGTTTGGACAGAAGGTCTTTGTGTATGTGCGAGTTGTGACTGCTGTGATGAGTTGCGTGTTTCTATGGTAACAGCGGCTCACTGTCGGTCTGATTACAGTCTGACTGTCCTGTAATTAAAGTCGTGGTCAGACGCTGTTATTATTACACAGAACGGATCTGAGAATCCAAACCGAGCCTTGACACATAACACAGCTGACGTCCGGAGCTTTGCTTAAATGTTTGTTTTGCTGTGATCGGTTTCTTCGTGTCACAACAGTTGATGTGTGATCACCTTGAAGTCTTCCAGACCTACCATGAGCTCCAAGGTTTTAAGCTTTCCTAAAATCTGCAGGCATTTTTAATGTGGTCAACTTTAATGTGAACGTTGGAAACTCACAATGCATCATGGGACATGAAGTTTGCTGTCTCACATGAAGTCTGTTGGATCGGGAGGAAATTGAAGGAGAAAAATGTGTCGTCGATGTTTGTGTGGTGCTGCGGGGGCGTGACGTCTGTACTCACCACATTCATGCTGTTTGGAGACGCTCCGTGATTGGTCAACTGAGTCACAATGTTTTCATGGCCCATAAAAGCGGCCACATGAATGGGCGTAAGTCCAGACTGCCGGAGAAACAACACATTACGACCTCATTCCAAAACAACACTCCAAAACAAATGGATCTGCGAAGCTTTCTGCATGACTTATAACACAGATCCTGATAACGACAGAGAGTTTGTATCAGGGCTGAATGTGGTTCTGTAAGGGTTATTATAAACGTCACATGAACATGAAGTGATGTGAGGTCTGTGCACTACTGTAGTGTGATACTGTAGCGTCACTTCTGTTCTGCAGACGTCCGACAGAAACTTCTGCCAGGATTTAGCAACATAGTTTCACATATTAAATCCTGCACCTTTTTCCTTTTACTGAACACATCATCTAAACAAACTTAGAAAACTATACTTGAAAAAAACGGATAAGAAAACAGAACTCTATTGCACTATTATTGCACTTTCTAAGGAAAATTCTTTCCTTTAATTTAGGAATAAATTTAACATAAATGAAGTTTTTTTAGCTGTATTCTGTTTTAAGAGTTTCTGTCAATTTACTGCAAAACAACGCAAATGAAAAAATACTGTATACTTCTGTCCGGTTCACTACCGTCAACATGATTAACAGTTAGCATTAAGTTTAGATGGGCGGCACGGTTAGTTCCTGTAGTAGAGTAGGCGGGGCGAGACCGTGGTTTGAGTCCGGTGAGTAATTGTGAATTAGCGCCAGTTCTGCGCACACTGGGCTCGAATCACGGAGGAGATGGGAGCATATAAGAGAACGAGCGACCGGTCCGTCTAAGAGAGAGGACCGGGCCCGAAGTGTTTGTATATGTTTTACTGTGTTGCTGCGCCGGCTGTTATGTTTTGGTTTGTTTCTTAGCCTGCGGTCGTCCGTGAGGGGCCGCCGGCTATTATTATTACTTTATTAAATGTTTAAATGTCTTCCGGTTCCCGTCTCCTTCCTTCCCTATCTTGAATCTTGTTACAGTTCCTAATGACATTTAAGTGTAATACATCATTAAAATGTAGTTGAGACTTATGTAAGGGAAGGACAGAAGTCGAGTCCTGACTGTACATGTGAGGTGGAGCTGGGGATGGAGGAGGGTCATTAGTTCATGAGCAACACGATAAGCTGCTATTAACTGAATTAAATCTTAAATTGGAAGCTGCCTCATATCTCTATAGATAGATGAGGATCAGGTGATGCGAGCTTGACTCACGTGACCTGCCAGAAGTTACGCTTTACAGTTGATTTGAGCAATTACTGTTGAAGCCTTTGCTAATTCTATTGAAAAAGGCCTCAAAACAGAAGAGTTAGACTGATAAAAATTATAATTCCCCCGCCGTCGCATCGCACAAGCACCAGAGTTAAATGTTATGGGGACTTGAGAGAAAAGTGTTATCAAAGTTATTTAAAAAAGAAACTTTAAGAAACTCTGGTTTCAATCCTGTAGGAATTATTTTTAATTAAAATATATACCAGCACGGCACTAAACGCAACGTTATGAGATCGCTGGATAAAGGAAATCTTTTGCAGCACTCAGAATATCAAAAGTGGGAAAATATAATCTTTGTATTTAATGATGAATATTTTCTTCACCAACTAATAAACTTTTGAAATCATTTTTTATCTTTAACATTAGATCTTACATTTGATTTTAACAAAATTATGCTCAAAATGTTTGCTCATTTTTAATTCCTAACAAATAATCCATAAAAAATAAAACAGTACTATAACAAACAGCTTCAGCAAAGGTCGCTCTGCTGTGTCCTACTGTATTCTGCAGCATTAACTACAGTGAACTGATCAATTACAGTAAATACTGCAGGATATTTAATGTAGTAAATTGTAGTTTGTTTGTTAATCAAAGTATACTGTGGTGTATTATTGTAATTAATGCACTTTGTTAATGTATACTACAGTATTCTACTTTAATATTTAATACACTTACATTTAGTTTCTAAGAATTTTACTACAGTTTACTACAGTAAATACTAAAGTACACCGCTATATTTGAAGAGTTTGGTTCCAAACTGAGATTACTTGTGTATATTATGTTATCGATTTTTTGTGGTGTTTTATTGTGTTAGTTAGCTGTATGCTTTGCTTTATTATGGCTTAAATCAAAACAAAGCAACTTCAGTTTGATTGATAGTAATTGGAAGGCACAATAAAAAACACGTTGTCTCGATTTGGAAGCAAACTCATTTTTTCATATGTGGATAAAATATTGAGGGAGTAAATGTTTTTCATTTGTGTCTCACCTCAGTCACAGCCTGAATGGACGCGCCGTGTTTCAACAGAAGCTCCATCACTTTGATTCTGTTCTTCTTGCAGGCGATGTGAAGCGGAGTGAAACCATTCTATACAACAGAAGAAAGAAAGAGTTCTTGAGTTTTTGCTTTCCAGCTGATGAGAATCCAGTTGCTTTTCCCCTAACCAGACGACTTCACAAAGCTTTGTTCCAACACACGTGGCTCTTGCTGCTCAATGCTTGGCAAGTTTCTACTCTTTCCTTCTTCCGTTTTTTCCTCATAAAGTGCAGCGACACGCCCGTCCTGTAAGCATTACTTCAGAGCATGACAGTATGCAATGCGCTCTTGGCCAAGAAAGATCGGAATGACGCTGCGCAGAAACAAAATGTGTTTCATGTTATAACTCCTGCAGTACTCCATCTACGGAGGAAACTCTGATTGTTTTGCATTCAACTGTTTGTCACGTTCTTTTCCAAATAGAATCAACATTCTAGCGGGCCGTAAGACGATATGAGTACAGGGTTTGTTCTTTAACAGTAATTTGATCAAGCCTTCACTCCTTCATTTCAGATTTCATGGAATGATGAAGCTTAGATTTCAATTTTGTGTTTGTATGACCGGACTTTCTTTGCATTAGTGATTACTCTCTGCGCTTTCAGTGCTTTGCATCCTTCAATGACCTAATGACATCACTGAATGGTTTTATTATGGTAAAAGTGTAGTAACATGGTTGTGGTTTTACTACAAATAACATGGTAAAACTCTTCTACCTGAAGCGAAAACACAGTTAATCTGTTGTTATCATAGTTTAACTATAGTAGCATTCATATTTAATAAGACTTATTAAAGACTATATATACCTTTAACTTTATATTATTTATATTTTCCCTATATGCAGTATTTTTTATAATGATCTTTGGAGCTGACCTGACCTACATTTCACTTCATGTTGTAAATTCTCTATACAATAAACTGTGTATGTGATTAATAAAATCTTGAAGTTTGATTCAGTTTTACCATAGTTACTATTGTAAATGAGCTGTTTATTTTTAGTTTATTTTTTATTTTGTTGTTTAATTTAGGGCATTTTCTGCGTTATGGACTTCATATTTTGCGTTATGGACGTGAGAATTAATTTGTTTATATGGAAAATTATATTGAACAGTCTGTTTATACTTCACTGAACCCTTGTTGATCGTCTAAACATCAAAAAATATCAGTCTTTGAAAAAACATTATATCTAAATAAAGAGAAATAAACATGTGTTATGGATGTGAAAAAAAAGGATGTGGTTTTTGGGAGACGATAAACTTTGTAGGATTTCTGTGAAATAAAATGAACAATCATGAAGCAATAAGACCCAATGAATGGAGAAGAGATGCCTATTTATAGAACATCAAATAGTTTCATTATATTCATTTTCATTCGTCCATTTATGAGGAATATGAAGCGTTATGGATGTGACAATCCTGAAAATGGCTCTTACCTGACTATGAAAAATCATGAACTAAAAATAAAACAAATGCTTTACAAATCTGAACATGGGTATCTGAGCCACCAAATGTTAATATCTGTGCAGTAACCAGAGTAAAAACCGCTGGTAAAAACTTGTGTGTCAGATTACACTCACCAGTGCTTTGGCATTGGGGTTGGCGCTCTTATCCACAAGGACTTTAGCAACTTTGTAGTGTCCACAGTGGGCAGCAACATGCAGGGCGGTCAGATAGTCGTTGGTGACGTCGTCCACGGGCACCTCGTGATGGAGCAAGAGCTGAACACAGTTCAGATGATCTCCCTGTGTTGCCATGTGCAGTGGCGAGAGACCGTTCTGTAAAAACACACACACAGACAGAATCATGCTGAAATCTTCCCTTCTAAACAACGTTCACTTCTTTCTTTTCACTCGGCCATCACAGATTGATCAGATCTACAACAGATGCGCTGAAGTGCTCTCGTGAACGCACACCATAGACTGACAAACCAGAGGAGAATTTATCCATTAAAGTCCTTATTTTGGTTAGTTTTTCATTTCTTATCGCTTCAAAAAACTCATTTGAGCCACTATGAGCAGATGGACCAATTTAACGATGTCTTTAGGACTTTTCTGGACCTTGACAACAATTATAACCATGACGTCTATGAGGAGGCCTGGAAATCTCTCGCATGTGACCTAAATATCTTTATTTGTTTTCCGAAGATGCCGGGAGGTCTTAAAGGGGTCGTATGGCACAAACACATGTTTTTCCTAGTCTTTGGTGTTTTATAAGTTGCCCATGCATCTATTAAATTGCAGAAATGAAAGTGTGGGAGCAACACCCTTGGGAACAAGAATGCGTAAAAAATCATTTTGAGATGAACTTTTCTTTTGAGAGTCTTTCTCAAAACTCTTTTAAATTGTAACGAAGTCTCTATCTAAACTTAAACAACTGCTCCATTGTGACATTAACCGGACGGGAACATCATCTGTGAGCGGGGTCTTGTTTAGCTTTCTCATTCCAGGAAAGTGTTCAGCGAGGGAATGGAAACGTCATCGACATCTGTGTCCAGTTCAACAGACCTCTGACACTCTCTCACTTTCCTCCAAACATTATTATCCTCAAATACAGTAAGTATGATTACAGAGTAAGATGCCTTTAGACACGTACTCTTAAACACCTTCATCTGCTCTATAAGTGCAGACAAAAAAGATCACAGAGAATTTCCTGCAAAAACAACAGACTACGGTGAATTATTGTCCAATTAACTGAAGAACAGGTTTGGTGTGGCTGTACCTTTGTCTTGGAGAGGATGGGCGCTCCTCGATCCAGCAACATTTCCACCACTTGTTCATGACCGCTTCTGGCACCGCAGTGTAGAGGCGTCAGTCCGTCCTGCAGGTGGACGACAGACACACACTGATAAATCACAGACGCGACATGAGAGACGGCGTTTCACAACAGAAAAGATGCGTGAAACATCTGCATGTGATTCCTCTTTAATACTCTTGTGCCAGACACATGAGCCCTGCGGCTGTTTGCATTTATTACAATTAAGCCTCACGTATCCCTCAATTACCAAATTCCCTGTTCATTATAAAAAAACATCTAACAGAGTCTCTTAAATTACCAACAACCGAATGCGCTTGTTGTGATACGTGGTATGCGATAAAGTTATAAACGATAACTTGTAAAGGTCTTTTTCAGTCTTGTGCGATAGAAGCAGCGATGAAACATGTGCTCACGGCCTCAGAGGAGATAAATACAGATCTAGTGAAGAAAGAGTTCATGCGGTTGGACTGACTTTAGTTCTGGCATCGATGTGAGATCCTCTCTCCAGCAGCAGTCTGACCATGTTGGCATTTCCTCGTTTTGATGCCACATGAAGAGGTGTGATGTCATTCTAAAACAGAAACAAACAAAACAGAATTGAACCATCAAGACACGTAAAATGATCTTTCCTTTCTTTGTAAGAACAAAGGAAAAGATTTTCACAGGATAAGAACATGACCAGAGAGGTGTGCAGTATATTCTTATTATAGAAACACAATTTAGTTTCTCAGACGTAACTGCAATGAACTCAATGATTCAACTCTAATTATACAGATCATCTCAAAATGACTGAATACTGTATGAGTTATCAAGTGTCCTGGATGCTGCGGTCTGTGATCTAGATTAAGTTCTATTTGACTCATAAACATTTCAAAGAAAAACAGGAAGATTATGGACTCGTAACTGCAGGTAGAAGCTAATAAATTCATGCAAAACACGCACAACGTTCAAACAGCGATAACAAAAAAGTATAAAGTCACGTTAGTTTTACTGTTATTGTTTAATATATTGATCTCAGATGTTAGTAGAAAGATCTATTTTCCACCACTTATAAGATTCTAATGATGTCACACATCTGTCCAGAGCTGCACTGACACAGATGTAACTCTACCCCACATTTTGAGCTACACCGCCCTCTGGTGACAGCTCACAAAATCAACTCAAATGATTTCAAATAATGGGACCCGTGAGGTTAAAGACGTACAGTCCAGTAAGAGTCTTAATTGTCATTGTAGTGGAGTAGGCGGGGCGAGACCGTGGTTCAAGACAGGTGAGTAATTGTTAATGGGCGCCAGCTGTGCGCGCACCGGCCTCGTATCACGTAAGAGATTGGGAGCACATAAGAGAACGAGCGACCGGACCGTCGACGAGAGAGGACCGGGCCCGAAGTGTTTGTATTTGTATTTATGTTTTATTCGCCGGTCGTCGACCGTGAGGTGCGGCCGGCTGTCATTTTACTTGTTTTTGTTTGTTTATTTTATTAAAAACTTGTTTGCCGGTTCCTGACATCACACCTAACACACCTGGAAGCATCATGCGCATGTGAGCCAATCAAATGTAATGAGGGCGGGGCGGGACCATCGGCTTATCAAACAATGTTAGATGGGGAGTGTAGTGACTGGATCAGTGTGAAAAAAGCCATTCAACCCCTGACTCCCTTTTGTCCCGGTTTCTAGATACCATCATCTAAAGATCAAAGCAAGTATGGCTCCATGAGTCTGGGTTTGCGTTTGGAACTTGCACCGATAGTGTGATAACCATTTGGTTTCTCTGTAGGACATTTACGACTCCGTAGCTTCAAAGCATTGCTTTTAAGTCTCTGTCTCACCTCTTACTTAACATCTGAGCTAACCAGAGAAACTTCTCTGACAAATAGGAACCTATGTGCTTAAACTGTCCTTTCATAAAAATTTATCTAAATGTCTGGTTATATGTTGGCGCTCGTGCCATTATAAATACTCTGTAACTGTTAGATATGCAAGTTTTGATTTAGGGTTCATTTGATGTATTCATACGTTGGGAGGATTCACAGCTCAAAGACTTGCATGTTTCATATGTAACTACACATCTCTGAATTCCCTATATGATGAGCTATGTTATAAAAACATAGCATGCATCATACTTTGTCCATAACTAAGTTTAGGTATTAAATGCTAACTGACCATACTGTCAGAGCCATGCAAATGAGGCGCCATGAGAAAGGACCTCTCTTTGGCCCACGGATCTCCTTCGTGGCATTGGCCCACAGACCATCTGGGGGCAGGGCAGGTATGCATTTAAAACACCATCACCGATCCACTTCGGAGCGTCTTTTGATTTAGGAATTGGAAGGGAAAAGAAAGAGGACAATCTAACGTACACCCCCGCTTGGGGCCCCCCCTCTGGGGTCCCCGATTAAGCCATGGAACTCCGGACTCAGGACCTAAACTCAGCGTTTCAACAGGACTGCATTCTGAAACCATTCAAGATTTCCATCCACACGAATACGGATATTGGTCCAACATCGAGATTGCAAGTATCCGTTTCTAAATACAGAGTAGCTGCGTTAAGAGCGTGCCTCTTTGTTAAAAATGATTCTATTGGTTTTCAGACATGTTTTACCTGCCTCGCGGCCATCTCTCTCTCTCTCTCTCTCTCTCTGCGCTTCGTAGCGCACTTGTGTTTCATGTATTTGTTTGTCGTCATTTTGTTTACCATGTAGAGTAGAGTTTAATAAAAACCCATAAAGGCATTTGTGATGAGTTCTCTGTGTTCAGGCTTACAAACTTGGTCACTTAAACTGTGTTTCGATCTATGCTACCTCTGCTCTTAATTCTGTTTGTTAAAGTCACGTTACTTATAGTAATGAGATAACGTTAGTGTATAAAATCATTGATGCATTTGCTGGACGAATACATATAGGATTTTTATCACTATACTGCTAATCAGAATTGTAAAATATGTATGTGTAATGACGATTATTATACATATTTTCCTTTGAGCTAAACTAATTCCTTGACTGAAATTGACGTTTTAAATAACTCATTTCATATATGTTTGATCTTGATAGATCTGGTGGAGAATCTTATTTGTTGAGTAAACTCATCCTTAATTCAACATGCA
This sequence comes from Triplophysa tibetana, assembly GCA_008369825.1. Lineage (NCBI taxonomy): Eukaryota > Metazoa > Chordata > Actinopteri > Cypriniformes > Nemacheilidae > Triplophysa > Triplophysa tibetana. The sequence continues at coordinate 21,948,230 of CM017893.1, forward strand.
GCTAAAATCGCTACATAAATTGGTGGAGAATGCGGGCACAGTTTTAAACCTTGTTTTGTGAGTAGAACTCAGTGACTATTCATGTGTGTTTTTACGTGTGTTTATTGAAACCGAATACTCTTTTAAATGGCACTTTGATATGTATGAATGAAGGTGTGGACCCGCCCACCTATCCTTGGAAGACTCTTGAGCTTCTCACAGAGAAAACCTCAGCGTCTGTCAAAGATTTAGTGACAATATAAAGACGAAGAAATCTCTTTATAACGCACTATATTATTATTTTACCGCCTACATTGAGCGAAGAAATCCTCTTTTAGCGCGAAGAAGACAGAGCGAGCGATGTTCCTCCCTCGTCTTACCTAAAGGCCTTATTGTTAATGCATAGCTAGGTGTAACTGATGTGTATTCCAGTGCAAATTAACTAAGCTATTGCGCTCCCTGGGGTGAACAATCAGTGTAGCTGACTGATAATGTTTCTCCCATTCGCTTAACCCAGCGGATTTTATTAGTAAATAACTCCGGGTCAGTTTTACTATTTAAAGGGGGGTTTAACAAAAATCTTGATCAAGTTGTGTTTTTGTTTTATGTTACGGTCGGCGAAGAAATCCCGACCAAGTACACAAATAACTTTCAGGACGGCGAAGAAATCCCGTTAGTCAGTTATAGTGTAGTTTTGTGTGTTTATTGTTCGTGTAGGTTGGAAAGCCATGTACCCGTGTTCAGAAAACTGACACATTAGACACGCGATGAAATTACACTCGTCGCCATAGAAATTGCGCGTAAACGTAAGTTTAATTCCACACAGAATTGTGGAACCGGAAGTTCGGCAGAAGACATATAACCTTCTACTAACACTAGAGGTCAGTTTGTCTTAAAGTGTCTTAACACTTCTCCTGTCTCATCTCTGCACGACTTTCCCATTTTGTTTGGGCAACGCTTTGTGTGCAGTCTCAGCCAGTCTCTTCTTTTGTTTTATTTTACCGTTTACTGTATGAGAATGTTTATTATTTGTTATTATATACAAACTATAATGATAATTAATATTATTCCATTATTGTTTTGATGGTTTGATTTTTCTTTATTTGAATCAGGGTTTCTTACATTCTGTGCCTGGCAGTTAGAATTGTATTTGATAATACTTAAATTTTAATTAAACCAACTTAATTGAATTTAAACTTTGATCAAAATAATCAGATTGCAATCTTTAAGGTGTTAGGATTAACTCCCAATTGCCTTATTTTCTTTATTTCAGTTATTCATTTAATGATTTTACTGACTTTTCTAAGACTCCATAGCGCCCTCTACCTATGGGCCCTATCGTAGACCTTAGTGTGGAGCCAGTTCACCCCCGCACGAAGAAACCCTCCTTCTCTATCCTAACCTCTCTTTCTCTTGACTCATCTGACTTTTATTCTTCTTATCACCAGAGACTGAACCTGTCTGAACATCAGTAAAATTTTTGGTAAATATGTTGATGAATCGAATAGCCTAAGTCATAGAATGACCTCATAGGTAACACTCTTCAGCAACATTATTCATTATTTTCCTGTGTTTCACCCACACAATTATCCACCCCCGCCTTAACGGCTAGGATAATAAGCGTTTAGTTTGCGTCACTAACTGACAAACTCAGTTAAGCATTCAACACATAGCCCACATTTTTATCTCAGTAGATCTGTACGGACTTGCATCTTGCTGTTGTGCCTTTTCTCTCTCCCCTGTGTCTCAATGTGTCCAGAAGATCCAATCCTGTCACCTGCCAGTCTAGCTAGAGACCAGGCAAAGCGCTGCAATGGACTCCTGCCTGGGACCAACATCGGCACACGGCAACTGCGTTGAGAGCAATTGGTCGGGCGACCTAATCCGGCGAATGGACCACGATCGAAACCAGAGCTACAACTACACAGAGCCAAGAACTCATCTGAAGTGCACAGCCAGGATCATCGGTGACCACGCCCTCGACCAGATCGTCCTACTAGAGCCAGAACGAAGGAAGCCGGGAGGAGCCAGAAACACGCGCAGAACCGCCTAGACCAGCTGGACCTGCAAACGACAAGAGGATGAAGAGGACCAGGAGCTACAGGAGGAGATGAAAAGCTACAAGAGTCCTTTGCAACACAGACTGAGCAAAGAGAGCTATTGGAGCAGACGCCAGAGAGGAGCTGGTAGGAAAACTCCAAGATGCAGAAGCTCTCTATAATGGCCCGGCATACAGCAACACAATGCCATGGCCATGGCCTATTAAGGCCCTCTGCAAGCAGTCCATGCTGAAGTCCAAGCCATGACTCAGCAATGGAATGAAAATGAACTGAATTTAGCTTGCAGACTACAGTGTGAACAGACAGGAGAATGCAACAGATTCTCTCCTGTCGAGTCCCCCAGCTAAAAGCCCAAAGCTGCGAAAGGGGGAAGGGTGAAACCCCACTGTTCACACCTTTCTAGCCAGAAACATGACAGCTGTCACCATTAAATGCTGTCACCCTGAACACTGCAGGAGGCCACAACAAATGCCTTCCTGCAAAACATTGACTGTCAGGCATTAACACTGCCCATTGTGACCACAAGAGACAGATCACCTGCTTAGGATCACCTCCAGCCAAGAGGACCACAGCATCCTATGCCAGCAGTCAGATACTGTCAAAGCGGATTCCAGCAGCTACAACACATCTGCTACAGCCAGCATCTGAGCCTACATCAGACAACAGAACAGGCCGAAAGGAAAGAAGACTTCAAAGCAAAACTCTTCTCCCTCAGAAATCCGCATCACACTTTGAGTCATAACTTAAGCGCTACAGCCTTCTTCCGCCACGATCTCCTGATATCTGTGGAACTACAGAGAACATAGCGCCGCCTCCATAAAGACTGTGTAAATCCTGCCTATCTCTGCACATCACAAAGAACTGACTATGGAGGGTGCACCACAGTAGCAGATCTTCAGCAGAGACTCAGCAGATGTTACAGCCTGCCGGGAACAGCCAAGCACCAGACAGGATGCCCTGAGACAACACAGTGTCACCACTTTCGTCGAACTCGAAAGACGGCGCTCCGTGGAAACCCAGCTGGCAACCTAGGAGCCACTGACCCGTTCCGGCCCAACAGTCATCGAGGAATTCATCTCAACACCATGGATGACACCTGTACAAAGAGCAAAAGAACCGTGTAACTGCATCTGAGACAGCAGAGATCCTGGAGACATCAAAGGAGCTGATTCTACAAGAAACCTCAACAGGAGGATTTAAATCCAAATCAGACTCTTTCTCACCACGAGTGGCTTTTGAAACAAACAACCCTCTTGAATGCCCCTTTTCTGAGAAAAAATTCCAGATCTCTGTAACCTGCTGGTCGACCACAGAGACATTCTACTACAAGATGAGCATGTCACCCTACAGGAACCATGGGCAGATATCTCAGACATCAGCTTTACACTGTTCACACGCTCTCCACAACAACACCAGCTTCAGACATTTCTTCTTCCCTCAAGTGCGCACAGTATCCATTGGACTCATGCCTGTCAACCACAGCAACGACCTAGGACACCTGTGCTCTGAACTTGAAAGGGAATAACCAATGCTGAACATGCTACTTCCTGGTTCTCGCAAATCTCACAGCCCCATGGGGGGCCCTCTCAAGTGCGAGAACCTTCTACTAGACCTACAAGAACAGCCCAGAGCTTTGACCTCTGGTAAATAAATGAGACTGTTGTAACTGCATTCACCAAAAGGGGTCACTGTTCAGCTCAACACACAGTGTGACCAAGCCTTCAACCACACATATTCAATGGAATACGTGGAGCATGGCCCACTCTGGAAGCCACACCCCCTTTTTACCGAATAAGTCATCTTTTTGCAGCGTGCATACTGTACAAGTGAGTACACTTTCCAAAGATTTTGAACAATGTCTTTATGAAGAGCATGACAGCGGATTACCACTCCAAGGAGATGGACCACGCCCTGCCATCAACTGCCAGTGCTAGAGCTGCTCGTCACAAAAGACAATGATGCAGAACTAATGTCAACTATGTGGCCCCCATCACAGAACCACATGACATTACATCCCAAGCTAGCTGCATCCTGGGCTACACAGGACACCACCTACAAGGTTCGTGAAATGTTAAAAGAACTGCCCACTCATGTAAATGAGCGCTCAAGACGGTGCCATGTACACACCAAATGGCACCTGCGCTTCACCACATGCCTGATTGACCCTTGCTGAACGGAGTTCCATCTGAATGTTGGACTTGCCAAACACTGCCTTAACACTGGTCTACACTGACAGCGTGACCAGAACGATAGGGGGGGTAAGCCAAGCACCAGCAAAACATGGCTCTTACCACAGCCTGAGTTCAGACAGCACCACCACAACATCGCCAGGGCCAGCAATGAGACCCCAACCTTGTCCTACACCGCTCACCAGTACTTCAATGAAAGACCCCGGAGTGTGACACCAGCCTTTGCCCAGCAATCACTGCAGAACACCTGAAGGCCAGAGAGCATGCTGCACCCGGCAAGATTCACATAGGAAAGTGATGTGAGTAACAATATTTGGTATCATATCTTTGCCCAGCTAAGTGAGACGGGGGGGGAATATGTAGACAAAACCCTTCTCCATGACACAGGACTACAGGCTTTTGCATGGAAGCCAATCATGCCATCCCACCTGCTGTTTCATCAAGGACTGCTTCTTTGCATCTCCGTGGAGGCAGGAAACATCCTAACCAACCTGTTGCAAGAACCAGCAAACAGGTGCATGGGTGCACTCCCTTGATGTCTAAGCAGGATCGAAAAGATGAAAGGTACCCAATTAAAGACAATACCTGACCACTCTGGAGCATTCTCTGCCTGTATGTCGAGATCCTGTGGACCAATAGGAACCTCCAGTGATCCCGCCATCATGATCTAACTATCCATCGTCAGCTGAAGTTTACATTCGCACTTCCTCTTCCGAAAGGGGGGATATGTAGTGACTGGATCAGTGTGAAAAAAGCCATTCAACCCCTGACTCCCTTTTGTCCCGGTTTCTAGATACCATCATCTAAAGATCAAAGCAAGTATGGCTCCATGAGTCTGGGTTTGCGTTTGGAACTTGCACCGATAGTGTGATAACCATTTGGTTTCTCTGTAGGACATTTACGACTCCGTAGCTTCAAAGCATTGCTTTTAAGTCTCTGTCTCACCTCTTACTTAACATCTGAGCTAACCAGAGAAACTTCTCTGACAAATAGGAACCTATGTGCTTAAACTGTCCTTTCATAAAAATTTATCTAAATGTCTGGTTATATGTTGGCGCTCGTGCCATTATAAATACTCTGTAACTGTTAGATATGCAAGTTTTGATTTAGGGTTCATTTGATGTATTCATACGTTGGGAGGATTCACAGCTCAAAGACTTGCATGTTTCATATGTAACTACACATCTCTGAATTCCCTATATGATGAGCTATGTTATAAAAACATAGCATGCATCATACTTTGTCCATAACTAAGTTTAGGTATTAAATGCTAACTGACCATACTGTCAGAGCCATGCAAATGAGGCGCCATGAGAAAGGACCTCTCTTTGGCCCACGGATCTCCTTCGTGGCATTGGCCCACAGACCATCTGGGGGCAGGGCAGGTATGCATTTAAAACACCATCACCGATCCACTTCGGAGCGTCTTTTGATTTAGGAATTGGAAGGGAAAAGAAAGAGGACAATCTAACGTACACCCCCGCTTGGGGCCCCCCCTCTGGGGTCCCCGATTAAGCCATGGAACTCCGGACTCAGGACCTAAACTCAGCGTTTCAACAGGACTGCATTCTGAAACCATTCAAGATTTCCATCCACACGAATACGGATATTGGTCCAACATCGAGATTGCAAGTATCCGTTTCTAAATACAGAGTAGCTGCGTTAAGAGCGTGCCTCTTTGTTAAAAATGATTCTATTGGTTTTCAGACATGTTTTACCTGCCTCGCGGCCATCTCTCTCTCTCTCTCTCTCTCTCTGCGCTTCGTAGCGCACTTGTGTTTCATGTATTTGTTTGTCGTCATTTTGTTTACCATGTAGAGTAGAGTTTAATAAAAACCCATAAAGGCATTTGTGATGAGTTCTCTGTGTTCAGGCTTACAAACTTGGTCACTTAAACTGTGTTTCGATCTATGCTACCTCTGCTCTTAATTCTGTTTGTTAAAGTCACGTTACTTATAGTAATGAGATAACGTTAGTGTATAAAATCATTGATGCATTTGCTGGACGAATACATATAGGATTTTTATCACTATACTGCTAATCAGAATTGTAAAATATGTATGTGTAATGACGATTATTATACATATTTTCCTTTGAGCTAAACTAATTCCTTGACTGAAATTGACGTTTTAAATAACTCATTTCATATATGTTTGATCTTGATAGATCTGGTGGAGAATCTTATTTGTTGAGTAAACTCATCCTTAATTCAACATGCAGCTAAAATCGCTACAGGAGCGTTTAGGAAACCTCACACTTATAGTGATTATACAGAAGGCGGAGATTTGAACATGACGTGTACTGAACCACCGAGTGAAGAGATATCACATCTGTGTACACTAATGCTGGGTGGAAGACGTCTGGTGTAGTGTATTTCACAACATGAAGTCACACATTTAGAAGTCACATCTGTGGATTCACATTTCACTTCACTGAGGGTCAAGAAGGATCAGGGTTACAGTGTGTGTGTGTAGGTGTGTGTAGGTGTGTGTGAGTGTGTGTGTGTGTGTGTGTGTGTAAGTGTGTGTAGGTGTGTGTGTAGGTGTGTGTGCGCATGTGTAGGTGTTTGTGTAGGTGTGTGTGAGTGTGTGTGAGTGTGTGTGTGAGTGTATGTGTGTAAGTGTGCGTGAGTGTGTGTGTGTAAGTGTGTGTAGGTGTGTGTGCGCATGTGTAGGTGTGTGTGTAGGTGTGTGTGTGTGTGATCTAATGGAGGGACACTAACAGCTGAAGAGAATCACACTCTCTCTCTCTCTCTCTCTCTCTCTCTCTGCTTTCACATTCAGAGAGTTTTAGTAACACTGCCTTCCCCTCTGTTACACAATATTTCACCCAGTGGAACAGAGTGGAAATGTAAGGGCACAGCTTTACATGTTTTACAGTTGTGATTACACATTTTACAATGTGATTAATTTATTTGTAATGTGATGTGCTTTCATGTAACAGGGTGGAAGATGTATGTGTGAAACAGGCATACTAACAGGTTGGAACGCAAAACTGTGGACGAGGAACTACAGTGAGGTTCTACTGTTGAGGAAAATGAACGATTTAAGAGAAAAGATTTGTTTAGGACAATTTTATTTCGTTAGGTAGGAAACAGCACCATGAAAAAACAAACACCAGGTGAGTAATGTTAGTACCATTCCCATATGTGTATTACTTTGTGACTAAACCTGGAGCATATTCTTCTTATTTCAGTTTGTGATCTAAACATATAAGATGAATATCGTCAAAATGACTCACTCTAAAGGTCATTGCATTGTCTCTGAATTGTCAAAATGCCTCTCGAAATGCTTGCTACGGATTTTTTTTGACGGACAAAAATATTGTTTGTAAATTTGATTGACAGAACTTGAGGTCCTATTTTTTTTTAACGTGCTGAAATTTTGGACTCCATGTGCAATGGCCTTAACTCTACTACTGTTATTCTGAAGTCTTCATATCACTGAACATACAGCTGGACTATCTTACCCGCGCCTTGAAGTCCACAGCCGCCCCGCGGTTCAGGAGCAGCGTCGCTACATTGATGTTGCCATAATGAGCAGCTATGTGTAGAGGGGTGAAGCCACTCTGGAGAGAGAGAGAGAGAGAGAGAGAGAGAGAGATAAAGCAGTCACAGGGTTGACCTCTGATCACCTGACCTCACCTGACCTCATCCTCCACATATGAGCATGACATCAGGTCAGATATTAGGCGTCACACACCCTTCACCGGATCCCTCCGCACCACACCAACTCAATCCTGACAATTTATCACTTAACTTTATGTTGTGGTGCTATGAGAGGGAAAGATGAATCAAGCCTCGATAGACACCAACCCTCAGCCAAAGGTGAAGACAGACAGAGCACTTTAGTGAAGATGAACCCATGCACACAATACACTGCATGTGCTGTTAGATTCACAACATCACGGTGAGGAGATTTGCAGTTTTATGCCGTTTTCTATGATGTGTACAGTATTTATACTGTGAATCTGAGATTCCGGAGTTATCTGTAAGTGAAGATCAGAGCGTTTGATGTTTACTGAATGACTCTCACTGGTTATACCGTTTAGACGTCATGCAGTGCAAATGTGAGCTGTGAATAAGTAACAGGACAGCTGGAGCGAATATGGCAGCCATGCTGACTGTGAAAGAGAAAAGACATGATGAGATGTAAAAATGAAGAGATGTGAGGACTGATGGATAGACAAGAGAAGAGTAGACTAGTGCTGTCATGATATCAGGTTTGCCTACACCATTATCATGAGTAACAGAATCTGCAATGATGACATCATCACAATAAAAACGTGTGATCTTCTATCATCATTTACTCGCCCTTTTGTCATTTCAAACCTTTATACCTTTATGACTTTCTTTCCGCAGAAAAGAGCAGAACACAAAAGAAGAAATTTTGAAGAAAGTACTGCACCCCATTCACTTCTATTGTACGGACACAAAACCAATGCACAAGTTCACAACATTCTTCAAAATATCTTCTTTTGTGTTCTGCGGAGCACTATCGCTATCCGTCAAATTATTTGTATCTTGTTATTTGTCTATTATTTGATCAATAAAGTATGCTCAATCATATTAAATGTGTTTTTAACATCACATTTGCTCTGAATAGTGAGACACCCCCACACCAGAAGAAATGAGAAGTTATAAGATTACAAGATAAAGAGAAGAAAAGACGGCAAAAGAAGAGAAAAAAAGAGATGAAAGGAGATGAGAAAGAGAGGAAAGAAGAAGAGGTAAGAGGAGAAAAGATGAGAAGGGGAGCTAAGAAAGGAGGAAAAGGGAAAAGAGCGATGAAGAAGAGAGTAGAAAAGAGAAGGACCGAAAAAGATAAGGAGAGGTGACGAGACAAAAAAGAGAAAATGGGCGCCACTAATGTGATGACGGGCGGAGATGAGAAGACGAGAACCTAGAAAAAACTAAATGTGAAGATGAGACGAGATGAGAAGTGATGCGAGCCATAAAGAGAGTAGAGATCAAATGAGAACAGACAAAAGTCAGTAGCTGTTTCTTCTGGCACCTGCTGGAGGGACGGGATGACCGGGGGACGGGGTGGCCGGAGGAGCTTAATTCATGCATCAGACAGAGATGAGCATTCTGCAGCTGAGGAGATCCACACAAACTCACACACACGTCTCACCCTACATGGATTTAAGCCTTTGACGGTTCCTGTACACCTCCATGAGGTGACACACTCCATGAAGAATAAAAGTTTGGCCACATCATTGATATTCAACCTAAAATCATCTTTGAGTGAACTCTGGTTTTATTGTCTGTGAACTCTCTCAGCTGCAGACCTCCACCGGTTAAAGCCCAGTCTTTCTGCGTCATGCTAGTGTTCTGCTGCCCGTTAGTGACAGAAGCGTCGATCTACTGAGACTAGAAAGCCATGGGCGGGGCAGCAGCGGTGTGGAGAGTTTGTTTGTGTATACCTCTGTTGTTCTATTCACCATCATCTAGAGAGATCGTCAGGCAGGAGAGAGAATGATCAGATTAGTGTTCACAAAGTCACAATGGAAGCACAAAGCTGTACGGTGAGCACACGGTGACAACACGTCACGTGTCAAACAACACGGCAACGGCTGGACAGGATGCTGGATCAGATCTACAGTGTAAGACTGACCCGTGAAACTTTGGTGAGCGTACACGGGTTGGACTAACGTTCAATTTATGAGGACGTTCAGTAAGAATTGCCCATCATGCACCACTGAGTCATCACATTTCACCTGCATCAGGTACACGTGATCCGATGTGTTTGAACAAAAACAAATGTAAACAAACGTTACAAATGTGCGCTGACGGCGGTACCTTCGATTCCACGTCTGCGTTGTGGTCGTTCTGCAGGAGCAGCGCCGCCGCTTTGGTGTCGTCCTTGCGGGCGGCGATGTGCAGAGCGGGTAAGTGCACCTTACCCTTCGTGTCATTCTCCAGCAGCAGAGACACCACCTGATCGTGACCCTGCTGGAGAGCTACGGCCAGAGGAGTAAAACCATCCTACAAACACACAGCACAACAACCGCTGAATATTACAAACACTCGAGCCACAAGAATTGGTTCTTGAATGATTAAAGCTTCTTTCTCTCAGAGATGGATGGATGGAATGTTGTGGTCACCTCTGTGGCGATGCTCTGACTCGAGCCGTTGTCCAGGAGGAATTTAACAACGTCCAGATGATTCTCCTGTGCAGCCATGTAGAGAGGTGTGAAGCCATTCTGAAGAAACAACAACAGCACACGTATAAGCATACACTGTGGGTCTCAATCAGGTCCTCTCGCATTATCACACAATTTCATTCAATCGTGAGATCTGACTGTGAGGACAAATGTCAACTTGTTGTGTCCTGTCAGCAGTATCATAGCAGATTTGAGAAAATTTCTGAATGTATTAATTCACTCTCTTTCACATTTTTGACACATAGTGTAGAACTGAAATAAGAAACATCAAATATCAAAATTAAAGGAAAATTTGTTTTATTAAAAAGAATTCTGACTAGTTGTTTGGTGTGAGTTTGGTGTCTGTCAATGTTTGTCTGTTGGTTTCTATTAACTTGTGTTGTGTTTAATGATAACTTCTCTACTTTAGATGTCGTTTCATTTGCATAGAAATGTGATCCTTAACGTTGCTTGTTTTTTAACAGAGATAAAACTCACAACTCATGAAACAGATGTCTGATATAACACACTAAAAGTGTACAACAGTCTCTATTTTTAGCTACACTTGGGACGAAAACTCTTGAGATAAGCTTCTCTCTATCTCTCTCGCTCTCTCTCCCTCTCTCTCTCTCTCTCTCTCTCTCTCTCTCTGTCTCTCACTCTGTCTCTAACTCTGTCTCTCTCTCTCTCTCTGTGTGTGTCTCTCTCTCTCTCTCTCTCTCTCTCTCTCTCTCTCTGTGTGTCTCTCTCTCTCTCTCTCTCTCTCTGTGTGTCTCTATCTCTCTCTCTCTCTGTGTGTCTCTATCTCTCTCTCTCTCTCTGTGTGTCTCTATCTCTCTCTCTCTCTGTCTGTGTGTGTCTCTCTCTATCTCTCTCTCTCTCTCTCTGTGTGTCTCTATCTCTCTCTCTCTCTCTGTCTGTGTGTGTCTCTCTCTATCTCTCTCTCTCTCTCTCTGTGTGTGTCTCTATCTCTCTCTCTCTCTCTGTCTGTGTGTGTCTCTCTCTCTCTGTTGTACTCTCTAATGGTAGTTTCAATGACAAGGCAGAAACACACATTTTAACTACACACAGCTCTTCACAAAATGAACAAATACGTGGATTATATTTAGCACATCACTTATAAAATCATTACGAGTCATCTGAGGACAAACTCAGCGTGTTTTCCCGCTGAATTTACCTTATAAATGCTACTTTCAATGCAGTGTTGGGGAATAACTAGTTACATGTAACGGCATTACATAATTTAATTACAAAATAAAAGTAACTGTAATTAGTTACAGTTACAGTCTTTGCACATACTGTCCGAACTTTTCTTGTGCGTTTTTTGTACGCTGTCTCTAAGATGTCAAAACGCCTCTCAAAATGCTTGCTACGCATGCGAGAAACGCAGAAAATCGATGACGGATGAAAATATCGGCGGACGCAAAATTCGGACTCAATGTGCAATTGCCTTTACTGTGAAAAATATATAATTAAATTATAGTTACTTATGAATCTGTACATTACACTTTACATTTACATTTAAGCATTTAGCAGACGCTTTTATCCAAAGTGACTTACATTGCTTTATCCTATACATTTTACATAGGCATTTGCAATCCCCTGGGATCGAACCCACAACCTTGCGTTGTTGACGCAATGCTCTTACCACTGAGCTAAAGGAAAGCTACAGGAAAGCTGTATATTTTATGTATGCCTCCTTCCAAGGCCGTTTAGTAAAGTGATGCTATTCGGATGCTATTCTGATGCTTTTTATTATTCTTGTTTAAATTTGCAGTCTGACTATCATATCAGTCGAGTTCACACTGCTGCTGAAAGATACGACCAGTCTAAGAGTTTCCGCCCCTGCCCGATGATCTTCAAAACTGCCATTTAAAAATGATTTCATTCTGTAATTTTTCGTTTCGGTATGATAAAAAATGACAGAGTATCAAATTTGATAATGTGTTGAGAAATCCACCAAAATGCGCCATCATCATTAAATTATGTAGGATTAGAAAATCCATTGACCAATCCCACCTGCTACACAATCCTTAAGTATTCAAACAGTCTTTCTACATATCTATAACCTTTTTAAATGATGAGCAGAACCAAAAGTTTGTCACCTGCAGTTAAACTCATAGACCGGTAGCATCTTTTTTTACACATTTACATTTGCGTATCATATCGTCTCGAGGGTTTAGAACTTTTCCTATGATGAATGTTAACCTAAAGCTCCACCTAGTGGACAAAATCACCCTATATTAGTTTATATTATAATCTTACTTCAAGTGATGAAGGATTTTAAAAAGTCTTAAAAGTATTGTGTTCAACTGTAAGGTAAATCCCGCTTGGTTTAAATATTTAAACATTATAAACAGTTCTCACATAGTCTTGAGAAATGAAGAAAAGTAATCAAATGTTACTTTTCTTATAATAAAGTAATTAAATAGTTACACTACTCATTACATTTTAAATAGAGTCATTTGTAATCTGTAACCTATCACACTTCCAAAGTAACCTTCCCAACACTGTTTCTATGAAACCCAATTTCACATGTCGAAAAAACACTTGATCAAAGATTTATTTACAGCTGTGTGAATAATAATCCACAGAGACTCGTTTTCAGTCAATTCTCGCTCAGGCACGTCCATGTGTACTCGTGTACTTGTGTAGAGTGTGTACTGTAGTATGTGTTGTCATGTGTGAACTCTACCTGAGACTGGGTGTTGATATTCGATCCATTGTTCACCAGTTCTTTCACAACATCTTTCTGTCCAGCGAGTGATGCTATGTGCAGAGCTGTGTTTCCCTTCTGAAACCAGACAAAAACACGACAGATGAGGTCTATTTCTGTCAGACAGACATCTAAAATTAATTATCACTCGGCACTTGAAGAAAATGGTGCTGGTAAACTATCGGGACGCCAGGGTCGGCAAACTATTTTCCGGTTGTATAACATTGTTGGAAAAGGAGGATTTTTTGCCGGCAAATATGGGTGTTTCTTATATAAAAAAAAGAAAGTAATATATCAGCGATATGTCAGATCCTCTTTATATTGCCGAGCACTTCGTTAAGCCAAAACAACTCCATAGTGTTATACGACCGGAACTAAGTCTGCCGACTCTGGCGTCTGGAAAAGCTCAACGGCGCCATCTTGTGCAACTAGCCCATCCTGGTGCTCATGCTTGAATATACGTGTAATATTTTTATTCATGTATATATTTCTGCAGGGTTTTGATGCCGTGAGCTCTTCTTCTCACCTTTGTCGAGGCGTCCACAGTGGCACCGAGTTTGATCAGTTCGGTCACGACCACCACGTGACCTTCTTTAGAGGCTAGATGAAGAGCATTCAAGCCATTCTGCAACACAGAAAACAACACACATTTCTCTTTATTCATAAACTATATTTATTTACTATGAATTACACAGAGTAGACGTTCATCTTGATTCTTGACACCTAATTATTCAGATTTCTCCAAAGTGCAAAACGGATCAACACACAATAATGATCTTGTTTGTACATTTAAATGTCATGTTTATGTAAAGGAAGATGGTTCCACCTGGTTGCAGATGTTGAGGTCCACACCAGATTTAATGTAATCGAGGGCTTTTTCTAGATTTCCAGCTCGGGCCGCTCTGAGGTAACTGGCATTGCTGTCAGTCTGCAAGAGAGAAAAACAACCTCGATTGAACAAACCACAAAAAACGTATGATATCTCCAGCCGTATAAAGAAATAAGAGCAGAAATCTGGAGCCGAACATCCTAAGAGTCAACCTAATCATAAGGTACCTACTCAAAACACTTTAGCAACCGCACAGAAACACCCTAGCAACCGCACATAAGAACCTAATATCATGGCAGCAGATTTGACATCTATGTTTTACTTTACGATACAGAACTGAACATAAATCAGTTTGATCCAACAGGACATTGCCATGATCTCTGCTTTTCTGACAGCTTTAGTGTATGATTTCTGGCACACGGATCAACAATAATACAGTGAATCAGTTACAGCTTTATTACTGTAAAACATGACCAGAGGAAGATGGGAATGAGATGACTGAAGCAGGTTCAGTTCAAAAATTCATACACTGAGAGAGTGAGAGAAAGACAGAGTGAGAGAGAGAGAGAGAGAGAGAGAGAGAGAGACTGGGTGTGTCCGCTGTTACTGCAGTGCTGTAGTCCTGACACACCCTAACACACACATGAACACACACACACATGAACACACACACACACACATGAACACATACACACACATGAACACACACACACATGAACACACACACACACATGAACACACACACACACACATGAACACACACACACATGAACACACACACACATGAACACACACACACACATGAACACACACACACATGAACACACACACACACATGAACACACACAAACAACAGCACCTGTCTCTGCTCTTACACACTTTCTTCACTCATAACACACGTTTGACACAATGTCATTGTATTATATTACTAATGCAAATCATTTATCAAAATATCACACTTACTGTATTTATCAGATTATTTTTCTATTCCTTTGTTTTAAATTGAAATACTGTTATTTGCTAGAATAAAATCAAAACTAGATGCTGGTTGGTCAGTACAGTGCAGTATTCTATTAAAAAAGAACTTTTGAATAAGTATACACACCAACCGTGTTAAACATTGGATATTGGAGAAAAATGTCTGTTCATATAATCAGCCAAGATTTGCTTATTTGAACAAGAAACCATCATTTATTTTATTTATTTATTTTATTTTTGAAAAGGAAACATTAAATGACACTACAAGTCTTTGAAAGCAGCAGCACATGATATATGGCAAACACACAAATGAAGATGATGTAATATTTCAGTCCACAAGCCTCCTGCAGGGTTCTCTCGGCATCCCATCATGTCTCTCTCAGCATCATGAGATAGAGATGTCACAGTCTTCATACACGCCGAGCTCAACCTCTGCAGTGTGTGGGAGTTTCCTTTCATCTCTCTCTCTCTCGCTCTCTCTTTTTTCTTACGCGGCGTGTTGGGAAAGATCCGCACAATTCTGCTTTTTGTCTTTCCCTTGACACATGAATGATTTACCCCATAAAACAACCTTCACAAACATGCCGATGGCCTTCGATTTACCTCCAGCATTTGCGGCGTATGGATGAAACTCAATACAAAATGATTTTTCAATACAGGCACGGCCATCGCTGGTTTACGTATAGATTTAGAAAACAAGAGAAAATGTGAATCGCGATCGATGTAAAGCTACAAACACAAGGTGTCCTGTGAAAACGGTTCAGACATTTATATGAGACTCAAATGTGAAATTGTGAAGTCTGAAACACACGGGTGTGATGACACAGAAGTGCTGGTTAACAGACAGATTATAAGAGTGAGTCAATGTCCCGTCCCACAGCACTTAATGGATGTGAGTTTGAACGCTTCTGATCAGCAGCCAGCATTAGAAGAAACCCAGCCCGAGGCTTACCGGTATACACACAAACACACACACACACACACAGGCAAACACACACATCTCATCTGCGTCTCAGATATTCCTACTGAGAAAAAGAGTCAGAAATCACACAAATGTGTCTGACATGAGAGTTTGAGACGAGATGTCAACAATGTGTCAAAGTGAGCTCAGATTTGTCTCGTCTGCAATCAAAAGTTAATATTAGTGAAGATCTCAATGTGAACACAAACATTTCTCATCACATCCAGATGATTTGACCTCTACAATCTACATTCACTTACACCTCCAGACTCTTCATGTGTTTACACAAGTACACTCTCATTTTTGTATTTCTCCTGAAACATCTGAAACAAAGTTGATCCTTAAGTGAAACACAACCTCAGACTTTCTGAGCTATGAAACAGCCACACCTGAGCCATCAAACCTCCGGGCCCTTGTCTCTTAATAAAAAACTTTGGTGCTGGTTTTAGAAGTACTAGTATAAAAGAGAAGATTATAGATGTTACGGTATGACATTTCCACATCACTGAACAAAATGATCATGGTTATCAGTATTATCACAATTTTGTTAAATGTGCTGGAAATGTCCAAAAAGTAACAATCCTAAGTTTTGTATTGATGTGACATGTTAAAAGCTCCCTTTGTTGTCTTAAACATCAAATAAATAACATTAATATTAATCCTGGCACAATAGGGCCTTAAAAATCAGAAAATCATCTCTCTGCATGTGTTGTATGTAATCGGGGTTACTTTAGGACCCAGGAGACACATGCAGTCAAAAGAGTCATCGCAAAAGAAACATGAAGAAATCAATTGACTAAAAGCCCTGTGATCACAAATAATGAGGATCAGACGAGGATGAATATGTATATCTCATATCAATAACTGTTTTGCTTAATTATTTTGCACTCCTGACATAAATGAATGAAACACACATTTCATAATACGTTTGTAATAACGTCTGTTGCTAACTGTGGCCGATGCTGGACAGTAGTTATTGTTAGTAACGATAAGTTGGTACGGTTTCATGCTAACTCAAATATGATGTTTTTAACCATCTGATGTTTTTAATGTGGTTTATCATAAAACCGGGAAGCGTTACATCCCCAGTATACGGAGTATACGGAAGTTTTTTAGAGACTAGAAAAACAGAGACTCGCATTCCCTTACGAGACATAAGCATACATCAAGTTAATTTAATTGGGAGTACTTAAAGGCAGAATTCATCATGTTCTTCAGAGACTATTTTTGTCATGCTGGTTATAATCTCTTCACATATTGATATCAATCAAGAAGTATAGTTGTCAAATAGTTTTTTACAATTATATTTCGTCTGTGAATGGCGTAGGATCAAAAAATGTTCGACCAATAAAAACATTCTGGCCGCACGTTTTGTCGAGAGCCATTGGTTGAGACTGGCATGTGTAAATTTTTACTCAACGTATTTTGCATCCCACTGTGCACCAGTTGACGCAGACATCATACGTCATCAGTGCGATCGCGTCCGCTATGTCAATGTAGGGAGAATGGCAGCAACACTAATTTGCCAGCCGAACTTTATTACACAGTGACATTTTTACACAAGTGACACAAGAGACAAATTATAAATCGAACTCCGACTTAAAACGATTGTTTAGGTTTGTTACTACAGTAATGTTATTCACTTCGTCTGCAATGTTTTCTCACTGGTAAATGTGCCATGTGTCTCGCCGTAGCTTCTGGTCTGTGCACATGCAAAACAGCGCTATGTTAATGTATTTTATGGTTATTTGGGCGGAGTGATATAGAAATGTGATGGAAAATACCTCCGCAACAGTGATGTGCGCTGTCGTCTCGTTCGCGTTGTTGCTGTGTGAAGATAAGGCGCAGAGACTGCTGACAGCGAGTTGTGTTGATGGTAAAACTTCAGACTGTCATGTTAACCATGGATCTGGCCTCAAGGTGCGTTACAGAAGCACATGCGCACTTTGGTCGGAGCAGCATAAATGCGATTAAGGTTTTGACTTGCCTTCATATTGCGAGTAAAACCGGCGTATGCCACATATCTTACTTCGATAATGCTTGCGGCGATTCACATCTAATTATTGAGTTTACATGATGTGCAGTGAAATCTCAATATTGCCAAAATCCTATTATAATCGCATTATGAGGGTGCATGTAAACACTGTTAAACGTGCTGCCTTAACATGGTCAACTTGTCAAAAAAATTGTTGAACGTAAGACGTAGTACTTCTGTGTTCGATACACTCAGATTTGTTCAGATTACAGTTTTTATTGAACATGAAATTCCCTTACGTAACAAGAGTTCTTAGTCCCTTATTGGACAATTCTCCCAGACAACCAGTCCCCCCTGTCATCAATGCGTTTCGTTTGTTAAGGAAGTTTAGCTGTGTTTGTTTGTTTACGGCATTTCAGTGCCGGTGGATTCAATCCTGGATTTGAAGATGGTCTACAATGCTGAAAGATTCATATCGTGAACCGCATGCGGTAAGTGAAACTGAGTCAACTGTCTTTGTTTTGTTGGCATCGGCGCATACGTACTTAATGTAAACAACACAAACTTATATTGAATCAACAGTTATGAGGGTTAATGTGATGATGTATTGTGTGCGTGTGCTGTAGTTCCATTGCCCTGAACCCCTCCAGGAGCTCAACTGTTTTTGGAAATAATCCTACAGCTGTATCTGTCTGATATAAATGTGATCAAACTAAAGACTCTTCGAAGATACGCAATAATACTGTTTATGTAGACGCTCATGTGGTCGAATGCATTGAAGCAGACATAAGAGAACGGTTTTAAAGTTTGGTTTAAAAATCTGGAAAATTGTAAATACACTCTCAGAGACCGTTTACAACTTAAAACAGAATTTTTTTTTGCATTATGACTCTTCATTTACTGGAAAGCTGCGTTTTGGGGGACTGAAAACGCAAACCTTTGAACACGGGTCTCAAAGTGCAAGTTTTGAAAACGTCGGCATCATCGTTTACGTGTAAACTCTAAAGGTGGCGTTTTCCAAAAACGATAACATCATACGCATGCGTATTACACATCCAAATACATTACAACCGGTGGGGACACAGTATTTGTACACACACTACTATAAAGACACACACACTCCAACAAAGTGTATTAAACATGCTTTTAGAGTGTGCAAGCAACAGCGCCATCCACTGGCCTGGCAGGCATTACACATTGTTTTATTGGTTTTCCTGGATCCATGTAAATGCAGAACGCTGTTGTGTGTACGTGAAACTTTTCAAAAACGCAAAAGAGAACCTTTTTCCATTTTTTATAGTGTAAACGTACTCTTAGAGACGGATTAAACACATGGTGTAAACAGGTATGTGTCTCTTTTATCTCATGTTGTGATCTACATTTACATTTAGTCATTTGGCAGACGCTTTTATCCAAAGCGACTTACAGTGCACTTATTACAGGGACAATCCCCCTGGAGCAACATGGAGTAAAGTGTCTTGCTCAAGGACACACTGGTGGTGGCTGCTGGGATCCAACCAGCAACCTTTTGATTTACCAGTTCAGTGGTTTAACCCACTAGACCACCATCTCCATCTGCTGATACCAGGTATAAACCCGGCCTGAGAGACAATCATATATTTTTTTATATGTGGTGTTGTATTACTGTAAAGTCTGTCGATGTTAAGATGAAGAGTGTGAGTCTGGATTGACATAGATGACATCATGACCTGTATGACAGATAAAACATGTGACACACTGATGAACGAGATTGCAAACATACAAACACACACACTATGACAGCAGATAAGAGAGTGTGTGTGATGTATCTGCCCTCATTCCTCACACTCTTCAGTGTGCACTACAGATAGTGTGCGTGTGACAAGTGCAGCCTGTCATACTGTATGATGATAGAACGAAATCACCCTCACACCCCATCTGCTCCTGAAAACAGACTCTCTTGATACTGAAAATACTTTACATTAAAACCATGAATCAGCGTTTTGACCGGGACATGAAGACTGAAGGTCATCTTCACCCCCAGTAGCGTCTTAAAAGCAGAAGTACTTCTATGCTCACTTTACAGGGGTGAATTCTTATTGGTTTGGACACTTTTTAACACATCCAGTCCCAATCGATCTGAATTCACATGACTTTCAATGCCCGTCTCCTAATGCACAATAATGCAAAATATTTTGATGGTTTAATGTAAGAATCAATAACTGTTCCTGAAGTCATGATATTTGACTTGAGCTGCGATTGTCAAGAGTGACAGCATGAATCTGAATCTACTTTTAACAGAGCTATGAAATGGCACCAGAACCTTTGGAATAAAGCACACAAACTGCACATAACACTTGACTTATTCAAGCACCTCTGACAACCACAAACAGCTGTTGTATGTGAAGATTCTTCAGAATCTTGAAAAAACATCGGACACGAAGGTCACAGAACAAGACTTTCATTTCTAGATGAACAGTCGGACAAACTGTACATAACAGACGCCAAAGAGAGAACATGTCGACAACTGTTAACCAACAACTATGTTGTTCAGTTTAAACAGCACAACTTGATTCCCAACATCCCACGACACTTCAAATTACCCTAACACCAGTTCACACTTACAAATAATTCAGTTTCAACACATCTGCACCTTTACATTGGTAGTGCACATATATCGGTCATGTAGGAGCGACTCGTGCCCCATCACCTTCCTCTTGGACTGAAACCGGAGCCTTCTCAAGCAATGCAGCACTCCAGCAGAGCTATGCCACCGCACAAACCACCTCAAGCATACACAACCTCCAGAAACACACACTTACTGATGCCTGATCTACGTCGTCTTCCACGGTCATATCTGCAGTCCTGGGTCTCGATCCCGGGAGTCAATGAGCTAGAGTTTGGTTCGGAAGCTCCAAAAGCACATTACATGACATACACTACTACAACGACAGGACGCTGAGACAACCCCTGTCTCAATTTAACAGCGTTACACTTCGGTGGCCCACAGAAGGACAGATCCTCTTTATCATCCGTACCAGTGCGGGACGTTAGCGTCTTTTAGCCTGCTCCCCTTCCCAGCTGTCTCCTCTACGACCTGCTCGGCATACTGCGACGGGACAGCCCGTTGCTGACTTACCATATTTGTAGGCACAAGAGGTCTCTCCCCTCACTCGGTGTAATCATGATCTGCTGGTCCAAAATAGCAACGGCCCCTCGGCGCAGCAGGCCTCTCTGACTGAAATCCGTCCTGCGCAAGTCTCATTGTCATCCTGCTTATCAGCTCTTTTTACGTGCCCCCTCCCGCAGCACAAATACCCCGGCACGGGCGGCCAGATTCAGCACAACTCAGTCAGCCGCCACTGTTAGGAGGCATTCAGCCATGCTGGAGTGCAGCAGACCTGCTTAAAGGGGATTTAGGGGCATTTCCCCAGGTATTATCAGCGGCTGCGGTGTTGCCCTGATCCGGGCGCTGACAATCGGCACCTCTCAGTCTCTGAACTAGTTTCTCTCTCTCTCTCGCTCACTCTGGGGGGTTGCAGCAGTCTCTGCCCGCATCAGCAACCCCCCCATCACCACACACGTCCTCACCCCATGCCCTTCCTGTAGCATTAATTGAATCAATGCCATTGACTGTCATTCATTGTAGATTTTGAGTAGGCCTCAAAATACATGCTATTGAAATATTAAGAAATCAAAAATCATTTCTTCCTTCAGACTTAACTTCCAGAATTAAATTAGATTTTAAATTCAGTGTTTTCTTTTGAACCCTTCACTATTACACCATTACAAAATAACTTAATGATGTGACTTAAAAGGATTTATACCGATAATACCGAAACTTGAAAAATATTGTGGTTAGGGTTGTTCCGATTGACGATACTATCGTGTATCGATGATTCTCAGACATATCGGCGATAGCTATTTCCTTAGACGATAGTAGGCTGTTTGCCAATATATGTCGCAAATTAATATCACAAACTCGCATTGCGCATTTCTTCGTGCAAGAGAGCTTGAAATGCACGTGGTTTAGGCTTTTCCTCACGCCAGAGAGAGTTTATTATGTGCAAGGTTTGAGTTTTCCGTGCACGAGAGAGCTTGTGATACTCGCGGCTTGGGCTTTTCCTTGCAGGAATTGCAATGCACGTGAGGGTTTAAAATAGTGGTGGGCATAGATTAATTTTTTTAATCTAGATTAATCTAGATTCATTTTGGAATTAATCTAGATTAATCTAGATTAAAATGGCTCATTTGAATTCTGCCGAAGGCATTCAGAATATGTGTGCTACCCAAATAATGACTAAAAGTAAGTCTTTGAGAACGGGTTTCTCAAGCCAGGTGGCTCATTAGACCAGGGGCTCATCTCCTGTTTCCAAAATGCATCACAAACTGCTTGAGAAAGCTGTTCTACTATGATCATTGGTGATGAAAATTAAATTATGTTCAATAAGATGTACTTGTGTTTACTTCCTCATTAGCTAAGGGATGCTTTGTGTTTAGGTGGTACTTGAGACTGGAAGAGCTCCTACAGTACATTTACATTTAGTCATTTAGCAGACGCTTATCCAAAGCGACTTACAAAGAGTTAGGGAATAACAAGCGATATGTTACTGGTTACTGGTTACTGTTACTGGTTACTGGCTACTAGTTACTGGTTTCAACTAAAGCTAGACCACTACCTGTTGAGAGAAAAAAAATTTTTAAACCAACTGTATGTAACCAATTCCGTACAGTAAACCAATTCCACATTGAACAAGGTGCAAACAAGCTTAGTCTTGTCGAGGTTTCCATTGGGAAGCTTCTTAAAAATAAATTTTCCCTGAAGCAAACCCGTCGGCTGCATAGCTGCATCCATGTTAGCACGTCACGTTTGATGTGGTCATTTCACAGTAACGTTATGTTGTGTTCAGACCAAACGCGAATGGCGCGTCAAGCGCGAGTGATTTACATGTTAAATCAATGCAAAGACGCCATAGACCTACTTGCGACGCGAATCGCGCGAATGAAGCCCTGGTTATGACATGATGAGGCGGCGCGAATGAAGCCCTGGTTATGACATGATGAGGCGGCGCGAATGACGCGAATGAAGCCCTGGTTATTAGATGAGGAGGCGCGAATGACGCGGATCACGCGAGTTGAAAACTCTCGTTCTCGCCCCCTACAGTGCAATTAATCTATGTATACATCCGCGCTAAAATATCAAGGTGAAAGTCATCATAGCTTGCGTAGTATAGACCCAGCTCCCAACCCAACTTTGAGAATAGATTAACGGCGACATTTTTTTATCGCGCGATAAGAGCTGCGTTAACGCCGTCAACGGCCCACCACTAGTTTAAAACCACGTAAGCTTCTGTTTTTGTCCAAAAATACAGCTTGTCATAGATAAATGCGTAAATTGCACTGCCCCTCGATACTATCTTGTATCGTCTATCCAAACGATTTTGCTTCATTGTATCTTACTTTTGTTATGTGCTGCTACATGATTGATTTGATTTGATTTGCTGTATTATATGGCATTTAGTTTTTTTGTCTTTTTTTGTCAAACAAAGCCGTTTTTATTTCAGTAGATGATTGCTTAGGAGAAAGTTTTTCTATCTGAAGAAACTGCGTTTTCAATCAGAGTTGGCAAACACTCCCTCATTCGAACATTGGTGAGATGGCAGTAAGTGATTCAGAGGGAAGCGTTCTGATTGGTCAATAGCTGAGAATTTGAAGACCAGTATCTCTGCTGATGGCAGATACAAACATCCAAATGTGCTCAGGTGGCGCAGATGGGGGGACATGACCCCCTCAGATTCATAGTGACCCGATCCGTCCCCCTCACTGTCCCTACGAATAGGAGACAAACATGGGTAAAACTGAGGATTAATCCTGGTTTCCATAATAATTTAGGCCCGCCGCTCCTAAATTATTTGGATTTGTCCCAGATGTGGCAGATGAGTTTTGTTATTTATTTGAATAGCTACTCTTTTGCACTTAGCAAACACAGCAAAACTTGGAGAGAGCATGAATATGCAATTAGGTGAGTGGATAGAGGCAAAAAGCGAATGAACACAAAAAGAATGGTTGGAAAAATCAAACAATTTATCGTAAGGATTATATATTTAAGGTTTTATCTGGACTTGCAAGACTAAATTAGGGTCCTGGCATTACATTATCATCTAACCCAATTGACTCTATAACTTGACTGCTTTTATGTTTAAATAAAACATATTTTGCAGAAGGCATGAAGTTTTGGTGGGTGATTGGCATAAAGTACAAATAACACTTTGATCATGCATTGCTACTGTTGATCAGGTAGACCTTTGTTTACTGTTGTTTATCCATGATTCCTAAAAACAATCCTCTAATGGCTTTTTAGTGCAAACAATTATCCCAAATAAAACAAAGTAACTAACTACTTGTGCACACTTGTTAAAGCCCAAAGTACGCAAAATAACAAACTGATTTGAAATCGTTTGCTGAAACATGGTCCAACCCCAGTTAGAAAATCCCACCTGCACCCCTGAATGTGCATATTGTTTTGTTTTATTCACTGAGCTCAGAAAACTGGTGAATGAATGCGGTGGCCTATAAGTTAGTGATCTCTACATTTACTGCCTCCTCTCTAATGCAGTGTTGCCATAGCAACCCATCTCTTATTGCAGAGGGGATGTGAGCCCTGAAATGGAGTTTGTCCTCTCACAGACACACACAAGCCATTAGGTGATGGGATCTGTCACATGAGCTAACTTATCTTTATCTGAGGACCTCATAACTTCAATATAATATATATTCATCAGATTCACATCAAAGACTAAATAACCGGAGCAGTTTTACTGTAACTAAACAAATATCTCATTTGTCTATGTTTATAAAGGAACAGTAGTTGATACTCAAACAAAAAAGCTGAGAAAGATTACCGACCATTGAAAAAGCAATAAAACATCCTCTGGGATCTGATAATAGCGTTCTCTCTCTCTCTCTCTCTCTTTCTCTCTCTCTGTTTGCCAGGCTTCAAGAAGTGCCATGTTCTTTCATTCTTTTCTCCATTAAAGACAATCAGTGGTCAATGTTTAGAAAGAAGGTTTTATCAGTGAGAATACCGTGTCCCCTTCACAACCACCACAAAACACAGAGACGCTCAGACTGTCAGTCACATAGATGCAGAAAACAACACCGGGACATTCACAGAGAATGACATTCACAGGGGTTTGTTCTGCAATAGAGTTACATGTGTGTTTTGTGACATAGGTCAACGCTGTTATTGGCTGATGACCAGATGACAGTGAAGTTCTGCCCTCCTCAAGTCAACTCGATCGAAAAAACCCTGAACTGCCATTGGTGTCCTTCTGAAAATCAACCCAAATCAAAGTGAGCAGAGGGATTTACTCATTTATACAAATGCACATAAGGACTCAGACTGTTGGGGTTCATTGAGGACATCAGTGGTCCAGCTATCATTGATCCAAAACCAATCTTAGCCCCCTAACCCAGAGCTTAGGCCGTGTTCACACGCGACTTCTTTTTTGACAAGAAAAAGTTGACAATAGCACTTTTTAGTAAAAAAAACACTTGCAGCGTTGTGGTAACAAATAGCAGCCGGCAGTGTTCAAAGATAGCATTTGTGCATGAAGGCAGCTTAGAGAGACAGGCTTCATAGGCAGCGTAACGGAATCTAATTAAATTGTTTTTATATATTACTATAACCAATCACATATTTAATTTCTTGCTAGTAATGCAATCAGAAAATATTGAAAGTGAAAATTAAACTTACATTTATACCAAACTATGCTTCATCGGGCGTTTCGGCCGCCATTTTATTTTTTCGAGCTTAAGCCTTCTCGGCCAATTGTGTTCCTAGTATGTTGTTATGGAAATGACAGATCTCTGTCATTGGCTAGCTGTGAAGAAGGTGTTTGATGTAGGGCATTTATTTCTGAAAAATGTAACTTTTTTCAACCTCAAAAGACGCTCTGAGCTGCAATTAAAAAATGCTAGCATCATCAAAACAGAAGCCAAATGTGTACACGGCCTTATTGTGTTTACTACTGAATGAGAGTTTATTCATATTACTCCACACAACCGATACCACAATTCAACAACAACTTCAATGTTTCACATATTAACGCTGTAGTAAATATAAGAAATTAAACAAAGCTGAGTGTGTTTTCACAAATTAGTTCATCAGACATCTCAGCACCTGAACCACAACATCCATTTCTCACACATCACTGGTCAGAGACACACACAACAACACAACATGGAAACTTTTGTATTTTTTGGTGATTTATTTGCTTTTCTACTTCTATGGTCATGAGCCAAAAATAATATTGTGTATGGTTATAATTGTGCAGATAAATAACAATTAATAGCTACTCTGTTTAAACAATATGAAGCACTTTTTCAGTACACAAATATCAAGAAATATACTGAATGCTGAAGAAAGGAAACCGAGATATCTTTTTGTAAACGCATATTAAAAGTGAGCTGTGTGAGTTGTGCAGAGGTTAAAGACGTCATGAGCAGGCAGACGCAGTAGCAAACGTGACGGCTCAAGCACTGGTGTGACAGCTGCATTCATATAAACTCTATATACAGAATAACTCACACAGAACACCGATGAAAACACAGACAGACAGACAGACAGAGGTGGTTCAGTACAGTATAGAAATGAAGCTTTGGTGTTTTGGCGATGGTCTCTTCAGTCAGCCAGCATACCGTCATAAGCAGAAGCCAACACTGCAATAGTAACACTAGACACCCGGTGAAGACACGAGAAATATATGACTGTCTATATATCACAACACATGCTGGAGTCCAGAGCTTTACAGCAGGGAACTGTGAACACCCAAAAATACACACCACATACAGCTCACGTTATCAAGTCCAAGACGCCATCTTTGATCTGAGAGGTGAGCTTCTCAAACAAAACACTCATATGACTTTACAAAGAACAATGAATGTTAGAAAAAAATGATGTCAGCTTAAAAATGTCTGAGAACATATCAACTGTACACACACAAAACAACACTTTCATCTCATCTACAGTTACTACACAAACAAACTCATTATAGGCTGAGAACGTGTAATAATGAAGTGATGAGGAAGATATCTCAGCAGGTGTGTGTGTGTGCTTGATTTACCTTTGTGCTTTGTTTAATGCTGCATCAGCTCTCTCTCTCTCTCTCTCTCTCTCATTCTCTCTCTCATTCTCTTTCTCTTTCTCTCTCTCTCTCTCTCTCTCTCTCATTCTCTCTCTCTTTGTCTCACTCTCTCTCTCACTCTCTCTCTCTCTCATTCTCTTTCTCTTTGTCTCTCTCTCTCTCTCTCTCATTCTCTCTCTCTTTGTCTCACTCTCTCTCTCACTCTCTCTCTCTCTCTTTTTCTCTATATCTCTCTCTCTCTCTCTCAATCTCTCTTTCTCTCTCTCTCTCTTTCTCTCTCTGTCTCTCTCTCTCTCTCTCTCTCTCTCTCTCTCTCTCTTTCTCTCTCTGTCTCTCTCTCTCTCTCATTCTCTTTCTTTCTCTCTCTCTCTCTCTCTCTCTCTCTCTCTCTCTCTCTCTCTCTCTCTCTCTCTCTCTCTCTCTCTTTCTCTTTCTCTCTCAAGAGGTCAAAGTTCAGCAGGTGAACATGTCGTCCCATTGAGCCCCTGCTGGTGTAGATGCTGTTACTACACCATTAAGAGAAACATCCTTCCCTCTTCATATCTATTATCAATATCGATGCATGTGTGTAGAGACATACACGTCAATAAACATCCTTTTGCTTTCAAATCAATGATAAATATTTAAATTTAGAATAGTAGTTGTTTCACCAGCAGACAGTTCTGTGTGGTTTTTATAATCACAACATGATTTTCAATGTTTTCCTGACTAATCATTGGTAAGGGTTGTGTGTGTTCTTATGGTGCCGTTGCAATGGGGTGCAATTCTTATCAGCTTTTGTGACGTAAAGTAACAAAGTGTTCCTGTAGTTTAATTGATCAAGCTCTCACTGTCAACAAACAACGTCCGACTAAAATATTTCTTATGGTGATTTTTCTCCAAATGATCATTGAAGGCACATCCTACAGCAGTGGTGGGCAACAGGCGGCCCGCGGGCCAAAAGCCAAAGCTGTCCCGCCAGCAATAATATCTGTCCCGCGCCAGAAGCATTACTTTGATTATTTTGGCCGCAGCTGGTTCTGAATTAAATCTATCACAATCATGTCTTTACAGAAGTTGAATTCAAGAAGTACAAGAACATTTGAGCGTTTTATTTTGGAATGAATTGAGAGCTTTACATTTTAAAAGTTCTGAAAGATATTCTAAGGAGTCGATCGCTAGACACATGAAATATGGGGAGGCATTGAAGCGTTTTCTTATAAGGCAGGGCCTCAGCACCAGCACGTCATCAATAAACAAAGCAAATTCAGCTTCCCTTTTTTTGTGCAAAAAATAGGCTACATTAAATAATTATAAAACTATTATGTAATAATATATAATTATATAATAACTATATATTTAAAAGTAGGCTATTGTAGTTGCATTTTTCAGCAATTCATTTCTTAAATTATCCTTTGACTATGTTCTGGCCCGCCATCTAGTGCCGAATTAGTTTTTTGGCCTGATGTCAAACTTACTTGCCGACCCCTGTCCTACAGTGTCACAAGGCAGTGAGTTGGTAAAATGGCATAATATCTAAATGCATTCTGATTTATATGAATATAGATTTAAGTAATGCCATATATCACTCATCTTTTATTTCATACACTATTAATTCACTAAAAATCATCCTGTTACAGATACAGAATAAAAAACATTGTTGCCTGATGTCACTGAGGAGCATTTATGTTTCCGTAAATCTAATGTAATCAGCCCATTTGTCCATATTAAAATCTACACGCTTCTGCCAAAGGACCAAAATTTCATTCTGCTCCTCACACAGAGCTTGATGTGACTTGAGAATATAGTCTATGAATATACTACACAAGAAATGTGTGTTACTTTAACTTTACAATGTGTTTTGGTCACTTGTATGGAAGAGAAATTCATGTGAAACTGAAGAACACGAGTCCATAGAAATAAAAGCACCCTTTAAACGACCTTCCCAACTCTAATCACATTAATGAATGAATGAAGGGTGAACGAGAATGAGAATCTGTATTTGGTGACAAAGTATCCCGTCAGCCCCGGGTCAGAGCGAAGAGGGGGGCGGAGATCCCGAGGGACCCCACAGCTCGCTCCTCAAACAATAGAGAGAGAGAGAGAGAGAGAGAGAGGAGGAGTCTGTGAATGACGCTCATGTTTAATAAGTGACAGCGGATTAATGAACCTGCTCAGTGTATTTGCTCAAAAACAGGGGGTGATGCTGGTGGCAGCGTGTGTGGGGGGGTAACCCATCCCCCAATTTAAACCTGCATTTAATAACACATGGCAACAATACTGCACTCAGCACAACCACGCTGAAAAAGATAAAGAGGGTTGAAGGGGTGAGAGGGGTGTGATGGACACATCATTAAAATTAATTAACACCAAAAGATTTTTGTTTCTACTGAAAATCTGACATTTCTAAAAATTTGACATTTTGAAAATTGATGCACTGAACTAGTGTATATCAAAAATAAAAATTAAATAGTTTCAAGGTTTATACAAAATGCAATTGCTATAAACTGTAAGAAATGAATTGTTATTTTTTTTGAAAAGCTTTTTTTAATAATTTTATTGTTTTTCTATTTCTATTTTCATGTTATATAAAATAATTAAATATATATTTTTCACAATGTGAATTTTTTTCAATTTGAGCTATTTTGTTATTTGCTATTTTCATTCTATCATTTACTTACTCTTTTAATATTGCTTTATAGGTTTCATTTATTCTTATTTCAGTTTTAGTTTGGTTTTTATTTATGTCCAGTTAATATTTGCTGCGAATGCAATTTAGTCTTTTGAAAACTATCTTTCGTTTGATTTTAATAAGAGATGTTTTAAAAGTGTTGTTGCACGGAAAAGACAGAAATGATTTAGTTCATCCTCATAGAAAAAGTTTCACCAATAAAGGACTTTAAAGATAAAAAACAAATAAAATTCAAGATTGAATTAGCATGTGCACTTAAAAGCAGAAAATTTCTAATATTTGACAAGGATTGTGCTTCTAATGAGCTTAATGGCATTTTGATTCAAATATTGTGATTAGGCCTGCGTGGAGTTTATTCGCAATATTGCCTAAATCTGATTATAATGGCATGATGAGGGTGAATGTAAATCTTATTATCTGATTCTCAAGTGCACACCAGTAACCAGACATCTTTTATAAAATATGCACATGGATCATCATTATTTCATTACATGATGGTTGACTATGTACCTGCCAAAAATGATTCACAAATCTAAACAACTAGAATACGGAAATGCTGTCGTACAAACAAACACATATCATTTACTGTCATCTGTCAGCGTGTCTGAAGGGAGACATGTTTCTACAACAAATTGTTTTCTTTTTTGGGATGGGCTTTAAATGCACAGTAAAATAATTTGAATGTGCGGGCAGTCATGTAAGTGTTTGTTTTGTTTAAGCCGAGCAGTGAAAGTGAAGCGCTGCCAACAGCCAGAAGTAGCAGACTGAACTATGGATTTTCCTTCGTGCTTCTGTTCTGAGCTAAACAACCCATAGAAAGCCAGAAACGTCCCGACGCGTCATCATGTTCAGTAACGTCAGATCCTGTGTGAGGACAGCGTGTACTTCTCGCAAAAGTAACAATACAACATAACACATGTGAAAACGAACGTTTAAAAGAAAAACTGTTTACTTTGAAGGAGGGACAGAAGACAAATCTAGAGGATAATATAGTACAGTAGTTCTCAAACTGGGGACCGAGATCCCCCGGGGGGCCCAAGATGGATGCAGGGGGAACACAGATTTTGTGGCATTTTATGAAATATAGAAATGGATCAAACATTTTATGCAATCAAACATCAGAAAAAGAAGACCACCAAGACCAATTGCTGTTTCAGCTTTGTAATACCAAATCTTTTTTTGTTTAAATAACATTTTAAAATTTAAGATTATAAGTCTTTATTTGGGGGGCCAAAAGCGATGCACTCTACACAAAGGGGGCCTTACAACGAAAAAGTTTGAGAACCAATGATATACAGTAGAATATAAAAAACAACTACACAGAACAGCCTAGCAACCACTTAGCGATGCCCTAGCAACCACTCGTAACACCCTGAGATTATGGTGCACAGCCAATTTCTAGAAAAATGCAGACGACTTCAACACACACAATCAATCATGTGATCACGTGTGAAGCTCTTTCTAGACACAGATCCATACACAACCCATCAGACGATGACTTCTAGTGGTGTTTTAGTGCATCGGCTCACAGTACACACACTCACACACGCACGGACGCGATCAATAACCCAACAGAATCTCTTCGTGACCACAGCTAAACTGAGAGCTTTCTTCTGTAGTATTGATACCCTGAGTGAATGTTCACCGTCAGCAGTCCGTGTTTGTGTTTCAAACAGGTGCAAATACAACCTTTTTTATCAACAAATGAAGTTAAGTATTTGAGCTTTGAATATGGACCATCATTAATAATATAAGCGTGAAATGAAAAGTTCTATTAAATAATATATTATATGAAATATGTACTGGAATGATCACATCTGACATCACAAAACCTCCCAGTGTGTCACATCACAGCAGAAGTCATTATTGTTCTGTTCTATTGAACGTGTGATTATTATGGGCTGCTGAAGGATCTGATGTGACCTTGTCATTCGTTCGAATGTGAATCAGCTCTGCTGAGTCACCGACATGCGTGAAGTCCTCGTGTGTAGTCACACACACACACATCAATGACACGCGCCCGCCGAACGACGCTTTAGACCTTGAAGAGGAGAAGAGAGGTTTTGAATTATGACATGATGTCCCGTGATGTGTTTAAAAGAAAAGCACATGAACTTGTCTGGCCAGGTATGAACTTCAGGGCAGATAATGGTGTAATACTCATAAAACAAGCTGTAAGAATTATCATCATACTTCTGCTCATTAAAACACATTAGACGAGCGCGTTCTTCTGAAGTTCAAGTGTTGCCGATAACGGCAAATGTAATCTTCGCATGTAACTGAGCACGTCAGAGAACGAGTGAACCGAATGAAACTCGTACTCATAAATAAAGTGAGAACATTTATTATCTGTGACGTTCCACAGAACACACGGGAATCTACACACTTAAAGATTTGGGTTTGTCCGTTTGAGACGAGGATGTGAGAGAAGCAGTCTGGCATGTAGATGTGAGGAGAGATGCTGAGCTGTGACTAATGAGAGATGGGTTGATGTGGGTTTGTAATGGGATTGAGGCTGGCTGGGACGGGGGCGGGGGGGTAATCTTTTATAATGCCCACGGGAGAGCGTTCTTGAGCCCCCCGGCGTCTGGACGCACGATAAAAATGACAGCAGTCACGCATCGATGTGGAGAACGAATCCCACCGCAGACCGAAGACAAAAACACGCTCGCCCCACCGCACGCATCTCACAACACAAGCGTCATCAACGCCCAACAGATTTCAACCCGTTTTCAACCCGCCGCCTGCAAAGTTCAATAATCAACTTATATTTTCTAACGGCGTTATCTAATTAACGGCGACAAATAACACGGAGGTCAAAATCTGTAAACGCGCTCTCAGAAAATGTTCTGTGTTCTGCATCCTTGGTGCGTTTCATCTTTGTCAGACACATGCTCGTCCTATAAATAATCCTTTCCCATCCACACGGGACACATCCAGCCTACAAAACTCCACCTCCATCTCTCTCCTTTTATTTCCTTTAAAAATCACTTTTTTCGACACGCGCGTGTGTGCACCTCCCCAGACCTCTCAGATTCTTCTAGACAGCCCACCCATCCCTAAAGCTCCACAAAACACCAGCCTCCGGACCCACAGGTACCTTTTTCTTGGGCTCCCGGATCCTTTTTTTGACCTTTTTCTTCTTGTCTTTCTCCTCCTGGGCAGCTGTAAGTTCTAAATCCGCTTTTTTCTTCAGATGGGACGCGGCCTGTGCCATGGCGCGGTGCTCGTGCGAGGTTTCCTTTCATGAAGTGAAGAATCTCCGGGCAGTGTTGAGCTCTATACCTCTGAAGAAAACACAAAGGCAGCGAGCGTCTCTCACACACCCTCTTGAGGTTCTGCGTGTTCCTGCGAGCAGCCTGAGAACCCAGAAACTGCCTCTATATGAGAGCAGATGGACAGACGTCTCAAGAAGAGGGGAATTTCCTTGCTGCCCTTCTACAGGCTCTTCTGGTCCTACCTGAACCCATCCCAACAGTGGATAAAGCACACAGAGAGAGAGAGAGAGAGAGACACACAGAGAGAGAGAGAGAGAGAGAGAGAGAGACAGAGAGAGAGAGGGAGAGAGAGAGAGAGAGACAGAGAGAGAGAGGGAGAGAGAGAGACGGAGAGAGAGAGAGAGAGAGAGAGAGGGTGGAGGGCAGCAGGGATGGAGAATCTTGCGCTCGTTTCCTTCACCACCAGCTGGAAGTGTCTGTGGGAGGGGATGAACGGGGGGGTCGAGGCGTTCTCTCTGTGTGGATTAACACACCCGCACACCCATCACACACACACACACACACACACGGGTGACGGGGAACAGGACGTCCGTATTGAACCATCATTATTTCCATCTTATACTGCAAACAGCTTCATGTGGAAAAGATCTCTGAGGTGTTTGTCAGTAAAATGAGTAAACATCAGTGTTTTTGATTTTTGTTTCCATACGAATACAACTCCACACGCCTTAAACAAGTTATAATAAGAGCAAAATCATGTGAGATCATCAAATCGATACCTGACGTGTAATATTTCTTATCGAATCTTTAAATTACATGTAGATGCAAAATGTTTGTGGGGAAGAACAGGCAATCACATCCTCTTTGAGGTTTAATGTACAGCTAATGGGGTTAAAATTCTGTTAAAAACTCAAACACGTCCGGGAAAAAACATGCATGTTTACCACCGTATGTTCCTTTAGTGCAGATGAAACCCAAAATCATGAGTAAACGATGACAGTTTTGTGTGACTTTGCACATATTATCACATCATGAGGCAGACATTGATGTGACTGTATGAGCAGGTCCTTCTGATCATCTCTCTACGTCCAGTCACGAGCACCACTAAAGAAAATGATTTCACAAAGCTCAAGATACCTTCTCTTTGTGTCTTGCGGTCTTGATTCTGATGCAAATTTAGCACGTTAATAATCTTTAGATATTTTCCTCGAAAGAATGTTTTTAGAGATTTCATGTCGCACGTGTGAGGTGATGTCGAAGCACCTCTGCGCTTCATAATGTGCTTTCATACACACGCGTGTTGTGTGTATGTGTATGTGTGTTATGTAGTGCTCACATGTTCCACGACCACCTGAGCCCATGACTGCAGTCGCTGAATATTAATGAGATGACAGAAGGTGGGATGAACGCATGCCATTGGCTGAATGAAGACGAGCCGTGTTGTCATTGGCCGATGAGAACACAGAACAGGACAGAGATGTGAAATGCAGCAGTGAAAGCACATTTACTCTCATCTCTGCCGCACCAACATTTAACAGCATCATTTCACTCTGTTACCGGGCAAACGTCACGATTTTCACAATTACAACAGACAGAAAGAGAGAGAGAGATTAAATGCAAATGTCTACCAAATCATTAAATCCCTAATTGAATCATATTAACAAAGGTTTGAGAGAAAGACTCTGTTAGTCCATATAGAGGCAACACTTAACATTAAGGTTCCCTTTAGAAAGCATGTGTAAATGTGTTCATCAATAACTTACGTCATTTACAAATGTATTATAAAGCATGTTATAAAAGCTTAATAAATGTGAACACCTCTTTTCTTTAAAGTGCACCTTTATGGGCTGTCAATACTTCTAAAGTTATGATTCACATCAGAGATGTAGTCTTGTATGCCAGCTGTCTGTTTTTCTACAATAAATAATAAATAAGTGTTTTTTGCATTTGTGAAAAACCTTTGTGCATTTAGTGTTCATCAAAAGTCTGATGAATTTATCCTGGTGAGCAAGAATAAACCTTTGGATAAGCATCATGATCTGGAAGACACCGGAACACATCCGGAATCGGATCAGGTGAACAACATGGTTTGAAAAGTGACATGAGATATAAAATGTACATTAAAAAGAAAAGCCAACATTACATCCTACAGTGTCCCGTCTGACAGGCTTTTTTGCAGACAACATAAGATAATAATGAATCTGCTTTCCATTCAAACAATAATTTTATTACTGCTTTATAATAGATCTGTATATGACTCATTAATCTTTAATGAACACATTTATAAATGCTTTATTTAGGGAACCTTATTGTAAAGTGTTACCGAGAACGATGTTTGATGGCTAATTCTGGGGGTCATTGACTTTATCCAGGCTGAGATGAAAAATCCTGTCACAGCCGGACTACAGACAGAAAGAATAAAGTCTGATCCGCTCTAGGGCCGCATGATGATGGGAGAAATGATCATCACGATTATTCTGCTCACAACTTAACCACCATTATTACACGCCGCTCCGGAATACTTGATTCTGATTGGCCAATCGCTACAATCCAAGTTATGATTTTCCCAGATAAAAAACGCTCAAAACGAATAACACATGGTAGCCTGAATACTGCACATCAATTTTTGAGGCACAGTTTGATATGACGCAGAAATACACATATTTCCTTTAATAACATATTTGACATTATGTTTACAAATGATTAAACCACATTTAGTGTTCGTGGCATTCGAATGTTGAGTTTTACCTTAAAATGGGAAGTAAACACGTTTTCCCAGTGGAAAGTCAATAAAATAATCAAAAAAATATTGAAATAGATGTCTGAATATTTCATTTATTACACTTTACAGCCTATCAATACATGTTATCGTCTGTCCCTGTTGAACTTCTGCAACATTTCAAAGCAGCCACTCATACACACCGCTGCGAAAACAAACCATTTCTGACCATTTGTGCTTGTTATTAAAAAATTGATATCCCAACAATTATGTTAAATACAGTATACAGTAGTTCATTTTGTTTGTTTTAGTTGTTTGTTTGTAAAAAACACTCTCTACAAACTTTTTTCTATTCTCTCAATCAATGTTTGTGTCCTTCCTGAAGACATTCATATGTATTCTAGTGAATCAAACAAACCCCATACAATTCTGCTCGTGGATTCTCTGTACACTTCTCAAAATACTTCTATGACCTTTTTCAAAAGAGAATTCTGGGAATGTTCTTTACGATCAGAATCCATCAAGACCGCAGCAGTCAAGCCCTGAAATAGCCACTTTGGGAATAAGTCGCTTTGGATAAAAGCGTCTGCTAAATGACTAAATGTAAATAGCCCAAACCATACAACCACACCACAATGTCTTGAAGACTGATAGCCACAAGATAACTGTGTATAACTGTTATAAGAAGACAACTCAGCGATTCATCTCTGCTGCTCTTAAAATACGTCGTCAGGTTTGATATGAATGATGCTGGATGGCAGATTTGATTGGAATTATGACTTAACACCTGCTCATGTGATCAATGGAAGATAGAAATCTCTTAGGTTTTGAACAGCATCATGACAGAATTTCATGCCTTGATGCAGAAGATTTCTCAACCCACAGCACCACTGAACTACACTCAATACACACTTTCAATAATTCATGCTCCAGTATCGACCATCAGACTCTGTAAGCAAATACAAAAGTGTTGGAACATCATGACTGCACGGATTGAAAAGAAGTCACAGTCACTTTAGCTCGTGATATATCACCTCAATACATTTGGTACTATAAACAAACGCACACAGACACACACAAACACACACACACACTCATGCGCACTCCCACACCCACACACACAGACACACTCGCGCAGACACACACATGCACACACGCACACACACGCACAAACACACACACACACACACTCCCTCTTTTTGCGAACACAGACTGCTGACTCAGCCAAACCATCTACAGCAAATCAAACAGACAAACATTTACAAACATGCACACACACACACACACACACAACCGTTGTTTTTCTATACTTGTCAATTTATTGATTTACATTCTAAAGGAAAGTGGGAAGCTTGAAGATTCCAGAGGTGTGTGTGTGTTAGATCAGGTTGAAGTGGGTTCATGTTGTGTGTTTCCTATAGGATGAAAGAGTTGAAGTGATGAAGTAAATGTTGCTGCAGAAACAGATTTACAGGTGAACTGGTGAAGACCGCTGAGATCTTCAGTCCAGCCGCTGTCAGCTGACTCTACATTTACAGAAGTAGGTCAGAGTGATAAAATACAGTGTGAATCCACAACGTCCCGAGCTTTGAACACCGCACAGGCCTGATGAAAGACCAGCAGCTCAAAGAAAACACAAGACATCATTAACATCATCACAGCATCACAGACTTCAGCTCCAGGTGTCTTTGAGGGTTGGGAATCGAAAAGAAAAGGAACAGGAATCTGATGCTTCCTCTCTTATCAATTCCTGTGCGCTTATTTTCAGAATAGTTCTGCTGATATCTCAATGAAAGCCTTGATGAAAATTAACAATATTTTACCATAGTGAGCCTAGTTTAACTATAGTGTTAAAAAAGCACAGGAACAACCAATCAACCATAGCTGCATCAGTTACTACAGTTTAATCATGATGTTATCCATCTATGTCCATACATATTGTAATAAATTAGAAAAAAAACATGCTTCTATGTGTATATGTACACAAAATGGTGCTCATAAATATCTATATTTTGGCAAAAAGTCAATAAGAAGGCTATGACATACAGGCTGAGATCTAAATGTTTTACTCAAACTGTGAAATGGAAACGATAAGAATCGTAATGGATAAGCAGAATAGCAATTGTAATCGATAAAATTCAAACGATTCCCAACCCTTCATGGGACAGTGAGTCTCTGT
Organism: Triplophysa tibetana; assembly: GCA_008369825.1. Lineage (NCBI taxonomy): Eukaryota > Metazoa > Chordata > Actinopteri > Cypriniformes > Nemacheilidae > Triplophysa > Triplophysa tibetana. The sequence continues at coordinate 21,985,973 of CM017893.1, forward strand.
GGAAATAAGTGATGTCGCCTTTTCCTTCAATCATTTCCCTTAAACAATGAGCTGGAGACACACAACAGACCTTCTGAGTAGAATGACATCATCATAACACAACAAGCTCCGCCCATCCATGTTTGAGTGAGGATGGCACACATTGTCACACGCTGTCGATGTATTTTCCTCTCTTTCTTTCAGTTTAACATGGACACCTTTTGTACTAGAACAATGACCTACAAAACACTATTAGCATTTCTCACTGGACACTTTCTAGAATCTTCAGTGTTTTCAGACTAGAACCAATGAGAGAAAGAGACAAAGACATGACCTCATGTGTATCTCTGGTTCCCTCTTTTGGACAACTTGAGAAGTACATCATAACATCCTTTGTTTACATAAAATATTTTGGCAGCATATTGAATGTCTTGAAATTGAAAATGAAGCTAAAAGCTCATGTAACAGTTAAAATGCAAATCTGTGAATGCCTCACGATATTAAACACACCATCAGTTGACCTCCTGTGTCTAAATATGATAGATGCTTAAACTGGTTGTATGAGGCTTAAAAATCCCAGCATTATTCACATTCACAATAAATATAAGCTGTGAAGTAAAGATGTAAAATATGTACGTTTCACTTTAGAATTTCAGCTTTCAGACTTATTTATTTTAAACTATTTTATTAAAATTGTGATTCTTTGCCTGTTTGTGTTTATCCAGAAACGACTTCATGCATTTGGCCTGTTTAACCAACAGAGGGCAGCACTAAACTGAAAAACGACAAATTTGATCAATTTTATGTTTCAAAAATCAATACACTATCTGTCAAAAGTTAGTTACTTACTCACTTAGTCATATTTTTCTCAACATTTTAAAAGAACAAACCAATCAAAACTATGGAATTAACAACGTTGTTTTTTTTGGAAAAATGTGACAAAAATCGGTCACATTTAATCATTTTCAAAGGCAAAACTATTTTTAAACAAATGCGCTCCTGACATTTAATCAAAAGTACATTTTACAAACTCATTACAGACAAACGACTTCAGATCATTAGGTTTGTGACATCAAATGACCCAAAATGTCTGGAGGATATAAAAACCAAAAGTACCATAAAGAGCAAAGTGAACTATAGTCTGTGTAACTGTGTCCTGGAGAAGAGTGTGATGTGCTTTGATGTGATCTGTTCTCTTAAAGATCTCAGACAGTAATGAAAAGATTAATGAGCTCATGTCCAGATCTGACAGCCAGTAGACGTCTGATGCTTCAATCTGAAGAGATCAAGTCAACGTAAATCAAATGATCTGCCTTGACCACAGTCAGTCACATCTGAGTCAGAAACATCAGCACAATTACACTCAAAATTAAACATACTGCTCATTCATACACTATATATGTATCAGACTCTATCAATACATCATCACAAAGTATCCAGTACTATTTACAAAATAAAAGCACAAAGTTCATCATCACCCCATGTTGAAACATTCAACTTTAATGTTTAACCATTGACATGCAAATAAAAGATTCCGTGTAACGTGTTAGACTAGAAATCTAGAACACACATTGTCCTGTTTTTAATACACTGAGCATGATAGCGATCTGTCCCACCCTCTTTAAATACACTCCCTCGGGTCTATCTGTGTGAGTAACAAACACAAATCATTTACTCTCTCATTTCATGAAATTCAAGATGGATTCAGATATCGTCAGATTATGAGACGTTTGTCTTCAGTGACGTCTCATTCTCAAAGAGTTTGTGATGCTGGTGACTCTTTATTTATTTAGTTTGGAAGGTAAACATGAAGTACAGAAGTCTTGATCCGGTTCCTGTCTCATGTGTATAATGGCGGTTTCCACACACACTAAATGAGGCGTGTCAAGCTGTCACATGTCTTTATCTAGTTCACATACCACTGGAGCTCTTATCTCCGTTGGGTCTTATTTCTGGATGTGCTGTATGCAGAAGAAAGGTAAGTAGAGGTTTCTTCTGTGCATCTATAAGCTTTGAGTGAGATGTGTTCATAAACTGAGCCTAACATCCTCTCATAGCACGAGAAACAACACATCATTCTCAAGACCTCGCAGATATTCATCTTTCGAAGCTGTTAATATGAGTAATGAGGGAATATTCACTTCCAGTTATCTGCTGGGTTTCCAATCTTTGACAAAGCCAAAGGAAGGAAAACTGAAAGACTCCGAAGACTCTGTATGGGCCGCCAGCAGGGATATTGTACAGACCTTCCGGCCCATTAGGCCAATTGGTTTGTCAGTGTGTGTGTGTGTGTGTGTTTGTGCGTCCGTGTGTGTGTGCGTTTGCATGAGTGTGTGTTTGTGTGCAAACTCCGTATATTTTAGCTCTGTATATTTGCTATTTGTGAGCTCAACTTTAAATTACTTTATTAATTTTTTAAATAATTAGTAATTGACTAATAAACGCTCAGTACTGAAGGTGCCGAATCTGTTCTTAATCTTCTTAATTTAAGTCTGCTGTGCACCTGTCCTGAATATTCTCCTTACCTGTGTTTAACCAGTTTGAGCTGAATCTGTTCTGAATACGTGTTTAATCTTTAAGGAATCTGTGCCAAATCTGCACTTTATCTGTACTGAACTGTTCTGAATCTGCTTAATTCAGCACCGTATCATCATCACCTGGGAGCTCATGGACGGTCTTTATTGAAGTGTTTGCACATTAACATTAAAATCAATCTCTTTATTGAGAATGTAAACTGGATCTTTATTCCAGAAGTGATGGTTCTATTTCGAGCACACAGGTGACAGCGGGACTCTATAAATCCCCTTCAGACCACCACTGTCACTTCACATGTCTGCAACATTTGTGAATGTTTAATTTTCAGACGGGCCTTGTCATTTCTGACATTCCTTCATCAGCACAAAAGAAGGTGATAATAACAAATACACACAGGCTGAACTCACACGGCTAGAGTTTTAAGGTACTGTCATGGCAACGTGTCCTTCACAAATGTGTCTTAACTGAGATGACCCTGTTTTCTGTGAAACTAAATCCAACAGCTATCTGTCTGTCACATGACGACAGGCCTGACTGTGGACAAATAAGAGTCAGACAGTCCAGAATTACGCCGGAGCAGATGTGAAGCTATGATCCAGACTGACAGCTGAGAGAATAATCAGGAGGAGTTCAGTTTCTCTAAAATCTGTGTAGTTGAGCAGTGAGTGTAGTACAGGTGTGTGGGCTTCAGTGAGGGGGATGGCTCTCTGGAAACACAGACATAATAATAAGTGTTTCGGGCGTCTTTTGAATAGGCGAAAAATTAGGCAGGCCAAAACTAAAATAGGAAACATAGTGAGATGATAATACTAAAGGCAGTGTTTCTCAAACAGGTGGCCAGGTCTCGCTTGGGAATCTAATGAACAAACTTCCAAAGGGTCACGATAACTTAAAACTATTTTGGATAAGAAAAAACAAGCATTGAAATTTTACTTCAGTTTACTATTCTACAGTATATATATGTAGAGAGCGCTTAAAGGCCCCATTCGCTGCGATCAAATAATATCTGCAAAATGATAAAGCTCAAAGATCAGTGGCATGCGAGATATTGTCTTTAACAAAATTCGCTTTTCAAGGACTACAGAGAACGGCTGGATCGGACTACAGACCTCTACTTCCCGGGTACATGATGTCACTATTCCGAGTGCTTTTTATAACCTCCGCCCGAGGGAATACACCAAAAAAGGGGCGAGGCCTTCCAAAGAGAAGAGGAAGAGCCGCTGGAGTAGTGTTTGGTTATCAGAGATCGTAAATATTTGACTGAGCTGCACGCTTCATTACTTTCACCTCATTCCTACAGCTGGTCATAAGAATTCAGCAGCACACATACTAAGATAACCAACTCTCAAATAACAGCTTCATGACTTTATCATGGGCTGTGAAGGCTGTTCTGTGTGATTCACTGATATTGTGTTTGTGCGCTCACCTCTTAAACACTTCTTTGAAACGTCCTCTGAAGTCCTGCTTGCAAATGACTCCTGGTCAATCTGCTTGTGTTATTATCCAACTCGGGTCCAATATAAAAAGGCAAAACTAACACTTCTGTTATTAGTGTTAATTAATGTAACCCGTCTGACGGCATTCAGTCACACAACAATATGCGATCTCTAACAAAGATTGATGTTTGCACATGCACTAGCAGACCTCCGTTACACTTCGATTGATCCGCAAGTGTTTAACTGATGAAGTGAAGTTGACGCCATTGTCACTGTTTATTGCTCAAAGCTTTTGAATTCACGCGCACTGAGAGATGGACCGACCAATCACAACAGCCTGAGAAGTGTAAGCTCGCTGATATGGTGTGGGTGGGACATCTTCACTCACTCTGAGTGGGGAACCAATCGCGAAAGACCCGGTCAGCTTTACCAATCAGAGCGTTTAGGAAGGAGGGACTTTAAATAGACTGAAAGAAATCCAGTTGTTTTGTTAGAAGAGGGACAGCAATGAACAATAGACTTGAAATATGTGAAATATAAAGCGTATTTTTAAAAATTAGAAACATGAACATGCCTTGTTAAACACCCAAATAACATAATCAAAGCCTCTGAAGCAGCAAAAGACTGGGTCCTTGAAAGTCAAAAAGATTCCCTGATTTCTTACTGTAAAATGCTTAACTTTGAGATCAAATCCATAAATACAGTAACACAAGTACTGCACCTCAAGCCCTATAGCCTGTATTGTTAGAGAAGAAACTGATGTACCGCATATCCTGTGGTAAAAGCACAAACCACAGCAACTATGCTAATAAACTACACTGTGGCAGGTTTCCAAAATCGAGTATATTGTAGCTCTCGCTAACAAAGACAACGTAACAGAGTATAGGCCTAATTGCCAAGCAAAGATTTATGATGCTGGCTGAAAGAGAATCAAATGTGAACTGCTCGCTGGTGCTGAGCTAACACTCCATACAGCTAGATTTGCTAAAAAGCTAAATGAATGAAAGTGCTGGTCTGATCTGCTGATCTGGCTGCGCTAGACCTCACAAGCAGATACTGGAAAAACTCATCAAGCGTTAGAAATCATTTAAGCCGAACAATGTCACATATAGTTTGAATGATGAAATATCATCCGGTCCAGACACAAGCAGCATGTGATGTTGTGAGGGAACAGCTAACATCAGCCTCACTCTCTTCTGTTGTCACCTCTCGTCTCATAGCGTATCAAACACCTCATCATCAGAGTACATCACTGTCCCATCAACACACACTCACGCTCAAATCCAGAACCACGGCCAAAATATCATGAAACTGCTGAGTAATAAATACATTTCAAGAAGTCAACTGTTTTAAAGACATACTTCACACATACACATGTTGTCCTGTGTAAGGCCTGAATAACTGCATTTAATCAGATCATCTCACATCAAAACTGATCGAAAAGCTTAGAAATGACAAGCAGACACGTGCAGATTTACTCAACGCTATTAGTCCTTTTTTAGCTTTAAAGTGGTTAAACTGGTCTGGAGTGACATGATGAGTCAACGATGAAAGAAAGGTTGACTATTTCTTCATCAGTGTTGGTGTCACTAGTTACTAAGTTATGAGTTAGTGTAATTAAATTACTTTCTCTTGAAAAAGTAAAGTAAGGGATTACTCTGATTATTCTGTAATTGAATTACAGTTACATCTGAGGAAATTATGATAAATACTGTGTGTAATATGTTCGTCTGCTGAAGTGGAATTGACATCAAAATTCAAAAGTCTAACTTTAAAATCTGTGCTTTAATGTATAATTCTCACGTTTCTAATTAATAATACAACTCGATGTAGTTTCATATTATTTACTAGAATGAATTAAAAGAGGCGTTTCATGTTTATTCTTGAATCACTGAACTAATGAAGGTTGATGTAGGATATAGAAATTAATTAGTAATGAGTAACTAAATACTTTTTGGAGAGCGTCATCTGTACAGTAATCTAATTACATTGTTTAATATGTCATTAGTAACCAGTATTTCATTACGTTTTCAGGTTAACTTACTGAACACTGTTCTTCATCTCATTATCATTTATATTTCATGATATAGAATATTGTGGAGTCGAATAATAGATCCATACGCCTTCAGTAGACAGAAGAACTCCATGATGAGCTCTTTAGATCTCATGTGAATCACTCAGTTCTGATTCATTATTATTTCACACCTCTGCAGATCTGCTCTTATGATTTCTGCCTTCAGTCGAAGGATCTTTGTGCTGCTTTGACAGAAATAAGTGCTTATTACCTCACTCAGAGGGGTTATGAAATTCACATTTCCATTAAACTAAAAGTGCAGATGTGAGCTACTGCGTTTATTAAAAACAATCAAATGACTGCAGTCTCACCACCCTGACAAACTCTAAACCTTAGCAGTGTACGTGCTTAGTGGAGAAATCAAGTCAGTTCTTAAGAGACGTGAACTAGAGCTCATCAGTCATATCTGGGTTCAGTTTGAGAACATAATGTTCACGGAAGCGTCAGGAAACCTCCACTTTCAGCTGCTTTCTACTTTACAGTCATTTTAGAAAAATGCAATTAAAATGGGCGTGAACGCTGAGAGAAGAAGAGCCGTTAAAAACCGGCGAAGGTTAAGGCATGGGAGACGGGCGCGCCAATCACAAGTCTCCGTCATGAATAATTAGGAGAAATGTCTTTTTATTGGTCAAGAAAACACAGTCTTGTTAATAATAAAGAGACACTGACGCATCATTGATGTACTATACTACACTGCTACTTCACATCCTTTGACCTTGGCCGGATGTAGATTTTAAATCCGGAAAGGCAAAAATTGCGCAAAAAAGTGGAAATTAACTTGTTTTCTTTACTGTAATAACTTACAGTTGCTAACCTTTTTTTTATGATGTGCAACACAACCAACTTTGTTTACATCTAAATAAATGTTGTTTAGTGTTTCATGGCTCCTTTAACACTCAGACGTGTCAGTTTATTGTCTTTCTGAAATGAGTGAATTCTCTCAGAGCCCATCCTAGACGTATGGGGGCCTTGTTTTAGTTAAATTTAGATAATCATAACTGTAAACTACAAGAAATAAAAAATGTAAATAATTCACAACGTTAACACGTAAATGCTGTGTGTTTTTAATAACCAAATGAGAATTAACAAAAACAAATCATGATAATTATAGTTTACTCAAGAAAGCTAAGTATACGAAAACAAATCAATAATTCTCTAAATGTGAAGACACAAAACTCATCCTTTGGAAATGGTCTGAAAATGACATTATCTTTATTAAAAGTCTCAATTTATGAATATAAAATAATTATTAAAGTGCTACCCAAACAGGAAGGCAATAATAAATCTTTATATAACTTCAGAGGAACACGCTGTGCTTGTGTTAAGTGAATAGTGCAATGATGAAGGGTTGTTATGGGTGTGTAGTAGAGTAGGCGAGGCGAGACCGTGGTTCGAGGCCGGTAAGTAATTGTTAATTAGCGCCAGTGGTGCGCGCACCGGCCTCGCATCACGTAGGAGATTGGGAGCATATAAAGAAACAATGGCGACAGGACCGTCGAAGAGAGAGGACCGGGACCGAAGTGTTTGTATTTGTATTTATGTTTTGTGATTTGTTGTGTTCGCCGTGAGGGGCCGCCGGCTGTTATTATGTTTCTTTATTAAATGTTTTAAATGTCTTCCGGTTCCCGTCTCCTTCCTTCATACTTGAATCTTATTACAGGGTGGTTGCCAGGGCATTGCGGTGTGGTTACTAAGGTGTTACTGTGTCTGTCACAGAGACATGTGTGATCACTCAGGATGCTTGTTTCAGTCATAGCTTGTTTTAAAGGGTCCACACACAGTTTCAGCCATACATTTCACTTTTCCTGTTCTTTTTGATGTGAAAAATCATCTTACTAAATTTAATTTAATTCATTGATGAAGATTATTTAAAAAGAGATTTTACCCACCATTAGCAGAATTTCTCACTAAGAGCAGTTTCTACTAATTAGTTCTAGAATCTAGATGAACATTACTTTAAAAAAATAATGGGAAAAAAAACGTTTCCATGGCTGTGAGAACTCCATGATCATGCAATCAGTCAACATCCAAAAGTCATCCATATTCTCAACAGAAATGATCATTTCATATATATCCTGTAGCAAAAACTATAGACTTCAGTCTGTGTAATATGGCAGATGAATGTACTACAAGCTTCAGTTACTGGATTAAAGAGAGAAACAGAGACAAAGAGAGAGAGAGAGAGAGAGAGAGAGAGAGACACTCGTCATGTAAGAAGATCAACAACTTAACATGGAGATAAGTCGAGGCATTAGCCTGTGCTCTCGCTGGCACCGCACACCTGTGCCTCCTGGAGAGAGGGGCGTGTGTCACAGACCGGGAACACTGGGAGGGGGAAGCATGCGTCGGAAGGACACACACAAACACACACACACACACACACACACACAGAGACACACACTAGACGGATACGCCTGCTTTTCTCGGCATCTCTCCTCCATGGGCGAGGTCAGATTCACTACCCTGCTGGGACTCCGCCAAGCATCTCCTAGGCAACTGACATGAGCACACAGCGGCTACAAATAGAACATCCCAAGCACACGCACACACGCGCACATGCACGCACGCACACACACAGACGAACACACGCAAACACACACACGCAGAATCTTTATAATCACTGCTGTACTGAGACCTGAGGCTAAACATCCACTGACTGCTACATTGTAACAGCTGCTTCTGAAAGTGAATTTTGTTATCTGTAATGAATGATGTTTGTGAAGTCTAACAGTGACATGATAATGTAAAGTACACATGTGACGTACATACAGTGGCAAAATACATACAATAAATATAACTAGAGCTCTTCTTTAAACGGGTTTAGAAAACAATGTTTTCTGTGTTTGGATGAGCTCATAGTTATATACTTTATATAACATATATACTTTTTGTTACTTGAAGTGTTTTTAACTTTTCATTAAATGATTTTTTAATATCTCAATTTATCAGGTGTTATATTACAAAATATTATCATTAAGACATTATTTTTGATTTAAGCACTATTTAATTTAGCCAAAATGGCAGCATTCAAAGGCAAAAGTGAGTTTGATATGCACGAACACACAACACCAAACACAGATCACAGGAACACAAAGGCTGTAATATAAATCATGTGTAACACCGACACAAGGACAGGACTACAACAAGACGACAATACAAATCTGTGGACAAAAGAGCAGACAAACATTCCACATGTGGCCGATTATCTGTCTCTATTTTATCATCTTTTACTCTCACATCTGACATAAAACCTCACGTTAACAACACACCAGTCAAATTCAGCCTGTGTAGAACCCAACAGTGTGAACCAAACAGTCTTATCTCACATCGCTGCAGTTGTTCTGTGTCTAGCATCAGGTACTGGATCTGTAGTATTACAACACACACATGTTTTCATGAATACGTGAACAAATATGTAAATGACACTGATGATGACACCTCTGCTGTCATGGCAACTCAACATGTGAACGCTTCAGGGAGGAGAGAGGCAGATGTTCATCAGTGAGGAAGAGAGACAGAGAGAGATGATAAGAGGAGAAGAGAAAGAGGGGTGCAGATGAGTTGGACCCAAATTTCACACCGTACACACACACATATTTTGGGTGGTTCAGACTACAAGCACTTTTCTCAATATATCTGTGCGGACCAAAACAAGACTACACTACAACTCATGGGGACTTGTGTCACTAGGGTCTCCACGGGCAAAAAAGCTATAAATCGTACGGATAAATATATTTTTGAAAATTTAAAAATGTTTAAAAGTTTTCCATGATCTTCAGGTTTAAGGGATTAAATATACAATAATGTATAGCATAAGAACCATTATGCCTATGGACTGTCCCCATGGAGATTATAAACCAGACACGTATGTGTCTGTGTGTGTGTGTACGTGTGTTTGTGTTTGTATTTGTGTGTTTGTGTGTGTGTGTTTGTGTGTGTGTGTGTGTGTGTGTGTGAGTGAGAGGTCAGGGCTTTGGCACTGCCAGGAGAGGAAATAGCTGTCGAGTCTGAAATGATTTAGCAGCCAACACTCACTGACCCCATCCTGACTCTTTCATGATCTCAGATCTGAGAAATGGGGCCTTAAAGAAGTACAATTATCACCCCCAGACACTCCACATACTGCAGCTAATACCAAAAACTAACCCATAAAACCCATGTTATCAATCCTAAATAAAGCAGGGGTCAGGAATAATGTACAGCCAGACGGTTGTTACCACAAAATAAACCCTGACAGGGCGATCAGGACCACGAGAGACTTGTGTAATAATGCTATTTAAAGCAGCTCCACGTTGTGTGATGATCTTACAGTAACATTTGGCTGTTAAACGGACACATTAAAACTGGTTTTAGGTGTTCAAAATACATCCTAAAAAAATTGGAGGGTAAAAAATAAACTTAATTCATAAACTACAGCCTGAACAGTTAAAGGAAAGCATATCAAGCAAAGATATTTTTGTGGATTCTTTCTTTCTTTAACTATTCTGGATTGTACGAAAAAATCACGCCATTTCAACCTTAAGGACAAAAAATAAATAAAATGGATTTGTTATTGCTGTGCTTTAACAGAATGAATGTCTGTTTTATAGTGAAGTGTTGATTGGTAAACTCTTTAAAAACAAACATACAACAACATAAAGAGACACAGAAAGTCAAACTCCTCCAAAACTACACGAGAGGAAATAAATGAGAACATACAGTAGATGATGTTTTCTTATGCTTCTACTAATGAACAGATAAACATTAATAACATCATCCTACATTTCTATCTTTCTAAACCATGCAGTGAGAAAACACATTGCTTGTTGCTACTGTAATGATTTCTGTGTTATATAATATTAGATGTGCGTTCTGTAAATAACAGAAGAGTCAGCAGAGAAGCACACTGAACCGAACTGATGCTTAGACAGTCTGCATTAGTTTGATTTGATACACATTCATAGTATGAAGACATGGACTCTTCTCATGGTAGGCAACCATCTTCTTCATCAACCACCTTAAAGAAGCGCTGGTTCTCTGAACGTATTAAAATTGTTCTAAATTGAAGAGAAAAAGTGAAGTCCACACCCCAACTATGACAATAATGTTACAGAGGAACAATACAGTTTTCTCCAGCTGATGAACAATAAAACATTGACCGCCGATTAAATGTGTTTTAATTGGAACGGACTCTGCAGCAGGCCGGATGAAAATGAATATGATGATGGTGTGGACAATAATCTTTATACAATAGTTCAAGAAGTTTAGATTTGTTTTCCGCAGCTCAAAATGTTCAGATGTCATTTTTGCCCCACTGATGCTGATCTAAGAACAATAGATGAACACATTTTACATCATATCACACATCAGATTATTACGCCGGTATTTTCCTGAAATCAGCAATGACACGATGCCTGTGAGAACACTTATGTTGTGTTTCAACCAAACACGAATGAAGCGTTAAGCGCGAGTGATTTACATGTTAAGTCATTGAGTGTTAAAAATGTGAGGGTTTTGAGTGTTTGACGCGTCATTCGCTTGAATTGCTCGAGTTGAAAAATCTGAATTTTGGCAAAAATGTATGCCCCGGTAACCAATCAGGAGCTTGCTCTGGTAGTGACGTGATTAGGACAGAGCAAGCGGAGGCAGCCATCTAAAACAACAATGGAGGACAAAATCATTGTTGCTGGATGTGGATACCTGGAGCTGTATGATACATCTTACTTTCATCCAAACAGGAATAAAAAGGATCTTGCTTGGAAGAAAGTCACTGAGGAGGTCGGACAATCTGGTAAGTTGTAAAAATCGCTAAAGCCCCTCACATGACGTTAATTCGCGTCTGTTGTAAAGTGAATTTCACGTGCGAATGAAGCGAGTGTACTTAAAATGTTCAAGTGTCCAATTATGCGCGAATAGTGTGAATTATTCACGCAAGTCGCTTTGGTGGGAATTGCCTGCGACTGCATTCAGTAACCTCTCATTTTCCACCAGATAACAGAAACCTGTGGTGTTTTGTGGAGACTTCCTTTGATTTCATATCAGGCTTATGATATACTCCATCCCTGACACCTAAACCTAATACTCACACAAACCTTTCTGCATTCTGACATTTTCAATAAATATCATTCTGTATGATTTAAAGGCTTTATTCCCTCACGTTGACCCTAAAAAAGTCGCCACAAGCTCATAATCTTCTGATATTACTATCTTTGTGGGGACCTTAGCCCCCCACAGTGATGAACACCAGTCCACACACACACACTGTCTGAAGAGAGATGTGCCAGTGTCTGATCTCATGTTCCCAGAAGCCTCTGACATTTACAGCAGACGACCCAAATGTGAAATGCCAAAACTAGAACTAACAGCCTAAAGTAGGGCACAAAGGATTATTACTCATTTTGAGAGTTTCTAGAGAATATACCAGTAACCCATGAGATCAGATCACCCTACTAACTGTTGAGCAACCGGCTAGAAAAGCTGTCTATCATCTTTCTGTAACAACAGTCTATCAATGACATAGCATCCACCTCAGCCACTTATTACCACCTTAGCAACCGCAAGACCCTGGCAACCACTCACAAGAAGTTAAGTAAACGCTTTTAAATTCTACACTTGTGGTTAAAGTTATTACTGTTAAAAACTTTGCCTCCTTCATCACATATTTGATTACATATCACATCTGGAACCTTCAGTTTAAACTTGATGAGATCTTATAGATTTGAAGTTACAGCCGCACTGTAATGCCTTGGAACACGCAGCATTGTTTGACGTGTTGACGTCATTTCAACTGAGAGCCAAGACTATGCATCATCACCGCGTAGGACGTAATAAATGTGCAAACAAGTGGCGATATGAGGCGCCGATTCCACAGCTCTCATACTCATTGGATTCCAAAGCGAATTTGATTGGACGAGAACTTTGATGCGAGGCTGAAGTGTACCGTGATGTCTAGATTTTTTTCAACGCACGTGCCAGACTGTCAGTTTTGACCCTTATATCTTCTGAATAGGACTTTTGTCAGCGCGTAGGAGCACATCAGTTTATTGACGTCCTTAAGGCACACTTATTTTTGATAAAAGGAAAAAAACTTTCTTATGATTTCACTGGGGCTTTAAGCAACAGTGTCCTTTGGCAATGAAGTCTGCTGTTAAAGCAGAAATATGTTACGAACGTTGAACCTGCTGATTTCACTCCGGCCAGAGAAACACCGCAGACCCGTTCTGTTCCCATGAGCCTCGGCCAAATTGTGCATTAGCGACACTGTTGGCCAATATGTTTGACAAAAATAACAATCTGGCTATAACTGATGCAGTAAATATATTGCACCAAGCATTAAGTAACCACACATTAACTCTATTCATTCAGATTTAATTCACAACAAGCAGTAGATAAACTCTTAAAACAACAGACTTTCAAGTGTTTGGAGATCATACAGGCCTACAAAAGAAGTTCAAGGTTTTGTATGTTAATACGGTCAGTCTGGTTTTTACTTTTGCTTGCATCTCTATGATTCACTTGACAAGATTGTGGAATGTGGACAGATTCAAGATCGATTACGAAACAAAACTAGAACACCCACCGCCAGAAAGACCTCTATTAAGGTTTCAGGTGGTCTTCTACAGGTTTCCTGTTACCTCTGCTATAAAACGGCATATTAAGAAGCCTGGGAAAGCCAGAGTCCATGAAAACTCTCAAACACCAGTGCTCACTGCTCTCTGAACCCTGATGAAGATATCACATTCCATGGACATCAGAGTCTGGGAACGGAAACGCCTGAAGCCAAGTTCTGTGAGGCATGTCGCTCGCCCTTCCAACTACAATCACAGCATCAGAATCTAGAAAATTACAGAAAACTGCATGGTATAGAAATGAAGGACACCAGATCAGGTGTGCTCCATAACAACTGTTTCATTCTCAAAGCCTACACAGTTTGAGCCACAAACTTCAAGGGGTCATATGACATATGATGGCTAAACCTAATAGTATAGTTTGTTTTAGATGTAATATAATGTGTATCCACAAATTAAAGTTCAGAAACGCTGTATTTTCCACACATCGTGCATGTTTGTATCTCCTCTTTGCTCCGCCTCTCTGAAACACAGATTTTGAACAAAGCTCATGTCTCTGAAAAGTGAGGTGTGCTCTGATTGGCCAGTTCACCAGTGTGTAGTGATTGGTGGAATACTGTAAGCGTGTGAGGGAAATGTAACGCCTCTGACCATATTCTGAACATCAGGTTCCTCTTCAATTGTACTGACAGGTACACCACCTTACTTGAGTCTAAATTTGAGCGGTCTCAGTCAAATCAGACCACCAACTGACGTAGATTTGAGGGGGTGTGTTTACACCAGGTGTTTCAGACAAGTCTGGGTGAGCATTCACTTTTAGATAGAATGACTCTTCTGTTCCTATTCTTTCGTTTCTGCTATTAAATACATGCAATGGCAACTTATAACAAACCAAAGACACAGAAAAACACGTGTTCACACCATATGACCCTTTTAAAATACAACATGATCAATATTACTCTTACAGAAACTCAATGCCTTAAAAGGCCTAAAGTTATCTTTACATGAGAGACTTATTTACAACATCAGTTTCAACATCAGATAAGAAACAGAGTGTGCAATGAGACCCCGGGGTATTAGAGAAGCTCTGGCAAACAGACAAATGTCAAACATGAAGATGAGGTGTTGAAAAATGATTCATTCTCTGTAGGCACACACAACACAAAAGAAGATTCATCTGCATCTCAGATATTTCTCCTGAGAAAATAAAGGGAAAATCACACAAATGTGTCTGACATGAGAGTCTGAGAAGAGATGTCAACAATGTGTCAAACTGAGTTAAGGTTTGTCTCGTCTGAAATCAAATGTCAATATTGTTGAAGATCTCAATGTGAACTCAAACATTTCTCATCACATTTACTCAAATCCAGATGATTTGACCTCTACAATCTACATTCATTTACACCTCCAGACTCTTCATGTGTTTACACAAGTACACATTTGATTCTCTTTTTATTTCCCTTATCAAAGATCCTTC
This sequence comes from Triplophysa tibetana, assembly GCA_008369825.1. Lineage (NCBI taxonomy): Eukaryota > Metazoa > Chordata > Actinopteri > Cypriniformes > Nemacheilidae > Triplophysa > Triplophysa tibetana. The sequence continues at coordinate 22,001,021 of CM017893.1, forward strand.
AGTGATTTAATCCAACATCTAGAGAGTTATTCTGAGAGCGTTCAGAAGGGACTGTAAGGTGTGTCTGTGACAGGTCATCAACACTCATCTCACTTCCTCAATGATTCTCCAGTTAGAACGCTGGATCCAGATTAGCTTTCAACTACAATGTCAACATGAGGTCGTGTCGAGGTTCACAGGAGGTCAACAGATTGTTGTTTTAATAGAATTATAACATAACGGAGCAGTTTCCCGGACGGGGATTAGCTTAATCCAAGACTAAACCTTAGTTAAATGAGGATATAAGTCATTTTGAAAACATTCTTTACAAAATAAACATTACATTCTGCATCTTGAGACGAAGCAATCGCACTGGTATATTGTAGGATATGTCAGAGCAGGTTTTTTTTTTAATCAAGGTGTAAATTAGTCTGAGACTCGGCCTAAACCCTGTCCGGGAAACCGCCCCCTTATGTGCTTGTTGACAGTAGCATCGTAACATATTTTTGGAATAACAATCTTTATTATGATGATACTCCACCCGTGATATCAGTGTACTGGTTGGAAACCAAACGCAAATTCAATTGCAAGTTAACTTCTATGAACTAGTCTGTCGGCTCTAAATGAAAGACGAATATTGATCAACAATTATTTTGTTGTATTTCTTCATATTATGATAAAAGTGTGTTGGAATAATAACAGGCGGTGGGTTATCAATAATTGTTTTCAAAACAACCTAAAAATGTACAATTTAGTATAACAAAACATGATTATTACAATATACTCAAACTACGAAAAATCAAGTGTATGGATCGACAAGGCTGTTGGTAGATCTGACACAGGAGGAAATATAACATATCTGTCAGCTCATTGGTCTAGAGGTATCATGTTTGTTTGGGGTGTGAGGGGTCCCGGGGTCGAGCGTTCCGGACGAGCCTCAGCTGTTAGTCGGTTCCGCTGCGGATCTGATGTCTGATGCCAACATGAGTTGAGTTCAGACACTTTCCATGATCCAGGACAGCCTTACACAACACACAACACACAATGCAGCTCCCATCTTAGAACTGTTTATTGTTTTATCACATTAATTAATGAACCCATAACCTCGGTTTTATGACAAACGCCGTCCTGTTGAGCAGTAGTGTAGCACAACAAGAGTTGGAGTCTCAGCACGTGGTCTTTCTGACTTCTGTTTCCTTCTCTCAACCTACATCATTTCCCGTCTCTCTACACAAAACTAAATCCAATTAAAGCTGTGAACCCCCAATAAAACTGTTACTGTAGTAAAACCACAGTTAGATCTCAATGGGTTAGAAAGCGTCGTTGCAGGCAGTCTAGACTGGATGACAGCTGGTAGTTAATTTTACAGAAAGGCATCAGAAACGCTAAATATATGAGAAGAAGAGACAGACGCTCCTTGTTCTATCAGCAGGGATTCCCGGGCGCAGCTTCCTCTGTTCTGCAGCAGGTTGCCATGGCGACACCATCACACATACACACCTGCCAATGATTCAGGTTCCCTTGTGCCCAGACGCTCTCGATCGAGCTGAGATGCTCATTCACATCCACTGACCCCAAACCCCCTCCATCTTCTACTGTCCGTCTCTTCTTTGTTTGGCGGCAGTGAAATGAAAATGACACACGGCGGTGACCTCAAAAAAAATCTTTTGTTTCAAATGTGTACAAACTTCCCGTTTAACAAACTCCTGGAGCACAACAACAGACTCATTCACGGTCTCTCTCATGCTATGATGTGGAGCAGTTCAACACGGCCATTTTCTCCACACATACATGAGGGGAGGGGCGGCCAGCCATGACGACCGCACGAAATGAACATTATTTCCTTACATTTGTCTACACGGCTACTGTATGAAAAACTGACACATGCTCGCATGATCGCTCTCGTCATCATCCAGAACAAAACATCTTTGTTTCTTAATCTCGAAACATTCGGTTGTCAGTTTCAAACTGAAAAAGTTTACTCGAGAAACAGAATCAGATTTGATTACAAGCTTGAGTTTCTTTTCTTTTCATTACAACACAGAATTTTTGCTCGATACACAACATGCTGAATTATAAAGACAAATATGTTGAGCTTTGCTGGAAAGCGTGACAAGTTACTGATCAGGAAAATAATTCTGTCGGGCTTTAGACCCTTCAAAGGAAAGTGCTTTGTGGTTAGAAATGTTCATTGACAGCGGCAGGTGGAGCCAGAAAATGAGCTGTGACATAAAACCACATGATCCTTATTGTGCTTTAACAATACAAGCACCACACAAAGACAAATCCTGCAATGCTTCATGTCCTCTGTCATCACTCTGAGGACCAATTCATCCCTAAATGGCCCCGTTCACTGAGGATTCTGGGTAAGCAGGTCAGCTTGCTTTATTAGAAACATTTGACAGTGTCAGTGTTATTAATGCTATGTGTTATAAACCTTGAACTTAAAATCCTTCTCTGTTCACATTACAGAGATGAATGATGATGATGATGATGATGGGGCGTGTGTGTCTGACTGAAATGGTTTAAGAATAGATTTAGACATGATTTTCAGTAGAGAAGTTTGTAAACGTCACATCTCAGGATTACAGAACAGACAAGGTTTCTCTTTAGCATCCCGAGTTTGGATTTGTTTGCTTTCTCGACTCTCAACTGTCTCTGAAACTCTACGTTTGTTTAACTAGCTTCAGGAACCACACACAGAGAACCCTAACAACCATTTAAATGTTTTCTGCATCCAAGCATCATCCACATTAAACGTGAAAATGAACCTATCAAAATATAAATACATATTTTAAGAAGTTATATTAAAGGTATTTGTTTAAAAAGAATGGCAAAAACAAGAACAGATCATTGTTATTTTTTATTTTGTTATCCTGTGTTGCTACAGGTACCCAGTGTGCATAGCAACAGGTTGAGACACAGAGCGGCCGAGAGGTCGTGCTGTCAGAGCGACACACAAGCACGCGTGTTTCATTTATACATGTGATTCAGGACATTAGATCACATCTAATCTGTTCATCACAATGTGAAGCATTGGATCTGCTACACACAAGTAAAGCAGATTCCTCAAATTCCCCACATCATGTGAAACAAACATTGGAGTGAACCCGTGTCACCCGCCGCTGACTCACATCCAGCGCTCCTGCCGATGGATTACAACGACCGCAATTAACCAGATTATACCGCTCGCGCAGAGAATAGATGGAGTGGGTGGAGAGAAAGAGCGAGAGAGATATAAAAAACAAAAAGAGAGAAAGAGAGAAAAACAAAAGAACGGAGCTGGAACATGCGTGCATTACACACACCGGTCTGTAGGGCTCGACCATTATAAGTAGTTATTATTTCACATCTATCATGATGATAAATCTGTAAGTCTGGGCTTGATGTGATTTAAAATAACTTCAAAAATATACAAACGATTTCACGCAATGATATCGTACACGAGACCAACAAATGTTGTCTTTAATGTCAGACGGCACTTTGAGATTTTCACAGCGCAATAAAATGTAATGTGGAGCAGGTATGGATAATAGATGTGATCTTTGTTCAACACTGATGATAAATCTAAGCTCTCTGGAAAAGTCTACGCCCAAACCCAGCGAAGCACCTGTTCCAGAGTCAGTGTCTAGAGTCCCTCTACTAAACAAGTGCATCACCACATCGCTTCAAAACAAAACCATGCGACCCCGAACACACCCCTCCTCCTCAGACTTAAACAAAAGGACGTCTAGAGCTCCTCTAACACAAACCAGCACAAAAACACTTCACAAAAGTACCATTTCAACAGTCCTCGGCCGTACCGCTGAAAAGATGCGAGGGTTAAAGCACGTCTCTTGTTACCTTCTTGCCTTTCTTCTTGCGTTGAGCTTGCTTGCTGGAGCCTTTCTCCTTGGCGTCTTCGCTCATCTTGTATCAAAGATCCTTCAGTGATTTAATCCAACATTTAGAGAGCTATTCTGAGAGCGTTCCGAAGTGAAGAAAAGTCCATTAAGTCGCCCTAATACCTGCTTTCCTTCTTGTTCTTGAGCGTTCACACAACTGGATGCAAACAGAAGTTCAGCTGTTAGGGTGGTGGTGTTAGTCTCCGTGGGTCACCGTGAGGCGGGAGAGGGAGGAGAGATGAGAGGAGCTTTTATTGGAGTGGGCTGAGAGATCTTAGGGCCGGTTCTGACCCAGCAGCCCACCTCTCTCTGACCAACACACGGCTTCTGATTCACTGGTGCTCTACTCACAGACTAAACAGAGCTGATGGAGACACGCGCTCCACGAGAGAGAGAGAGAGAGAGAGAGAGAGAGAGAGAAAGAGAGAGAGAGAGGGGTGGGAGGAGTGAGAGATACTGGGAGGGTGATATGCTGGAAACGGGTGAAAACAAAGCAATTACCATGGAGGAGCCAATATTAAATAATACAGGAGGAACACAGTCTGCACAAAGTAGTGAATCAATGTCTGATTATGACCTACAAATGGTGACCTGATCACACCCACCCGTCTCATCTGATCACATCCTCTTGTCTCACCTGACCCTAGCGATCCATCTTATCTGACCACACCCACCCGTCTTATCTAATCACACCGACCTGTCTCATCTGACCACACCTACCCATCTCACCTGACCACACCCACTTGTCTAAGCTGACCCCTCCCATCCTTATCATCTTACTACGCCTACCCGTCTCCTCTAGCCACACCCATTCGTCTCATATGACACACAGTTTTGTCTAATCGGACTATACCGAGCTATCTCATCTGACCACACCTACCCATCTCACCTGACCACACCCACTTGTCTCAGCTGACCCCTCCCACCCTTCTTATGTGACCACACCCACTCGTCTGGTTCTGATCACACCCTCTTTTCTCATCTTTCCCCACACACTGTTCTCATCTAACCACGCCTACCAGTCTCCTCTAGCCACACCCACTTGTCTCATATGATCACACAGTTTTGTCTAATCGGACCATACCGAGCTATCTTATCTGACCCCACCCACCCATCCTTCTAATCTGACCCCACCCATTTGTCTTATCTGACCCCACCCACCCTTTTTATCTGACCCCACCCACCTTTCTCATCTAACCACACCCATTTGTCTTATCTGACCCCACCCAGCCTTTTTATCTGACCCCACCCACCTTTCTCATCTAACCACACCCATTTGTCTTATCTGACCCCACCCACCCATCTCATCAAACCACACCTATTTGTCTTATCTGACCCTACCCACCTTTCTCATCTAACCACACCCATTTGTCTTATCTGACAACCACCCACCCTTCTCATCTAACCACACCCATTTGTCTTATCTGACAACCACCCACCCTTCTCATCTAACCACACCCATTTGTCTTATCTGACCCCACCCACCCTTCTCATCTAACCACACCCATTTGTAGTATCTTCCCCCACCCTTCTCATCTAACCACACCCATTTGTATTATCTGACCCAACCCACCTTCTCATCTAACCACACCCATTTGTCTTATCTGACCCCACCCACCCTTCTCATCTAACCACACCAATTTGTCTTATCTGACCACACACCCCTTTCTCATCCAACCACACCCATTTGTCTTATCTGACCCCACCCACCCTTCTCATCTAACCACACCCATTTGTATTATCTGACCCCACCTTCTCATCAAACCACACCTATTTGTCTTATCTGACCCGACCCACCCTTCTCATCTAACCACACCCATTTGTCTTATCTGACCCCACCCACCTTTCTCATCTAACCACACCCATTTGTCTTATCTGATCCCACCCACCCTTCTCATCTAACCACACCCATTTGTATTATCTGACCCCACCTTCTCATCAAACCACAACTATTTGTCTTATCTGACCACACCCACCTTTCTCATCTAACCACACTCATTTGTATTATCTTCCCCCACCCTTCTCATCTAACCACACCCATTTGTCTTATCTGACCCAACCCACCTTCTCATCTAACCACACCCATTTGTCTTATCTGACCCAACCCACCTTCTCATCTAACCACACCCATTTGTATTATCTTCCCCCACCCTTCTCATCTAACCACACCCATTTGTCTTATCTGACCCCACCCACCTTCTCATCTTACCACACCCATTTGTGTTATCCGACCCCACCATTCTCATCTATCCACATCCACTCCTCTCATCATCATAGCCATAAGCAGATATACTTTATTTATGATTTATGTTGTCTGGAATGTTTTACAGTCATTCATGTCTTTTAAATGACATCTACAGTAATAGTAGATAACATAATCTATACATTGTGAATGAAACACTCAATGGTCCTCAAATCAACAGGAAGACAAAGTGTTCATGATACACACATTTTACAGCCTCCTTTCCACATGAAAATAAAAGAACGACTAATGGAATATTAAAAAAACACTTTATGGCAATTGCAAGGTTTGTAGATCACAAATTCTAGCAAAAGTATTCCTAAAGTGATGATACGTGCCTTCACATTATATAAAATGACTCTTGCTGTGTTATAATACTGTTTTGTTGTCATGACACCTGTATAATCATGACAGATTGAACAACGCTGTACAATGATGCTCTTCTCATGAATACAGCACCATTGACCATTCATCAGCACAACAAATAATAGAGGGATTCTCTCTCACATCAGCCCCGTCCAGTGATCCCATCCATCACATCAAACGCTGGACATCACTCTACTGTACTATAGCATTGAGGTGAAGAATAAAAACAGCCTCTGTGGGGTGTCCTCTACTGGCCAATGAATGACATGACATAAACATCATCTCATCCTCATATCACACATACTGTTATATTCCACTCTTTATTTGAATGAATGCTAAATATGATAAAAATTTAATTTAAAATAACTTTTAAAAAATATCATTGCATTTTTATGGCCAATAATTGATACTTAAAATAAGCGTGAAGAGACGGCAATGAAAGACGGTTTTTTAACCATTGTGGCTCTTAAGACAAAATGTTGAACAGGTGCAAAAACATCAAACTACTATGTTAACAGTCAACCAGATACTGACAGTGACTTATTGAGATTATATGCATTTTCAGTATGAACACAATAACCAAAAAACAGAATTATTGTAAAAGCCGGTTTATTATATTATATAACATAGTTTAATAATGTCATTATTCTTTAGTCTATTAGTTTAACTATGATTGGGTGTGAGTTGTATTTGTCACACAGTTGATTCAAATTGTCCATGAATAGACATCCATGAATGTCTAAATTAAATAAAAAACTGTTCATTAAACATTTAAAACTAATAAATGCCCTTCACACAGGCACACATCTAACTCGAGGAGACAAACTGAGCCGTATCTGCCCCAAACCTTCAGACAAACACAAACTGACCAAACTTCTTAGTTTCCATTATGTGCTTGTGACATTGATCAAGGACAACGGGTCAGAAAAGATCACATCGTTGGGTCCTTTGACAGGAGGAAGAACATGAAACTGCATGAACAACACAAATCCATGGTTTCCGTGATCAGCCGTGGCAAATCAAATCTAATATATAAAGCTGAAAATAAGTGAAGCAGCACTTCTGATAAAAGCTTTTTACATTTTCCCCAGGACTGATTTTTTCAGGTGTGTCGAACGAAAGCATTTAACTGATGGTGCAAACAAAGGAAAATAAAACTGACTTGACAGCATAATGAAGCTCAATCTACTCCACACGATGACTTTAAAAGCCTTACATTAATCCTCTGTGTGATGTCAGCGGATATGATACACAAACCTGAACACTCAATCATCACTACAGTACAGTAATATGATCAGATTCCTCACATTTCACACGTGTGCGACCTGAAAATCTACATAAAGGACCTTCTCAAGTGAACGCTTGACAATCATATACATCAAAATATGATTCTATGTTTTCATACAGGGCTAGTAGTATATAATAATAATAAAAATAATACCCTGAGCCATGGTATTGCAAAGGGAGGAAGGGTATCGGAACATCTCTATTTCACATATTTTGATCAAAACTGTTTTTTTTGTATATACCCATAAAGTCTAGTACAAGAAATAAACATGTTTATACCTTATGTACTATATGGGTGGTTATTGGAATTTGTGTTTCTTTAGGTCATAATGAAAATGTATGTGTTTGCACCACAAATCTATATAGATTGAACAGACTGAATAAATGACCAAACGAATATAATGCACTGTAAATTAGAGATTAAAAGTCTAATTCGTGCATTATCAAAGATTCAATTACAAGATTAAAACCACAGAATTAAATAATAAACAAGATGAAACAAGTAAAGATAATTAAGAGTGAGAAATGAAACTGAAAGCACCGCTCTACATCTGAACTGAGAGCAGATCTTCTGTGCCAGACACCTGTGAGAAAGGTGTGTCAAATAAACAACCGTTAGAGAAGGCCGGAGGGCTTTCAGGAGAAGACGTGAGAGAAACATTCAGTTCCCATGCTTCAGAAATGACGTTCATCTTCACACTGTGCCCTCGGCCGTCCGGGACCCTCGCACTCTCCCTGTCCCGCCAACATGTATTTGCTGCTGTCTAACTTACTGCCGGATAGACATGACACGTCTCATATAATGAGATAAGACCGGAGGTAGAGTTTGGTTTCACTGGCTGGCGCCAAAGAGAATCAGAGATCGTTCCCTATTCATTCATCAATCTAGAGTGATTTACATCCACCACATCTATATACTACATTAATAGGGATTAAACAATATTACCAATATTATCGTATCACAGTAGCAAAATTGCCTCAATATTATGACCGTATGAAATGATAGGTCTTCAGGGCCTTTAACATATAAACATATAATAGAAATGACCTCTGTCAAGGTCCAGCTGGTGCAGTTTTTTATTTTATAATACGCAGTCATTTGGACATCTCATACTACACCTCTAAACCTCAAAGCAACAGTTATGATAAGAGCATAAAGAAAACGGGATATGACATGGTTCATTTGTGCATCATTGCAATGTTCATTATTGTTTATTAAACACTTTTGGCACTTTTTTCCAAGTCTTCATTTGTCTTTTTAAATATCGCAATAAGTATTGTACCGCAGGCTTTACACTGAGGTATTATCGTCCCGTACGATTTTGATATTGTTACATCCCAATATATGAAAATATTCATAATAACAGTCTTTAACATTTGTTAATCAGCACTGAAGTGTCATCGTATGAGCTTCTTCATTAAATCAATTAACAAAAATGTGCCAGTGAGTTTTAACACTGATGTCGAGATACTGGCATCGCTTAACACATGACCTCATACACTACAGTGACCTCTGACATCTGGAGCAAGAGAAAGAACATTGAGATGTAGCTGATGATGTCATTTTGGATATGATGTCATTATGCACTTGGTTCACAGAAGACACACACACATGCACACACGCCCACACACACTATAGGTTATGTTGTCTAAGGAACTGTTAATAAATCCCATAGATCATGTGTATTAATGTACCCGCTGGCCATGAGGTCACATGACTCCACTGAGGTCACCTGACACCTGCATGACTTTAGCGTCCCAAATCACAAACTTATTGCTGTTCTACACCATTAGGTAAATAGTGTGAGTAGTTCTGTAGTGTGAGTGAAAACAAGAGTCCCCGGATCACGAACGCATTCAACCAAAAAATATAAATCTTTCGCTGGAATCTTCATGCACTATGGTATTATTTGGGAAATAACTTTCACGAAGAATTTCCTTGTTATTCTGTTCAGTACTGCCACACCTGTCAGACACCAGCGGCACACTTTCAACATTTATAGTGAGCTAAGCTTTAGAAAGAGTTGTTAGATCACTTTTAAACTCTTGAAACACTTGTTTAAGCTCTTCTGTAAGTCTCTTTTAAGCTACATAAATGGCATCATTATTATTACTCATTACATTTGACATTAGAGGATCCAACATCTGTAGTCAATGTACAATATTTCAGCAGACTGTGATGAGACAAGAAGAGACGCTTCATCATTACAGCCAACAGTTAATCCATTTCAATCTGACTGTGATGTCTTGTTAAGAAATCCATACAGTGTGTAGACATGATCTATACGTCTACAAAACAACAGTCACCATGAAATCAAACAGGAAATTCTAAGTGTTTCACGCAGTGTTGCAGCGATTATTATAAATGATTTATCTGTGCACACCATTATTTTCTTTCAAATTCATTTGCGCGTGTAATGTTTAATCAAAAAGTCCAGGCATTTTAGCCCTCCCCTCCGGGCCCAACTTACAACAAACCAATCAAAAATGGAGGGGGAAAATCAAGCCCCGCCCGCCCTACATTCTTTGTAATTTCAGAAACCGTAACACTCGGATACACGTCACGACCTCACTCGACCATTGACTGAAAATTCATTCCTATCCAGGGTTTATTCTGGCTCAAAATGAGGCGGAGGTGGTGCATCCTGATCTTGTACACACACACACACATGTTGGCTCACCGTACCTTTAAGTGGCTTAACCAAAGTGACTTTGACATATTAAAAGTTCTATTAAAATGATTTTAAAAGGACAATTTTTAAGTTATATAAAACTTTTATTCAACCAATCAGATGTTTTTTTAATCAAATAAAGCTTTTTTTATCATTTTCAACTAACTTTTAAGCCCACATTGGCCAACTGAATTAACCAGTCGTCCTAAATGATTAAAGCTCATGCACATCTTGCATTCTCTTTGGTGCACTTTAATTGACTCAATGATCTTTTATATTCGCTGTTGACAGAAAAGTTCAATAGTTTAAATGAATCGGTTCAAATGAGTCAGTCGTGTGCGAGTCGTTCTGAATGAAATGTCTGTTCATACTGGCGATCTTGCTGTGTACAGTGTACGCAGATTCATCGATCCAACTGCACAGCTAAACATTTACATTTAGTCATTAAGCAGACTGTAGAGAAGTTTATTAAAAGGAAGGAAGGAAGGAGACGGGAACCGGCAAACATTTAAACGTTTAATCAAATAATAACAGAACATAAACAGCCGGCGGCCCCTCACGGACGACCGCCGGCAAAATAACATAAACATAAATACAAACTTAAAACACGTTTGGGCCCGGTCCTCTCTCTTCGACGGTCCGGTCGCTCGTTCTCTTATATGCTCCCGATCTCCTACGTGATTCAAGACCGGTTCACGCACAGCTGGCGCCCATTAACAATTACTCACCGGTCGAGAACCACGGTCTCGCCCCGCCTACTCCACTACACAGACGCTTTTATCCAAAACGACTTACAAAGAGTTTAAGGAGCAATATGTCATACAGGAGCAATAATACATTAGGTGCCAACACAAAGTTGCTGGTTTCAACAAAAGCTAGACCACTACCTGTTGAGAGAGAGGGTTATTTTTTTTTTTCTGTCAAGTTTTCACAGAAGAGATGGTTTTAAGTCGTTTTTTGAATGTTGTGAGAGATGTGGTTGACCGGACCGAGTCAGGAAGAATGTTACACCATGAAGGAATTGTGAATGAGAACGATTTACTGCCCTTTTGGGAAGGCAATACAAGACGCCGCTGGATTGCTGAAATCAGGGATCTTGATGGGGTGTAGGAGTGCAACAGGGTGTGAAAGTAGATCCAGTGATAGTCCTGTAAGCAAGAATTAGTGACTTGAATTTGATACGGGCTTCAACAGGTAGCCAGTGGAGAGAGTTGAAAAGGCTGTCACAATGACATCACAATGATGTACGTCATGTAAATGTGAGACATTTTAAGTTATTAAACGTCCTTGAAGAATAACGAAACAGCGCCTCCACTATGGCGTAATGCTGCAACTGCAGTTACAAATGACAGTCTGTTAAATGCACGCAGCATCTTTTGTGAAGACGCCCGACATCTTTTTGGCGAGAGTCTGAGGCGCCACGACATATGCCTTCGACTTCTCTATGCAGAAAAAACTGCTGTCACGTTAGAATGAGCGGATGAGCATTTAATGGTTCTAGACAGAAATATCTGAGCATCCCCTGGAGTATTTTTTTTCAAACACGTTGCATCACATCTAAAACAAACCATCATATTAATTTTTTAAGTTTGTGAAATCGTCCTCAGAGAGCACACGTAAGAACACATTTATTGTAAAAGATCCAGCTGTGGTGAATTCCTGTGAGAGCGGGAATGTGAGGTGCAGGACCGCCTGAGGTGTGTGTCAATAACACGCGTGTGCCTGCCCGTCCCAGCATTCCCTCTTTACACAGCCAATAATAACACAAACATTTCATTCACTTCTAAAGCCGACTGAGATGTCTTGTGAAAACACTGGAGTGTGTCTACAGAGGCTGTGTTTCATCTGTTGATCTCAGCTCAGGCTGGGCTGAAGGACGATGAATTTATTTAACGCACGTCTCACTGCTGACATGTGGATTATTTGCACTGGCTATGACTCTCAGTTTGTAACAACAACACAAGATTTATGTGGGAAATGTGTGATGTGTGACATCATCGCCACGGATACGGCAATAAACTACACAACACTTCGACATCATCTATAGAAAGGAGAGGGCTGTAAACAGCACAAAGACTTGAAGACAATATTTCAGTGTTAAGGTTTGTGTAGCGGATGCCAGCTGGTGTTTGTGAACCATCTCCAGACGCTCCAGACATCATCCATGCAAACAAACAAACAACCCAGATTTTATACTCTTCATTATCATCATTTCTATTAGTCAAGCGAGTGCTGGAACACCACAGACTGTCCATGCAAATCAACACTATTCACACAAATATTTATTTTTCCTCTCATAAGTGACACAAATCAGCAGAATAACATACACGTGGCTGCAAGGCAACAATTTAGTCCAACACAAACGAAACATTCTCGCCTTCAACAATGATGGTAGCAGACGTGCCAAACAACTGCTTTCATCTTCACAAACACATATTTTCCTCTTTATTAGACTGAAGACACAACTGAACCCATCTGTCAGATTTCCTTACTGCAAAAAATGACTTTCTTACTTAGTCTTTTTACCTTGGTTTCCAGTAAAAATGTCTAAACATTCTTGAATCAAGAAGCATTTTCTCGATGAGCAAACTGACCTAAGAAAAGAAGTCTTGTTTATAGTAAAAAACAAGCAAAAAAAATTGCCAATGGGGTAAGAGATCTTAAATTGTGTGACTAAGAAAAAGGTAAACCTTAATTCAAGATTATTTTTCTTAACACATTTGCCATTTTTTGCTTGTTTTAAGCAAAATTTCGCTGATATTTCATATAAAAAAGCCTTAATTTTAAGGTAATTTTGCTCATCAATAAAAGGCATCTTGATTCAAGAATGTGTTGACATTTTTACTGGAAAATAAGAAAAAAAGACTTAGTAAGAAAGCTGCAGTGCTCAAACCTCCCGTGCACACCAGAGAATCTCAGAAATCAGAACACATAAGCGTTAAAGACTGACATTCTGTCACTGACATCTGAAACTAAAACCTTTAACATAATCTAGAAAAACTCCAAAAAAAACTACTAAACTGAAAGCAGTATGCATTGCTAAAGCGAAATTATATTGAAATGTTTTTGTTTTAAACATTTTGCAGGGCCACACCATCATTTATCTGTTAAATGAAATAAAACATTGTACCCAAAGTATATAGAGAGAAAAAAAAATTATAATTATTTGAAAAGCTAAACTAGAATTAATTGACACAATTGAAACAATAACTAAAACTAAACAAAACATGCAATCAAAAACAAAACAGAAATAAAACCAAGAAAGTATAATATTTCTGCTGTGAGTGTGTTTAGGGGATATCTGAAGAGACCTCTCAAACAGAAAGTGAGTTCACTTTAGACAAACACGATTACAACTCACAAATCTGACACTGAAACATTCAGATTTCCATCTTGAACACATTTACATTTAGTCATTTAGCAGACGCTTTTATCAAGAGCGACTTACAAAGAGTTCAGGGAGCAAAACAGCGATATGTCATGCAGGAGCAATAATAGAATACCAAGTTACCAGTTTTATCAAGTTCCTTTAGCATTATCTAGACTTAAAAGACAACGAGCCATTTTTCAACCTTAAAATAATCTCTCTAAAATTATTTTAGTGGTAGGAAAACTCTTAACTGGACAAATTTGTTTCTGAAAATATAACAACAGAAAATTATTTGTGTTGGTTACTAAACACATTCACGTCCATGCGTTGTGTTTTGGGTGAGTGTAAATGTGTTATGTAGCTAACGTTAGCAAGTTAGCTGCTATGTAGCTAGCACACTATGCGCTAACTGCTAACAACCAACTGCTACCTCAGAATCTAGTTTGAACTATTACTATTGCCCAGTAATATATCCCGTGGGAGCCAAAAGAGTGCCTTAGTACTTGCAAACTTTATGAAGTGACATGATGTTACAGAGGTTCGTGCTAAGTCAACCAATTCATGTGTATTGCGCTGTCAACACGGAAGCTATAACAGCGGCAATATTTACAACATTTATAACAGACAATGATGCTTATACACCACATTGGGGAACCCTACACCAAACAGCTCGTTGTTCCTTTAAAGACATTAGTTTCTAATTATAAACATTATGGTTCTGTAAGTAAGTACAACTTTTCAAGATTTTCAGTTGTGGTGTCACAAAAAGATTTGACCTAAACTTGACTTGAATTAAACTGCACTGACACTGACACTTCAGGACAGATTTGAGAAGAGACCAACATCACTCGGGTATGAAAAACATCCATGAATCCCTGCAGCGGCAGCTAATGACACAGAGATGAGAGATAAGATGAGCAGGCCTGAACACTTTAAAGGCCAAAAATACATTCCAGATAAATAAAGTCAATATAAAACATCTATGGGAAAGAAAAGCAACTTGTCCGTTTGTTACACTGTTTAAACAGATAGCTCACCCAAAAATGAAAATTCTGTCATTTATTCTCCTTCAAGTTCTTCCAAATCTGTATGAATGTCTTTGTTCCGATGAACACAGAGATAGATATTTGAAAGAATGTAGGACAGTTAACAGTTCTTGGACACTTTTGACAACCATTGTCATTTTTCCTACTATGGGAATCAATGGTGGACAAAATCTGTCTGTGTTCATCGGAACAAAGACATTTACACAGATTTGTTACGGCTCAAAAGAGAGTAAATGATGACAGAATTTTAATTTTTGGGTGAACTGTCCCTTTAAGCTCAGAGGCTATATCCTACATCAGATAAAACGCAATAAAATAAAACAATTTCTTGAGGGATTTTATAAGATCAGATACGGATCATTTTTTTTTTGTTTACGACTTGTGACAAATAAAACAATGATTTGCATTAACTAAACATTGGTAATATATGTTGAAGTTATGTTTAGTCAAAGTTTTAGGCCGAGGACTTACACAGAAACAAAATGTTTATTCTTGCACACTGCAGTTTGTTTCAAATTTTAAATTCAAATGTTTTTTAATGGGCTTTCAGTCTTAAAAAAAAACCCAAATCATGCTAACAACAATCATATCAATCATATATTCCTCGTCTCTTTATCTTTATAGTTGTGTTGTGGACGCCGCTATTTTTAAGACTTTCTAACTTTATAGTTATAGTCCTTGATATGAACAGACATTAAACAGCTCAGAGCCGGTTCTTCTAGGCGTTTTTCAGGGCATTATTACAAGTGGTTGTTTACCTCCAATGTTTTCATACTTCATAGTACTTTTTTGCTATCATGCACGGCTGTAAATGGGTCATTATTCAAGATATCAGCAGCAGCAGTTATTTATAACCATGACAGCAAGAAAACAACTTGAATCTTTTATTTCAGCATTATTTTAAGAAGAAGCCTGTCCAATAATAATATAAAGGACATCTGTGATCAGTCTCTCTAATGTTTTTCTGACGCTAAGAGCTGAAATATCTGAAACACTTCACAACAATAAACCATCTCACTTGACTGCCTGGGAAAACTAGAGACGAGTCGCCATGGTAACAAGACAACAGCCCCAATTCACATCCATGATATACTGTCAATGTTGGCACACACACACACACACACACAAACTAACTAAACAAAGATTACCTATCAGACATTTAGAGTCAAGAAAAACACAGTCCATACTAGTGTTGTCACGATACTGGAATTTCTAACTTCGATACGATACCTTGAAAAATATCGATACTCGATACCATTTTCGATACCACAGAGAAAAAAACTGCCACAACATTAAGGGGGTAATTTTTTTAAATATTATTTAAAGATAAATATAACATATATAATGTATTATAAAGAGTTATTAAAGAGTAAAATGCATTATAATCCTTATAATGTGTGTTGTAACGCATTATGTACTGTTGCAGGTCGAGTCTCATCTTCTTTCTGGTGCTACAAGAGAATGCCAAACTTTAATAAACATTTTTTTTTTGACCACACTTAAAATGAACTGAACTATGTAACTAATCTCAGAACTTAAGTAATTGGTAATAGATATTTGTTAACATGAATAAACAATGAAAAATACTTCAAAAACATGTATTAATCTTAGTTAAAAGTTAATTTAAACTAACATTTACTAATACATGTACTAATTAAAATCCAAAGTTCTATCTGTTAATATTTTTTTTCATTGGACCAGAGCAAACATGATCCGTTGTATTTTATTACATACTGTCATCAAAGATTAAAATATACTGTAGCAAATGCATTGCTCATCCTTCATAAATGCTGGTCAATACATAACATTATTTGATGAACATATTTTAATGCCGGATTCACATATCACCGATCCACACACGCAAACTTGCATGCATCACACGCGAAAACAATGCTCACTGGATAGACATGAAGACAAATTACAGAATTTAAGTAATCATTTTTTGAATAAAGTTAATTAAGCACAAGTTAATTTACATTTGACCACAGTTAAAGTCTTTAAAGATTCACAGCTAAAGATTCCTCAGTCGGATTATATTAACTTTAAGAACTACGGTGAAAAAACGAGACAACACTCATATTGCTATATTAGAGGTGTTAGCGCCTTTTGTTAGCTCTGCTCTGTAGCAACTCTTGCATATCGGCTTGTTTGTGTCCTTCGGCTTTCCATGTTCATTTGCTTCATATCCAAAATATTTCCAGATAGCACTCCTGGTGTGTTCTTTATCAACCAAAGCCGGTTGCGGAGGCGCCGCACACGCCATATTTATATTCACTTCACTTTTGCTATTTAACCAGAGCGAATGAGACGAGACACGTGACAGGCACTGCGGTCACGTGTGGTGTTTGTCAACGTGCCTTTGGAGATAAGTGAAAGTGACAGCTCGGCTAGGATCGGAGTATCGATACTTCGGGAAATTAGTATTGGTACCGTTCAGATATTTCAGTATCGATATTTATCGAAATATCGATATTTTTGACAACACTAGTCCATACACAACACTAAATCACAACTGTAACAAACACTCACACGATTTACGCTTTACTTACATTTAGATTCATTTGTCAGACGCTTTCTTTGAAAACTTGTTTATGTGTTACCTGGTTTTCAACATTTCAGCAGCACTAATACAACCTTAGAGACCACATGACCTCAAATGACCTTCACGTCAGACGCTAAAACACTGTGTTTATCCTGAATGAACTGTAACATGTTTAGCTAAAAGCGTCTGTCAAGTGTTTAAATGTTTACAGCAAGGTCAAGAGGTCACGGGTTTGATACTCAATAAAGCGTACAGGCACCCGTCCTTCATTTTAAATATCAATTATTTCGCCAATATCGTTTACTAAAGCAAATCAAACAGCACCTTCACATCCACTTTGTTCCATTGACTTCCATTTGACTGTATTTAACTCTTCATTAAAGTGCTGAACGAATTGATTCTCGGAGTCATCTGTAGGCATGAAGAACACACAATCTTGCTTCATTTCAGTCCACGCTGAACAATTAGAAGATAAATCAGACGAGTTCATGTTTACATGAGGATGCTGTAAGACACATTATCCTGAAGCCAATGAAACAGCCTGAAGGAACTAAACATCATATCATGGAAGAAATGAATAAACAAACACTATAAGAAACCAAAAATACACGTCATACAAGGTCATTTCAGGTGAATGTTTTTTTTTGTAAACCTAAATCACGCTTAAAAACATATTAATATCATAAAACTACCAACGTTTACTTCATGACATCAGAGAATGGACAGAACTTCATCTGCTAATATAACAGATACTGATCATGGAATACATTCAATATAAATGAATATCATATTTCATTTCTCAAGGTGGTCGTACTGTTGTGTTCATCAATTAAGAAACTGTGTGATGCTACTCATCAATCTCTTGTTTGTTTTGTTCGATCACATTTCTAAAGTGTGTCACACAACAAACACTAATATTTAGAGTTTTTTAAGTAAATGATAATAGGATTTCAAAAAGAGGATAGTGATGTGACACAACTCCGTCAATTTTTTTAGACCAGCCTGCACAAACAATTCTTTACAGCCTCTTATCGTAACAGCAGCACGCACAATCAAACACAACACACAGGATACGAGCGTTAACAACTGACAGCGCAACTCACAAACAAAACACCCACAAATCAGAAAGATAAAGAAGTGTTAAACATCACCGGCCTTTTCACCTCTACCATTCACAGCTTCAGCGTTTGGCCCTTCTCCTCATCTGCCACACAAAAGACATTTCTGAGTCCTTCACGCCGTTGCATAGCAAAAGTCAAAAAAGCTGTGTGGTACTTTCACCTTCCCCAGATCCTTCAGACGAGCCCCTCAGAGACGCTCTCACATCATTCAATTATTTGTCTCTAGAATACTTGATGGAGCATAAAGCCTGAACTTCAAGATACGCTGAAATACACATAAATATGTAGCATTCAATCTAGATCACGTTCACTGAGGTTTCTGAATATTGAAATCAAGATGAGTTGAAACTTGTTCGTCTCTGTTGATATTTGCAACGGAATCACATCCACAACACAACTTAACACATGAAAACACTTTGTTCATATCGCAATGGTTTGCATGACTGATTTTAAAACTTGAAAAAACATGTACAGTCTGAGTTTGAGGTCAATACAGATAGCAGGTATTCACGTTTTTTTCTTTGTTTGTTTGTTTACATTGTCAGGTTTGATACTGCAACAGTAACACCTGCCTGTTTACTTTCAGATCTGATGTTAAAAAACAATTATTACAACGATAATCTTACAAATTTACAAATATAGTGATATCTCATTTTTCTTTATAATTGTGCAGGTTTTATAAAACTACGGTGAAACGTTTTCATTTTGTTCATTTTTATTATTCTGTGGCTCTCTGGAACAACTGAGGGATTTATTGTTCCCATGTCCCTATTTGCGCACGTCCACATTTAAAATAATGAATATGCGCGTGGAAAAGACACAAAATGTGAATCGGGCCTTAAAGGAAAAAAAAAACGAAAGACACAGAAAAGGTAAAATAGCCTACACTGCATGGTGTTTGTAGAACAAGCAAGATCATTCTAGTAAATAATAAATATCTAATATTATTACTAATTACAAATATAGGCTGAAGATAAAGATTACCGTGCATTTCTTTAGCTGCGGATGAATGAACAGAAGAATCTGATCATGCTCAGCTTCTATTAGTGTGAATCTATGAAGAAAGAGTTGTGTGAGGAACTAAAGACCTGAAGTCGGTGGTCTCCATCACCACAGGTGCAGCTTCATTCATGATAGACCGTCGAGGTCACTGATCTGATATCTTACCAGCGCATCATACACACCAGTCTGATGTCTGTGCCAGATCTGATTATAAAACTGGAAGAATATTCTCCTGAAGATCGTTCTGAGTGAACAGTGATGCCCTTTCACTATGAAGCTCCATAAACTTTTATGGATTCAAGCTCTCCATCAGAATAGATGACTAGAGTCCAAAGATTAACTGAAGGCTGTAAAACAATGCTGGTCAGACGTCTCTGAGCGCTCTCTGAGATATAAGAGGCATGTTTCTACATGTGAACACATGTAAATGAAGTTTCAGCGCCGCTGCTTCACTCTCTCATATTTCAGTCACAGAACAGTTCACTTTGTCACAGAAATCTCTTTAAGGACCAAATATCTGCTCATGCTTGTTGTGTTTTTAACTATATGCTGTTGTGTGTCGTGATTTACTGTAACACATCTGCACAAATGATCATCGCTGTAGAGTATATGTCAGTGAAGTCTGAGTCCATTGTTTTTTGTGTATTTGGAAGTATTGTGAAGTACAGACACACACAAACAGACTATTTCAGTATGAATGCACAATATCTACTGTTTATATCCAGAATCTGCACTTTACACACGTATGACACTTCATAAACAATATCCACACATCATACTTGTGTGTGTGTGTGCATGTGTGCCTGCGTGTGCATGTGTTTGTAAGTGCGTGCGTGTGTGTACTATATTGTTAATACTAGGTTAATTCGCTGTTATCTTTATATTAATTCTGTTTACGTTCCTCTTTGTGTCTGATGCAAGACTCAAATATCACTGACCTGTGTGTAGAAATGTATGTTTACTTAACAGAACAGGTTTTGCAATAATACATAACAAATATCCATTTGAAGATGTACTTTTATATCAAATATGCTTCTGACTGTACCTGTAGTGAAAATTTAGTTCATGCAGTATTGAAATGACAGAGACACAGTGATCTTTCTTTACATCACTTAAGAACCCTAGCATAAATCAATAAAAAACTTAAATGGCTGTAAATGGTTTTGTTTGGGAAAAGATCTAAACTCACTGCTGAGTGAAACAAGCTTTGTCACGACTTTCTCAATGTCACAAGAAGATGGCTCACGACCAGCTGCATATGATGTAAATGTGAGTCATCCGTACCTCAGACACGCGGGGGTAACCCCTGTTGTCCGAAAAACAGACGAGGGTCTCATTCATTCACCATCTCTGTCCCGCTGCCCGCTGTTAGTCAAACACGCCAGTGTCACGGGCCAGCACATGTAACGTTTGCATCATCACCGCATCACTGACTCACTTGTTAAACTCCAGAAGAGGTCTGAAGAATTGACAAGTTGAATGGCTCTCTTCACAGTATCGCATTCAGATTAATTCTGCTGAGGATCACATTCACACACGCTGTGATGCTGTTGTGCTGCCAAAGAGAAATCTACACAACTTTAACACATCAAGACCAGAAACAGGAGTTTAGAGGAGGACGGGGCCTGTGGGAAGCACGCAGGCATTTGTCAGACACTCTTTAGGAAGGTACACACACGCTCTCTTTCCTTTTCAGTTTACACAGATGAGATAATCTCCATACATGGGATGGAAACACAGGCCCACTTCTGTGTACATGTTGCTCAGAGACACCAGAAACAAGCCTTCATGGAGCTCCACTAGCAGAAATCATCTGAATCTTCATGTGAACGATAAATCATCCATTAAAGGGATAGTTCACCAACAAATTTAAATTCTGTTATCATTTACTCACCTCAGGTTGTTACAAGCGTGTTCACAATTATTTCTCCTGATGAACACAGAGAAAGATATTTGGAAGAATGTCAGTAGCCAAACACATCTCACCCCCCATTTACTCCCATTGTAGGGAAGAAAAATACTACGGGAGTCAATGGGGGATGAGAGCGGTTTGATACTGACATTCTTCCAAATATCTTTCTTAGTGCATTGCAAAACAAAGAAATTGATACAGGTTTGGAACAATCTGCGCGTAAGTAAATGTAATTTTTGGGGGAAACTCTCCCTTTAACTTTCATCTGCCTTCAGAAAGTATCTGTTTCACACACACAACAGATCTTCTGTCCACACAAACATCCACAAATGAAATCTGCAACAGAAATCCTTTTGGAAGGAAAGATTTCTGCAGGTGAATTCAGATATGGCTGTAAAATAAGAACTTAAACCTACAATTCCTCTTAAAAACGAGACTATTCTTCGATGTCAACTTACAAACCATTAAAGCAAGAATATAGATATGCTTCCTCCTGATAACTTTAGTACAATGATCTGTTATGCATTGTTTAATGTGCATTCACGAGTCATCACGTGTTATTCGTACACTCGTTTCATAAGGTCGTACTTGATCCGTGAAACTTTTCGCAGTGTCTCCGAATGAAAATGTCACTTTCAGATGAACTTTGTATTAACATGTCTTCCGCTGTCCCCTGATGTTATAAGGAAATCAGACAAACAAACGCAAAGCAGACACATTGACATTCAGCGTAATGCAGAAGCGCGCACACATCAAAGACTTCCCGCGAAATCTTTCTGAAGATGCGATTCACGTGGATTCATGTCAACTAAACAACATGTTTATAAACACCTACGTGTACAGATGCACAACAAAAAAAAAACAATATGAACACCGATGAAACTCTTCCCGTGTTCCGAAAAACTTACATACTGTGTGTTTGTGCATTAATATTACTGTGTGAGTGACAGAAAGAGACAGAAATGTTCAGGTGTGCTGTTGTCCTCTCACCTGTGCAGAGTCGCTTTCACCTGTGCTGACGGTGGCCATGTTGAAGTAAATCCCAAAGCAACTGTACACATTCTGATATCTGCCCACAAACTTCCTGATCTGTGTGTCTGTGCAGTGTGCAGTGAGCACTGCCTCAGATCCTGAAGCGACACACCTTCACATAACACTTCATTCTCTCCCGTCATCACTACTGCACGCTTTCTAGATAACATTTGAATGAATAGAAAGATTAAATACAGATGTTTGTTTGCTTTACAGCGTTATATTTTCCTGTGTAATGAACCGCTTTGCATCAAAGATTGTAAATGTCTGAAATATGAGATGTGTTGTGAAAGGAGGGTATTTTAGCTCACATAAATGCACCCTCTTTAAAAAACCGTTTACTGAAAAAGAAAAACATGATTTCTGATTATTAAGGGAAAGCTTTTAACTTTTTTTTAATGTTTGTCAACATATCTTTGATATTCTGTTTACACTGTTCAAAAATATATTATTGTTCTTTGAATGCATTATTATTGAGCTGCATCGTTGTAAACGTTTATTTTTCTTAACGGATAAAAGTGAGTGCACAAGTTTCGCCTTTCGACAGAATTCGGAAGAATGTGGTTCTTCATAACAACACTCTAGATGGCGCCGTTGAGCATCTTTTCATAAGTGCAGCGCTTCCTCTTTAAAACCATCTTTAATAGAATGAGACTTAACTTTTATGTGCCGCCATAGAAATTGGAATTTCACAATTTACCACCGTAACATTGCTCTGGTTGTTCTGTGAATATATTATTTCATATTATGGTGCAGCAGAACACATCATTAAAATCTTTAACTATAATAACCGTAATGATTCATTGTTTGTAGTAAATTTACACAGGCTACAAAAAATGTCATAGTTTGTGGTAAATCTTTATCACAAACTGTAAAGAATTGACCTGCTATTTTAAACATTTATAAAACCTTTAAATTGTATTAAAAACCTATATGTAAATCAAAATATATATCTTATATAGACTATGATTAATAATTTGACTGATTTGAATTTCATCTCGATCTCGTACCAGCAGAGGGTGCTACGCGCACGACAGTTCCAGAAGCTTTTCATCCGTCTACTGAAACACTGGAGAGAACACCGGGGCTAGTTGTCACAGGAGCTCGGCAAGTTTCCGTCAAAGGCTCAGCATCACAAATATCTGATTTTCCAGAAGTGGTTTTGTTGTTGTTGTTTAAAATGTTCTTTTTGGTATACATTTTGGAAATGCTTTCATAGAAAAAACAGTTGAGCGTCAGAAACACTGTATTGTACACTGAATTATTGTAAATGAACATGATGTAAAACACTTTGTTTAAATATATCAGTATATATCAGGGGAATAAAGGATGACATCGTTTAATATTTTTTGGTGAACTTTAAAGTATGCTTTCAAAAGACTCAGACAGTATGAAATATCCAGAAATATACAGTCCTACAGTATGAAATATTGTACATTGTACTGGAATGTAATAAAGTATTGTCTGAGAACCATCAGCATGGAAATAACTTAAACTCCCTGTAAATAAAAAGAGAACGCAAACATTGTTTGGCATGTGCAGTGTAAAATATAAAATGACGTAGATGACTTGTGTTCAGAAGATCAGAGGCATGTCTCCACAGTGCTATATATTCATGACAACTCACTCGTGTCTGTACATGTGATGAAATATAGTAGATCATTCTCAATACTTCACATCCATACATCACAGGAATAACATGAGTCTTAGTCATCTGGGGGTTTTCCAGTGTCATATTAACTCTTTGTAATGCTGGTTACTAATTGAAACGTGACACTTTCTTCAATGAAGACCTATATATTTTTTCACCTATTATTAATTAAACATGAAGAATGTAAATCACTTAAAAACATCATTCACGTCTATGGCACAAACATATAAATGAACCTGAACAAAAGCCACAAAGTCATCTGATAATCTAATGAATGTACATGTTAAATGTGTGATATGTGATGTGTAAGTGACCGGTGATCCTCAACCTATAAACCTCCAACATCAAACTGTGTCAATCCTGCCAACACAGTCTGCACATCAACAGCTTTGTTAGATTAGAAGGATTTCCACATCACTCGTCCTGATTATCTCCATTAATTACAGGATCAAAATCTGAAAATAGATCTGGTTTGTCACGTAGCACATGTAAACATCGATGCCCTATGACACAGCAAGTTCTTTAGCATCAGGCTCGGTTTCAGAAGAAATGCTCAATGCTTCACAATAACAGATGAAAACTTTTCTGCAAAAATATGAAGTGATTCCCACAAGCTACAGATATTGTTTTTTTATTTTCAAATCTCTGATATATCACATACAGTATAAAGCATGCCTAGATTCTTTCAGGTGTTGAGAGACAGTGAAAGAGAACCTAGTCATCCGGTGGTTATAAATATACCCAGATCATAACACACTTCATGCATGATTCACAAATGTCCTCACGGATATGAGAAGAGCCTTGAAACACACGTCTCCAGCATCCTAGTGTCATCCCAAAAGAGTCGAGTTTCACCAGACAATTGTGCAAAGACATGAGAAGCAGCCATAGGACGCTGTGTCCTCTCTTTACAATTCATAAATCATTTAGACATTCACTGACTGTGCAGTTATGAACCACAAGCCATTGATATTTTAACTCATCTGATATATGCAGGAGATAATATCAGAAACGTCTGGATGTAATCTTTTTATTTGGATTAAAATGATGTCGACCACAGAGATGTCAGTCATTAAGCATCTGATAAAAGTGTGTAACTCTCCAAAATAAAAGCTTTCAGATGCTTCATCTAACAACCTGGTGGGACATTACAACGCAAATCCTCTGAACACAGAACATATCAGCAATCGTGAGTTAAACTGTGAATGACTCACAGCCACAATTTTTTTACTGGATTTTAATGGTTATTGTTAATGGAAACTATAATTATATGTGTAATGTTGGCATTACAGACATGAAACGATAGGAACACAATTACACAAGATCACTCTGTAATGGTTTTAAAGGTTCATATTTGTAACAGACACATGTAAGATCTCTCCATCTGCTGTCATGATGTTTATCTCGCTGTCTGACGGGGTCTGTGACGGAACTTTCTTTTCCTGAATGAACTCGCGCTCGCGTCCGTGCTATTAATAGCAGCGGCCAACTGACGTCACAATGGCCGCGCGCCCGGCTATGCTCGCGACAGATGATGATGCTGATGTGATGAGTCTCTCTCGCGAACGGCACGCACGCGCTTCCTCTCCGCTCGGGGATCGGTTTTAGGCAGTCCGGGACGCGGGAGATGAACCTGCAGCTTCACTACAGATACAGACGAGAAATAGTTTCTTTATAACAACACAGAAACACCGCAGTGACCGTACACACACGCGCGCGCGCGCGCTCACGCGCATCCTAAGACACGGTAAGTGTGCACTTTTCATAGAATAAAGAGCAGGGTGATGCTCTCGTGCATTCATCATCACCTGACAGGACTTCTGCAATACAGATAGTGATGCTGTTATTGTTGTCATCATTGTTTATTTTTTTCATTATTAAACATTTCCCCAAATTATTCTGTACTGACAGACATCACAGTTGTGTGTACAAATGCATGACGTACCTAATGTGTCTGCAAAAAACAACAAAAAAACATGTTTTGTCAAATAACCTTAGACTCTTTTTCAATGACACAGTCTGTGAAGGTGTGAATGAATGTTGTGTTTCTGTCATTCAGACGCTGGTTGTGCATCTCTGTCTCTAGAGAGTTGTGTACTGTGGTTAGTTGGCTTTGCAAGTTCAGACTTGAGTCCTGCAGACACTCCACTGCGCTTTATATGTTCATCATGTCTCCTGAGAACAGCACAGTTTCATCTGATTCTAGGAAAGAGCTGATTTGGATCGTAATTGAATGACAGGAGGCTCTGAGATAATACCAGCGGCTCTGTTCTTCTTTATAAAGAGATTTCACTATTGCGTAATTTACACGATGATGATGTTTACACAGCAGATCATGTGCTTGTTAAAGAGAGTGGATGCTGAATGAATCAATGTGTTTCACAAGTTTACGTACATGGCACATATGATGGGACTCTAAAGGTTTTAAAGGTAGAAACTCTCTATGAGATAAAGTCTAGGATTTTTACCAAATGCACATTTACACCCAACCTTTTAAATGCAATTCCATATTAAAGTAGAAAAATGAAGGCATTTAAAAAGTCTTTTATTCTTTCTGTTCAATCTGCTAACTTGGAGTGATTACAGATCACATTAGTCAAGTAATATGTGACACTGGACAACAATACCAGTCAATGGGTACATTTTTGAAATTTAGATTTTACATAATCTGAAAGCTGAATAAATAAGGTTTCTATTGATGTATGTGTTGTTGGAATATGAAAATATCTGGCAGAGACAGCTGTTTAAAACTGAGGAATCGGAGAGCGCAAAAAAATCGAAATATTGAGAAAATGACCTTTGAAGTTGTGAATCAGAGGCACTGTGGTAGGCTACCCACTCACAAAGTTTTTATATATTTAAGGTAGAAAATTAACAAAATATCTTCAAGGAACATGATCTTAATATCCAAATGATTTTTGGCATAATTGAAAAATCCCCTACATTGTATTTTTGTCTTTTACTAAAATGTTCCTGTGCTACTTAAAAGTGGTTTTGTGATCCAGGGTCACATATGATACTGTTTCCACTGTAGTTAAGATTAAAACCTGATCTTATGATCATAATAACATAACATGTGACAGAATGACTTATGCCTATACAGCAAAGGGCAGGTGTTATTAGTGGATGAGGGAGAAATCATTTGATTACATTTTACATTTATGCATTTGGCAGACGCTTTTATCCAAAGCGACTTACTATTTTTGGACTATACACTTGTATTTATTTTTTACTTTATGTGCAATCCCTTGGATCTAATCACAGAGCCTCATGAAAGCTGTGTGTGTGATGATGTTTTTAAGAAAGACTTTCAAACTTTGGCACTACTCAAAGAGCTTTGGACTAAAACAATAATTAAATTGAGGTGTGTAAATTTAAAAGCTTCAAATGGAGGTATAACCGCAGATGATCCAATCCCTGCTGAAAAACCCAGTTATAACCAGTCTAAGCTGGTTGGCCGGTCTGAGCTGGTCCTTCCAGTGTGATCATCTAAAACAGCGGTCAAACCCTTTCTGTTTTTTCACTGGGGATGAAACATTTAATTCCACAAAGAGTTCACAATATATGAATGATTATAAATGCTCATGATATTTTGGCATTCTGTTTTGTCGCTGAAGACACATAATTGACACACTTCACCTTAAAGTCACATACAGTAAATGATCTTTATAGCCCCGGATCTCACAGACAAGGCTTAGACTAGTCCCAGACTAAAATTAATTTTAAGCTGTCTTAACGGAAAATAACCTGCCCTGACATATCTTAAAATATGTCATTGTTTTGTCTCCAGATGCATATTTCAACTTTTTTGAGCAAAAGCGACCTAAATAGCCTAAATTAAGTAAATCAAAGTCCTGGCTTAGGCTAACCCTTGTCCATGACACCCGGCCCTCATATTAAATCGTTTGACTGCGAGTCAAGAATAATGTGGAGCAGAAATTACAGATGTTTGTGGAAGATGAGAAAAGTAGCTCATGTGCGTTTGCTTTTGTCCAGCTGGAGATAGATGAGGTTATAGTTTTAAACAAATATTTAAGGAATGTGAAAAAACAAACGTCCTGTATTACATTGAGCTTTCATTGACCCACAGCAAGGTCACTTCTCTCTGTAGATTCTGATTGAATAATGTGTAATGAAATCCCTCCTTCGCTCGCCGTGTGTGTTCATATATACAGTACAGAAAGCATCCTCTCCTCTCCTGCAGGGTGCTGGAGTTTAGCATGGACTACGAAAGACCCAACGTAGAGACCATCAAGTGTGTAGTTGTCGGAGATAATGCGGTGGGGAAGACTCGTCTTATATGTGCCCGCGCCTGCAACACCACCCTGACCCAATACCAGCTGCTGGCCACTCATGTGCCCACCGTCTGGGCCATCGATCAGTACAGAGTCTGTCAAGAGGTAAATCTTCTCTCCGGCCATTATCTAACATTACTTCCTGAGATAATGACAGCATGACGCTCACATCTGCTTCGGTCGGGCATCATTTCAGCTTTAGATTCACAGGATAAATGCTTTGACTCCTCACAGGTTTTAGAACGTTCAAGAGATGTGGTGGATGACGTAAGCGTGTCCCTTCGGCTGTGGGACACCTTTGGAGACCATCACAAAGACAGACGCTTTGCCTACGGGAGGTATGAATACTGACTGTTTTTTTATGCTTGCGTGTCAGAATATTTCACAGGTTGACGTAACACAAGTCACTTCTTTAGCACATGAACAGCAGAAAAGTAGAAAGCGTCTGCCATCATTTGCTTTGACATCAGACAGCGAGTGATTTGCATCTAAATGCTTGTGTGAACATGACGGCTGAGCTCTCTTGTGTCAAGCACTTGTTTAATGAGGCCTATTAACAGGCGGTCACTGCTTCTCATTCTTTCATTTCTGCTATTTTCGGAAGAGAATAACAGTTTAATATCAAGTATGTTCATCACGGATGTGTACTGTATTTACAGATGGTGTGAATATAAATCTTAGAACGCACGGCATGCAGCATTTAATATCATCTCATTTGCTGACCATTTCTCCTTTAACTCTTTATAGAATATGGAATATATAACATTTCTGCTGCTTACAGAGCAATCTTCACAGAAAGAGCTCAATCCACTGGAAAGTCACTTAATAAAGCAGTAACCCTCAAGAATCAGTGGGTTACATTGCATTTTATAACGGCCTAAAAGTGCCTAAACTCCACTATAACCCCCTG
The DNA here is from genome assembly GCA_008369825.1 of Triplophysa tibetana. Classification (NCBI taxonomy): domain Eukaryota; kingdom Metazoa; phylum Chordata; class Actinopteri; order Cypriniformes; family Nemacheilidae; genus Triplophysa; species Triplophysa tibetana. The sequence continues at coordinate 22,030,332 of CM017893.1, forward strand.
ATTGGCTTATTGCTTTTATAAAACAGTTCATTCGTCTGAGCCGATGTCGAGTGGTTCATGCTCCGACATATGGGGCAGGTGCATCCTAGGCGACCCGAGTTTGAATCCCGGTTCGTGGTCCTTTCCCCCACCCCCTCTCACATCCACTTTGCTTCCTGTCCTCTCTGAAAATAACTGTCTGTCCAACAAAGGCAAAAATGGCAAAAATAAATCTAAAATAAAAAACAGTTAATCCATATGTGTATGAAGTTTTCATAATATGATATTTAGACTATGTAATGCGGTCGGCCTTTATACAGTATATCAGGGTATTTTATAACGGCTTAGAACTTGGCTCAGCCAATCAGAATCAAGGACCAGAACTGACCGTTTTAAAACACATTTTAATACACGATTGGAGTCAAACAAAATTTTCTCATGCTTGGTCTTTACAGAACTCCACTTATATTGTATAAATATTATATCTGGTGTTATCAGGCATGACACATTAGACTAGCCCCGTCTTTTCATGTGATTTTGCAGAAACTCATGTTGATTTTTGCCTCTTTTAAAGCTAAGAACGATTTCATAATGTTTGCTTATCGACCCAAAGAGCAGATTGGAGAACATTTAGCTCATTGATCTTAACTCTGTGGAGTGTTTCTCTCGGACACATTTGACTTGTCTTTGACCCAGTCGTGCTCAATAAAAAGCCTTTTTAGTCTTCCGTGCTTTAGTGTGACCTCAAAATAAACCCAAGGCACTTTAAGCTCAGCTTTATTTGGCTTATAGAATAACCCCTGGATGTCTGCGACAGAGATCTCTATTACATTCTGATGTATTCTCAACGTCAGGGAGCTCCAGACATCCATGTTCTGTTGACTTCAGGACAAAACCCAGAACAGAAGTCCAATCATGTCGTCTTGCTTTTAGAGCTCACACCAAGAAAAGAGCCTTACGAACAAAATGTTATAACAATATGAAAGTACGAGTAATATGTCAAATAGGTTTGGAGATAATACATATGAATATGATAATGGCTGTTTGAGATCAAGTGAAATAGACGCACAGACAATACTTGATTATTTTGTCTTTTTGTGATGGACACCAACCAAAAGATTATTCTTAACAAATGAACGTTGAGTTTGCCATCAGCTTCATATTCTTTAACATTCCAGTTAAAAAAAAAGATTTAAAAAAGTAAATTAATGTCATGAAAGATTTTTCAGTTTTTCAGGATGACCACATGATCATTTATACGAATTTTACAAGCTGGCTATTTCGTATGAATTTTTGCAGTGAATCCTACAGGATTATTAGAAAAACACTAAGGAAGCCCCACCCCTAACCCCGCCCCCATACCAAATCATCACTGCCATGAAAGTAGATCAAGCCAAAACTTACTGATGAGATTTCGCACAAATTCATATTTTTTGACACCTTGTGAAAAGTTACCATTTACCGTGATGTTGTCTTGTTTTATCTGCTTTGACTTTGACGACATGCACTTTTATATTTTCCCTTTATTTTCCCGTTACATCAATTTAACATTAAAGAGTTTAGTCCACGGACATTTCTCGAGTCACATGATATAGTGTCATACCACCCAGCCTGAGCTGACAGAGATCTTCTCGTTTAGTGATAAACAAGAAGAAACAACCTTGCACAAAGTCGATTTAGTCCATCCTTCAGATGAGACGTTAAACTGAGGTCCTGACTCTCTGTGGTCATTAAATATCCCATGATGTCCTGCGAATAAGAGTATGGGTGTAACCCCGGCATCCCGGCCAAATTTGCCAATTCGCCTCTATACATCATGGCCTCCTATTCATCCCCGTATGTACCAATTGCCTTCGTTACTCTGTCACCTCTCCATCAACAAGTTGCTGTGTGGTGGGCGATCTGGAGCAATATGGCTGCCGTCGCATCATCCAGGTGGATGCTGCAAATTTGTGGTGGTTGAGATTCCCCCCTTCCATGTAAACGCTTTGAGTATCCAGAAAAGCACTATATATATTCGATGAATTATTGTTATAAATCTGACTTTTGGGAAAACACAACCTGAAATCAGAACATTGAAATGATTCTGAAGGAGCCCATGAATGACATGTTGAAGGTTTTACTCTCAGGATCAGGTTGAGGTTAATAAAGTTCATTGCTGCTATAATACACCAGATTGCTCTCATGTGCAGGGTTGGGAATGAGAGTTGTCGAGTTATTGTGACAGTGAATTGTTTCTGCATTGCCGCACCAGACATTCTTGACCCCAACAAAATGCTGAATTTTTTACCCGAACTGTATTGATTCTGGCATGAGATCAGACAGGATTGTCTCTGGGGTGCAGCCCTCAGATGATCTGCAAATAGCCCCGTTTTGCCCGAAGATGTTTGGTGGGTAAACCTTCACTGAGGCTCCTGGAGAGGCCTTGCAAAGTCTTCAGAAATCTTCAGCCTCACGTCCATCAAGCTGCATGATAATTTGGTTCTCGTTGTTCGATTAATTTTGTTGTGAATTCAGACAGAACTTTCCAAAACGTTAATGCTTTGCTGACTTTAAGCGGCAAATTACTATGTAGCATTGTTTTTTGCCTCTTTTTGTTTGTAGGGCTCCTATGATCTTTATGCAAGCCCGTGAATCATAGGGGAGACACTGTAAGTTTTCAAACCTGCTAGCATCTCCATAAATCTCTGCACTGCCGGTTCAACTGTGTGGTGTGCTAGCTGAGACCTTTTCTTGCCCGGTCAGCAAGAAATGCACGATTCCTTTTGTGGACTATGGCAAACAGGTGATGATGATCAATATTCACTTTCCGTGTGTGGTGACGGGTGTTCCCCCTGCCCCTACCCGGAATAGACTTTGTACTAACCAGGAAGGTACGCCAAAGTGTGTGCATGTCATCTTTTTTTCGTCTGTTTTTTTATCATGTTTGTTGGAGTTCTCACAGAGGCAGCCAAAAAAGCATTGCCAATGGAGTTTATAGTCTTGGTCATCAGTCGTTTGAGAGGTCTTGTATGTAACTGAAGGCAATCTTTTTGCGTGCTGTTGGTCAATGTCAGGCTGACATTGAGATTGTGGGCTTCCTATGCATGTCCACCAAACACTGAAGGACCGCGGTGTTACCGCTTTTGACACTCTTGGGTTAGAATTCCGTTAGCATGCGTGTTACGAGGTGTCTTGTGTTGTTTAAGGGATGGGGTAAAATTCGTCAGTTACTTGATGCACTTCTTATGTTTACCACCCAAAGGTCTGACGTTGTGGTGCTCTGCTTTTCCATCGCCAATCCAAACTCCCTACACCACGTTAAGACCATGTGGAACATGGAAATCAAGCACTTCTGTCCACGGACACCTGTCATCTTGGTGGGTTGCCAGCTGGACCTGCGCTACGCTGATCTGGAGGCCGTCAATCGAGCTCGCCGACCATTATCAAGGTACTGACTCGAGAGCTCAAGGTACACAGCAAGTCACTTTGAACAAAAGTAGCTGTCAGATTCATAAATGTTTCTCTGTCCCTCTTGTTGAGCTGCAATGATATACCGTCCTGATCTGTCTCTTACAGACCCATTAAACCCGGAGATATTTTGCCTCCAGAGAGCGGACGAGAGGTAGCAAAGGAGCTTGGAATCCAATATTACGAGACAAGTGTCTTCGACCAGTTTGGCATCAAGGATATCTTCGACAACGCCATCCGAGCAGCCCTCATCTCCAGACGTCACCTGCAATTCTGGAAGTCCCACCTGAGGAGGGTCCAGAAGCCACTACTGCAAGCACCATTTCTGCCCCCCAAATCCCCTCCACCACTTATTAAGATCCCAGAGTGCCCGGCCCGAAACCGAGATGGCCCGAGGCAGCTGCTGGAGACCCCTCTGTGCGCTGACGTCATGTTCGTGGTTCAGGAACACATCCACTTGTTTGCTCACAGGATCTACCTGTCTACCTCGTCCTCCAAATTCTTCGACCTGTTTCAAATGGACTTCTCTGATGAGTCCCAGTGCTTGCTGGTAACCGAGCGACACGGACGGGACCAACTCATGCGCACCCTTAGCCTGGACACGGAAGAGGTTGTGGCGGTTCTGCCCAACCTTTCGCCTTGCTCGCTCAGGACGTCCAAGAGTGACGGGACCCTCAAGATGATGAGTCTCGGTGGGATGCACCGGCGCACCAAACTGTCCTTAGCCTACTGGAGCAAGGCTTTCTATAGCATCCACAAAGAGAGCGTGATCAACCCGGTCACAGGTTCGCCCGCCCTCATGACCGTGGTGAAGATGGATCACTCCATCCAGTATGGACCCTTCAGTGCCGTCCTGCGCTTCCTCTACACGGGTGAGCTGGATGAGAAGGAGAAGGACCTGATGAAGATCGCCCAGATTGCAGAGATCCTGGAGTTGTTTGACCTTAGGATGATGGTGGAGAACATCACCAACAACGAAGCCTTCATGAATCAGGAGATCACCAAGGCGTTCCATGTGAGAAAGGCCAATCGAATCAAAGAGTGTCTCGCCAAGAATAATTTCACAGGTACTGTAACATCAGTCCGTCATGTTAGTTGATAGGGTCTGTTGGTAGTGTGACTTGATTGATCAGAACGACCAGCTCAATGAACAGGAGGACGGGTTTGTACACATGTTTGTTTATTGTTTGAATGTGTGTGCAGATGTGGTGTTCAGGTTGGATGATGGGACTATTAACGCTCACAAGCCTCTGCTGATCTCCAGCTGTGATTGGATGGCTGCTTTATTTGGCGGCTCTTTCATGGAGAGCGCGAACGATGAGGTGAGTGTGAAATCAGTATATAAGGAGCTCCGCTTACACCTCTGATGAGTTTATTTTCTCCTTAATCATCCAGGCGTAAAGTCTAAAAGATTTCAGACAGATGGTTCGAGGTCATGCTGTACGGTACAGCACGCTTAAACACACGAACACACTTGCTTGACAACAAATTACATCCGATCCTTAAAAACCTCAGTACCGGTGCTTGTTTTATGCATGAATGATCTATGAGCTCTAATGACTTCTGAAGGACATAATGTTCTGCATCGGTTTCTTGTGTAATTGGATGGAGCGTTTTAACAGAATATAAAGTCTAAAATGAAGCTTGTGAGATTGAAGTAGATCAACATTGGTTCTAAGTACACAAACAACAAGTCATTTGCTCATATTTTTGTTTTTTAATTGAACATTTCAACTAATGCTTGCTTTCGGTTTATATGTCATAATGACAACTTTACGATCATGATTCACAATTGACAGTCATAATTCATTGAATGAGAATGTTTGTTTGTTTGTTTGTTTTCTCTATGGAGTGTTTCTTTGGTCTATCGGGTGCTTTCAGCTTTGGCACCTTTGCTTGATTCATTTCATTGGTAACAGGTGGATATAGCAGGTTGAGTTTCCTCCCTCAGGAGGAAGAGCAGACGTCATTCAGAGACACAGATCGGTTTTTCTCTGAGCACCAGGGACCCGTGCACAGATGTCTTTTATTTATCTTAGTGCTCTGACATTTCATGCCCGTCTTACATGTCGAACAGCTTTATTTTGAGAACGTCCCACTTTCTGCCTTGAGTCCGTTTTGCTCATCGAAATCCTCTTTTTGTCGCGGCAAGAGCTCAGACGACACACATCACTGTCTACTAAAGTCGTCCTTCAGTAGTATTATGTAATGGGTCACGTAGCGGCGTGTATGTGCGTGTCCTGCTTACTGGAGTGATGCTGGACCAATGAGAGATTAAAGACAGAAGAGATCAGCTGATCAAAGAGAACTCATGCTGTCATATATAAATTCCAGTTATCAGTGTTAAGAAATGACCTCTTTTAGATCACGTAGATTCAAAGATATACTAAAAATAAATTATTTTAGCAAACAAGATCCAAACTGCTTTTTATTTTCATAATGCAACAAAGCACATTAGAGGCAGGATAAATGTTCAATGAATTAATGTACAACAATTTAATACATTTTCACACTTTCCTTGACATCCGGATAAAACGTGGAAATTCATTCCCATTTGGAACATATTTACATAATTGTAACATAATTGTGAATTCTTATATGAAATCGTTTTAAGCAGTTGTTAAATCAACCCTGTTTAGTTTTTTAACAATTCATGTTCCTGGTTGTCTTAAGATTTCTTCTTGCGCATTCTTAGAAATGACTTTCTTTTTCGGTTGACCCGCTTTTGGTCACAATCTCTTTCTTTTTAGGTGGATAAACATCTCACCCTGAATCCCTCCTCATGAACTATCAAGTCTCACTCGTGTCCCATTTCAGTACTTCGCTTCCACGCCACTGAAATAACACTTTGTATCTCTTTAAACGGGACGTCCCAGATCACATATTCATAGCCAGAGCTCAGGGGCGGCGCTCGGACACACAGATCAACCGCTCCTCCTGCGACCTGATTTCTATTCCTGGATCCTTTTTTAACCTTTCTTTCACTGCGGCTTAATCTCTGTCTCTTCTGTGTGTGTTGTTCAGGTGTCGTTCCCTAACACCAGCAGGGTGTGTATGCAGGCTGTGCTGGAGTATCTCTACACCAATCAGCTGTCGCCCATGGCAGACCTGGACCTGATGGAGCTCATCGCCCTGGCCAACAGACTGTGCCTTCCTCGCCTCATCGCCCTGACAGGTGAGAGGCCTGTATGCACACATTGATCCAGCGCAGGACACGGGGCTGCTTCATCCACACGGCCTTAGTTTCTGCCCTTCCCTTCTGTGTTGCCTAGCAACCAGGGATGTCAAGTCGCCAAATAAAAGCCATGTGGTACACGCTGCAATCTGTCCTCTGAGCGTCATCTAATGACGTGCTGCTGACAGGCTGATATTTATCTCTGACCTCACGTGGCACACAGACACACGTGTACATGCATGTGCGTTTTGATTGACGGACTACAAGAGGCAGAAGAAACATCACAATATTGGGCTTGTGGATAAATTCAACTTGATTTCAAATTAAAAAAAAAAATTTTAACCACATGATACCATGCTTGATGAATCAAATGAATTGCATATTAGTATTTACTAAGAAACAGCCTCCACTAATTCTTTCTTGTGCTTTACAATAATAATAAAGAGAAAACAATCACATGCAAAATAAAGGGTGAAAATAAGCAAGACATCATAAAAGCTATCCAACAACCAGTGTTGGTGTAACTAGTTACTAAGTAATGAGTTACTGTAATTAAATTACCTTCCCCTTGAAAACGTAAAGGAAAATTAAAAGGAATTACTCTTATTTTTCTGTAATTTAATTACAGTTACATCTGATGTAATTAAACTAAATACTTTGTTTGATATATGTGTGTGCAATAGTGGAATTGACATCAGAATTCAAAGTCTAACTTTTAAATCTGTGCTTTAATGTATAATTCTCACATTTGTAATACTTTGGTCAGTTAATAATAATACTTTATGTAGTTGTATATTATTTATTTGAATGAATTAAAAGCCGTTTCATGTCTATCCTTGAGTCACTGAACTAATAAAGGTTGATGTAGGATATAGAAAGTCATTAGTAATACGTCATTAAATACTTTTTAGAGAGAGTCATCTGTACAGTAATCTAATTACACTATTGAATATGTCATTAGTAACTAGTGTTTCATTACTTTTTCCTTAGTAACTTACCCAACACAACTGATCCACCCCCATCATACCATACAGACCCCCGGGATAACTTTAATAAGTGGGCCTTTAGCAGGGCCTTAAACATAGACAAGCACTTCACCGATCTAACCGTAGGGAGATTGTTCCAAAGTTTGGGACCTTTCATTTATAGTTTGTTCTAGTAGGTTTTGGTTTCCCGATCTCAAGGATCTGGATGGAGTATACACTGACAGCATGAAAGAGTGTTTGAGAATTCATCATTTCAGCATGTTAACAATGCTCAGTGTTATTCTGGTACTTAAAGATTTAAACTAAAGAAATTAAAAGAAAAACACTAGATTGAACCTGCATGGATGTTTTCTTTCCTCAGAGCAATATGCCGTGAGCGACTTCGTCAAAGCATCTAAAGAAGGTCAGGATACAGATGGAGAGGTACTAAACTATCTGGAGCTCGCTCAGGTACATTCAACCTTCTGTATCAATTTTCAATATCATAACTTTTATGTTTTTTTTTCGACACAAGTTTCGAAGCTTATTTCACTTGTTTGATTCATTTTCGCCAACTCTACATGAAAATTAATCATTTTTGAAACGTTATGCAGCAGTTATTCATCACATTTCACATGAAAACATTCCAATGATAAAAGGAAATACAAACTAAGGTCTTTATTCATAAAACACATCTTATAAAAACTTAACTGCGTGAAATGTGATTTAACTTGTGTTCATTCATTCTACTGTGTACATGAGTTTGTGTTCTGTTGTCTGTTCTCTTGTTCTTATGTCAGTTTCATAATGCCAGTCAGCTGGCGGCGTGGTGCTTACATCACATCTGCACCCATTACAACAGAATATGTGCCAACTACCGCAAAGAGATCAAGTCCAAATCAGCCGGTAAACACCCACTGATCTCGTCTGTGTTGAAGAAAACTCACAGAGAATAAACTTCATAGGAATGATTGCACCATAATTGACCTGTAGTGTATGATCTCATCTTCATAGAGTCTAAGTGTGTTGTTCATGTGTGTGTGAACAGAGAACCAGCTGTATTTTGAGAAGAGCCGCTGGCCTCCGGTGTGGTATCTGAAAGAGGAGGATCACTATCAGAGAGTGAAGAAAGAGAGAGAGAAGGAGGACATTGTGTTGAATAAACATCACTCTCGACGTCGGTGGTGTTTCTGGAGCTCATCTCCCGCTGTAGCTTGAGTCCTTTCAAAAGAGCCTCCGTCCGTCCGTCTGTCTGTTTTTCTTTCTTTCCCTCGTTTTGATGAAATCGGCCACATCAAATGTCTTTCGAGCACAATATCGCTGTCCAATCAGTACATCTCATGCACCACCGCTGGAGGTGATGTAACAAGCCAGTTGCTCATCTAATATTTCTCTCAGTGTTCGATGTGATTCTAACCAGACGTGCCACGACAAATGATCAAATGTCAATCTTTTACACGTTACACTGAGATTCTGTCGCGGCCTCAGCAAGCGTAAAGATCTTACAGCAGTAATAAGATTAGGAAATCTGGTAAATGTCTTCATTTATTCACTTAGGTGCTATATATATATTTGTGTTCCTACGAATTTGAAACAGTTCGATGAGGTGATCCAAATGGACGATGCTTTACTATGACACTAAATCCGAGCACATTGATTGACTGAAAGCATGTCATTGTACAGTACAAATATTGGGCACTGTGTCAGACCCGTGTTTGAAGTCGTCACCAAAAACAAACAGCACTTGAGCTTTGGGTTCACTGTAGACTGGACTCTGATGTTGTGACGTGTTTCTAAGAGCTCAAGGCATAACCGGCTCATTCACGTTACGCAGTGCTTTATGAACTCTGTAAATCATCATAATAATAATCATCATCGTTTGCTTGACTTGTAGTTCGTGTACACCAGACGTTGGCTCTGGTCAAGCTCAGGCCCTTACAGTAAACTTATTTATTTAAACTAGATTGTTAACATAACAGCAACAAAATGACCAGGAAATAAATGAAGATGCGCTAGGCTGAGGAAATCAAATTTGAAGGAGATTATTGGGACATTTCAACAATTTTTGACATGTTGGTAAGAGAAAACCGACAGATATCGCTGTAAAACATCACAGAATTCATCAAATGGCATGTAAGGATGATGACAAGAAATTCTAAATGTTAACATAAATAACAATAGAAAACAACATCTGTTTAAAAGATTTCTTAAATATAAGACAACTTTTACAGGTTCAAAGACAGAGAATGTTTTTCAAATTTTCAAGATTGTGACTTTATGATGAAGACTTCCATCTGAAACAATATTAGTTCAATATATCACGGCATACAACAAGATGTACATGTGCTGCCTCGCTGGAATGACTTGGTTCTTTCCAAATGAATCCAGCAGATTTCACAGGAGTGAAGACACGAGAACATGACGTGATCCTCTCGCTGCCGTCAAGCGCAACTTCCACTTTATCTCTCTCTCGACTCTTCCATGTGTTGTGGTGTAGTGTCAATCATTACTAGCAAACAACACAATGACGTTATATTAGAAGGGCTTATAGCACCATGGCTTAGTTCAGGGTAGACAACATAAATAAGAGATGGAAAAAATATAATCACTTCTCATGTAGAATATACTATACATTCACTCCACCATTGTTGTGCTAGAAGTTACAAAAGTACTGTAGTGGATTGTAACTTTATTTACACATCAAATATGGTCGAGCTGGTGAAAGATGCGACGGTTTCATCAGCTGTGTCCTGTAATAAAAATGTCTGTAATGTTCACGGTAGGATAAAGAATGTTCTGCGGTCTCTGAGAATGTGAGGATTTTTCCTTCACCAAACACTTGATTGGTGTCAATGTATCTTAAATGAGACCTAATGTACGGTTAACTGCCTATTAATAAAGAGGGAATATTCATACTTGAAGAAACCATAGTGTTTAGTCATTAGTGAAGTAGATCAATCTTTATTTGACCAAAGCAATATGAAGATGATGGTACTCATATGTCAGTGGTTTTGGCGAAATTGTTGTTTGCTGCTACAAATCAAATGGCTGGTTCATTTGGTTTCTGCTGTTTAAATGCCTTTGATCTAGCTGGTCATTATCTTATATGTTCTTTCTTTATGTATTTCATTTGTTAGTTTTTTAAAAATGGAAAATTGTTGAATAAATTATTGATTTTACTTTGAAAACAAATGTGTTGTTGTCTTTTATTATGCACCTCAGCCTCCAGCATTACAAAATGGAAATTATGCAAAAACTCTTAGTGTTGTGTTCAGTAGTGTTGTATCACTCTTAGACTTGTGTAGTGTTTTATCACTCTTAGTGTCGTGTAGTGTTGTATCACTCTTAGTGTTGTGTAGGGATGTATTACTCCTAGTGTTGTGTCAGTGGCGGCTGCTGGTCTTTCAAAGAGGGGAAGCTCATTTCACAATGAATCAATGAACAAACTATCTAAAAAATATATATAAACACGACGGAGGAAATGTGGGTATACATTAAACAGAAACAAGGAATGTGGTGTATAATTGTGTGAAATGTATGATGAAAATTGGCAAGCAATTTCGGCAAGCAAATACCAAGAAATAGGATGCAGCAGTTTGTCTTTCAACTACACTTGAAAAATCCGCAATGGGACTGAGATTGAATAGCTTAAGCGTCAGCGACTTTTTATAGAACAAAATCGCTGTCAATCAAAACGAGATGCAGTCTTTCAACAGACCCTCCAATCATCACGCAGACGCTCGGAGTCCGGGCCAGCCCACTCCTCCATTCATCCCAGAGACGCTGAGCGTCCGTGGGCGGGACATAATCGCAGCGTTATCCAATGACCGTCTTGTTTCTAAGCACTGAAAAAAACTGTTTAAAGCAGCCAATTGAAGTCAATGGACGCTGGGCTTCAACAGAGTAATGCACTGTACGCTACGGGAATGAATGAGAAGGAAATCCAGTCAGCCGACCTAAGTAGCTGATTCTGAACGAAATTGTTTTCGTTCGAGATGAACGTGTTTAACGCATTTTTAGTCAATAGAATGTTAACATAATAGTACATATATTTGACCATTCATTTTTCGACAATTATAGGGGAAGCTGAGCTTCCCTTGCAGTCTTAAAGAAATCGCGACTGTGTTGTGTAGTGTTGTATAACTCTAAGTGTTGTGTAGTGATGTATCACTCTTAGTGTTGTGTAGTGATGTATTACTCTTAGTGTTGTGTAGTGTTTTATCACTCTTGGTGTCGTGTAGTGTTGTATCACTCTTAGTGTCGTGTAGTGTTGTATCACTCTTAGTGTTGTGTAGTGATGTATCACTCTTAGTGTTGTGTAGGGATGTATCACTCTTAGTGTTGTGTAGGGATGTATCTCTCTTAGTGTTTTGTAATGTTGTATCACTCTTAGTGTTATGTAGTGATGTATCACTCTTAGTTTTGTGTAGGGATGTATTACTCCTAGTGTTGTGTGGTGATGTGTCACTCTTAGTGTTGTGTAGGGATGTATCACTCTTAGTGTTGTGTAGTGATGTATCTCTCTTAGTGTTGTGTAGGGATGTATTACTCTTAGTGTTGTGTAGTGATGTATCACTCTTAGTGTTGTGTAGGGATGTATCACTCTTAGTGTTGTGTAGGGATGTATCACTCTTAGTGTTGTGTAGGGATGTATCACTCTTAGTGTTGTGTAGGGATGTATCACTCTTAGTGTTGTGTAGTGATGTATCACTCTAAGTATTGTGTAGGGATGTTTCACTCTTAGTGTTGTGTAGGGATGTATCTCTCTTAGTGTTGTGTAGGGATGTATCACTCTTAGTGTTGTGTAGGGATGTATCTCTCTTAGTGTTTTGTAATGTTGTATCTCTCTTAGTGTTGTGTAGTGATGTACCACTCTTAGTGTTGTGTAGGGATGTATTACTCTTAGTGTTGTGTAGTGATGTATCACTCTTAGTGTTGTGTAGGGATGTATTACTCCTAGTGTTGTGTAGTGATGTATCACTCTTAGTGTTGTATAATGTTGTATCACTCTTATTGTTGTGTAGTGATGTATCACTCTTAGTGTTGTGTAATGTTGTATCATTATTAATATTATGTAGTGATGCATCACTCTTAGTGTTGTGTAGTGTTGTATCACTCTTAGTGTTTTGTAGTGTTGTATCACTCTTAGTGTTATGTAGTGATGTACCACTCTTAGTGTTGTGTAGGGATGTATTACTCTTAGTGTTGTGTAGTGATGTATCACTCTTAGTGTTGTGTAGGGATGTATTACTCCTAGTGTTGTGTAGTGATGTATCACTCTTAGTGTTGTATAATGTTGTATCACTCTTATTGTTGTGTAGTGATGTATCACTCTTAGTGTTGTGTAATGTTGTATCATTATTAATATTATGTAGTGATGCATCACTCTTAGTGTTGTGTAGTGTTGTATCACTCTTAGTGTTGTGTAGTGTTGTATCACTCTTAGTGTCGTGTAGTGTTATATCACTCTTAGTGTTGTGTTGGGATGTATTACTCCTAGTGTTGTGTAGTGTTGTATCACTCTAAGTGTTGTGTAGTGATGTATCACTCTAAGTGTTGTGTAGTGTTGTATCACTCTTTGTGTTGTGTAGTGATGTATCACTCTAAGTATTGTGTAGTGATGTATCACTCTTAGTGTTGTGTAGTGATGTATCACTCTTAGTGTAGTGTAGTGATGTATCACTCTTAATGTTGTGTAGTGATGTATTACTCTTAGTGTTGTGTAGTGTTGTATCACTCTAAGTGTTGTGTAGTGATGTATCACTCTAAGTGTTTTGTAGTGATGTATCACTCTTAGTGTTGTGTAGTGATGTACCACTCTTAGTGTTGTGTAGTGATGTATCACTCTTAGTGTTTTGTAATGGTGTATCACTCTTAGTGTTTTGTAGTGATGTATCACTCTTAGTGTTGTGTAGTGATGTATCACTCTAAGTATTGTGTAGTGATGTATCACTCTAAGTGTTTTGTAGTGATGTATCACTCTTAGTGTTGTGTAGTGATGTACCACTCTTAGTGTTGTGTAGTGATGTATCACTCTTAGTGTTGTGTAGGGATGTATCACTCTTAGTGTTGTGTAGGGATGTATCACTCTTAGTGTTGTGTAGTGATGTATCACTCTAAGTATTGTGTAGTGATGTATCACTCTTAGTGTTGTGTAGTGATGTATCACTCTTAGTGTTGTGTAGTGATGTATCACTCTAAGTATTGTGTAGTGATGTATTACTCCTAGTGTTGTGTAGTGATGTATCACTCTTAATGTTGTGTAGTGATGTATTACTCTTAGTGTTGTGTAGTGTTGTATCACTCTAAGTGTTGTGTAGTGATGTATCACTCTAAGTGTTTTGTAGTGATGTATCTCTCTTAGTGTTGTGTAGGGATGTATTACTCTTAGTGTTGTGTAGTGATGTATCACTCTTAGTGTTGTGTAGTGATGTATCACTCTTAGTGTTGTGTAGGGATGTATCACTCTTAGTGTTGTGTAGGGATGTTTCACTCTTAGTGTTGTGTAGGGATGTATCACTCTTAGTGTTGTGTAGTGATGTATCTCTCTTAGTGTTTTGTAATGTTGTATCTCTCTTAGTGTTGTGTAGTGATGTACCACTCCTAGTGTTGTGTAGTGATGTATCACTCTTAGTGTTGTATAATGTTGTATCACTCTTATTGTTGTGTAGTGATGTATCACTCTTAGTGTTGTGTAATGTTGTATCATTATTAATATTTTGTAGTGATGTATCACTCTTAGTGTTGTGTAGTGATGTACCACTCTTAGTGTTGTGTAGTGATGTATCACTCTTAGTGTTGTGTAGGGATGTATCACTCTTAGTGTTGTGTAGGGATGTATCACTCTTAGTGTTGTGTAGTGATGTATCACTCTAAGTATTGTGTAGTGATGTATCACTCTTAGTGTTGTGTAGTGATGTATCACTCTTAGTGTTGTGTAGTGATGTATCACTCTAAGTATTGTGTAGTGATGTATTACTCCTAGTGTTGTGTAGTGATGTATCACTCTTAGTGTTGTGTAGGGATGTATTACTCCTAGTGTTGTGTAGGGATGTATTACTCTTAGTGTTGTGTAGGGATGTATTACTCTTAGTGTTGTGCAGTGATGTATCACTCTTAGTGTTGTGTAGTGATGTATCACTCTTAGTGTTGTGTAGTGATGTATCACTCTTAGTGTTCTTTAGTGATGTATCACTCTTAGTGTTGTGTAGTGATGTATTACTCTTGAGAAAAGGGGTTGTGTAATCATATGTAATAGAACACTATATTATTCAGAAGTAATATTACATAAAGCTGGCGCAGTGCTCCTCAGAAAACATGTGACATCCGTGTGTCTGTTTGCATGACTCTTTGATCTCAACCTAATCCTCCAACAACAGGCATCCTGCAGAGCTTCAGCTCAAATCTGATTACATAAGATGACTTGTACGCAGATGGAATGTGTGAAAGCTTTGTGTGTCAGTTTAGGATCCAGCTAATGCTGTTGCCTGACAGGCACTGGGACTGGAACATCACAGCTGCTGAGACACTTTACATCCACACATGCTTACAGGTAGAAGTAAGGACACGCTGAAGAAAGATTCAAACACAAAAGAGAAGTTTACTAGATTTTGAAAGAATTATGAGATTGAGGATGAGCAAAAGGAAAACATACAGAGTCAAAACAAGTGTGAAGAAGATAAACACAGTATCAGTTATAAAAAGTGTTTTTAGGTTTAGTAAAATATTTATTGGAGTTTAAATGCATGCGATTCACACCAACTGTTCCACATAAGATGTGTCCCATTGAACTGTGTTAATGTAAATATACAATATATTTTATTTCAAAGACTGTACATGTATTAACATATAAAAAGAACATATTATTTACATAGTAATGAGGGTTTTGTTAACAGATCTCTCATGAAGTTAATAGTGTGACATTCTAAACTAATACATGTGAGGCTTTAATATACAGCCGTTGTCAATCTGTGCCAGATGCAGTGTTGGGTAAGTTACTCTGAAATAGTAATGAATCACTAGTTACTAATGACATATTCAATTGTGTAATAAGATTACTGTCCAAATGACTCTCTCCAAAAAGTATTTGGTTACTTATTACTAATGACTTTCTATATCCTACATCAACCTTGATCAGTTCAGTGATTAATTCTTAATTCATTCAAATAAATCCTATAAAACTACATAAAGTATTATCGCTTTACGGATTAAAGTCCGGATTTTAAAATTAGACTTGAAATTTTCATGTCAATTCCACTATTGCACACACATATATCACACAGTATTAAGTTTAATTACATCATAAGTAACTAAATAAATTACTGAAAAAATTGAGTAATCTTTTTTAGTGGAGTAGGCGGGACGAGACCGCGAGTCGAGGTGATAATGAGCCTCAGCTGTACGTGTATTCGTATCACAGAGGAGATCGGGAGCATCAGAGGATGAGCGACCGGATCGTCGAGGAGAGAGGACCAGGCCTGGCATTTAGTTGGTTTGTGTTATTCGCCGGCAGTCGTCCGTGAGGGGCTGCCGGCTGTCTTTTTACTTTGTTGTTGTTTTATTAAATGTTTGCCAGTTTCCGTCTCCTTCCTTCCCTTTTATTGAATTGTATTACATCCTTACTTTACTTTTTCAAGAAAAAAGTAATTCAATTACAGTCATTTATTACCAACACTGGGCATATGGATTCTGCTATGTATAATAGGGACATCATATTCACAGTTGTACTTTACAAACTTTCACATTTCTGCAGGATCAGGATTAAAGTCAGTGGAATATCAAGAACACATCATGAACACAGTTGTGAAGTTTAAGACGGATAAAGTCTGAGTCTAGATGTGAGCTTCACACTCATCTGATAACTGCACATGCGTTCCGTCTCGGCATTTTTCACAAAGGTGACATTATTTTGCTCTGAAGTTACTTACACTATCTGCTTTTTATTTGAATTCTTCCTCATATTTAACTCATACATCTGTCATGAGAGAAGATTTGATCAATGACTTTAGTGTTTGACCATCATCTTGACTATGAGCAGAACGCTGCTGCGGGTGAACAGAAGGAGACTATTACATTCTATTTATAAGAGTGGACAGGACAGTGTTACACAGGAATATTCAGTTACTGTCACCTCATTCAGGACAATCAATAGATTCTTACAGCTGCAATTCATAGACAAGCACAGTGTGTCAATGTCATACTTCAGCACACACACATTTAACTTTTATTCTCTTTATTTGCTTGATCATTGCAATTCATTTCAATTCCAGTGATCTATTTTTCATGCCTGTAAAATGTCTGTCTAGTGGTTTTTTTTGCAATATGACATGTTGTTTTTATTTAGTAAAGTCTATATTATTCTCGCTCTTCTCTTGTTAATCTCATGACGTCCCCTGGTGGACATATGGTGTTACAGCATTGATGACAACCCTAACGGAATATATGGATTTTTTTTGCAAAATATAATGTGATATATTACAAAACACATTTCCATATATTGTAAGCTGGTGCTATTATTTTTTAACATACAGCAATATATGCATTGACAATATATGTATATTGAACATATAAATATATTTAGGAACGAAGACAAAAATAAATCTGATATTCATCACATTCGATCTTTTATTGAGTATATATTGCACATAGATGTTCCCATATAGATGTGATTGTATAGTTTACACATATATGGACACATTCACAGAATGAGTTAAAGCAGATTTCTAGTTCCTCGCATGCTTTTCTTCTGACTGCTAAAGGAGAAAAATTATTTAAATGTAGATGTTAATTCATGTCTTTTTGCTGGATATTAAAACAATGTGAGATCTGCTGTTTATTGTTTTATTACTTTGAAATAAAGAAGGGTTTCTAGTATGTGTACATTTTTGGCGTTACCATAGTGTTGAAGAGTAGAGCCTGTGGTTAGCACAATGATTGGCCAAGTATCGAGCAGAATATAATTACATTATTTAAAAAGTCAATCTTGAATACCTATAGAGTAGTAATGCATACTTGTTATCTTCGAGGAGTATTTATTTTGATCACATTTATAAAAGATAGATACAGCTTTACGATTGTTTCCGAAAACATACGGCACGTGTGGGGGCGAGGGGTACACTGAACCAAAGCACGTGCGCACATATGGTCAACAAAACACAGACATCAGTTTCACTCACCGGCATCTTTTAGCACTGGGACGGCTCATATATCAGTTTCAAACCATCTCCAAATCCAGCGTTATATCCACCGTTTATATAACATTCATCACCCACATGCAGTGAACAAACAATGACCTGAACTTCCCAAATGTATGCCCTCTCTCTCCTGAACGCAAGTGAAAGTGACGTCTGCGCATGCTCCTTCTCCTGATCTCCTTGCAATACGAAACGAAATCCAAGTCTAACCCCGAAATGCTCCATTGATTTTTGTAAATGTATTAAATCATTTTTTTATGTCTGAAGTCAAAATGAAAACAAGTTTTGAGTCAGATTTATCCTGCAGCTGTAATGTAGGCCTATAGGTCACCGATAATTGTCAGGGTTTGCAAGGGAGGAAGAACCCAAACGCAGGCAGCAATAAGGGGTGACAAAAAGACTTTAATAATAAACAAAAACCACGAAGGGAAAACAAGGACCGAACTAATAATAATGAACAGAACCAAAAGACTTCCCATGAGGGGACAAAAACAAAGGAAACTAGATAACTCGACTTACAAATAACACAACTTGGTAAACGAGAATGTGTTTAACATTACCTTTGAGTGCAGATGATGAATCTTTCTTCGCACTTCAGTCAGAACTGGAAGTATTGGAGAAGCAGATCCACGATCTACTCGAGAGGCAAAACACGTCTGCGAGAACGTAAAATGGCGCTGGAAACATCCCGGGCTGACGCTCGCAGAGCTGCGGTAAGTGTTCGACATGATTGTAATACTCCTATCACTTCTACTCCGCGTGTTTCTGTGCACAGATCCCAGGCTTCAAGAACACGACGAGCCAAAATGAATTTCACTCCGGCACACGTACGGCGAGAGGCGAAATCCAGGACCGGAGCGATGAACTCTCCCCCACCGCCTCCACCGGTCTTAGAGATTTCTACGAGAAATCGCTTTGCTGCCCTCTGCGAGACGAAATCCAACGCTGTGGTCATCGGAGACTCAATCGTCCGGAACGTACGCGCCTCCTTCAATGAAGGTAAGGTGCGCACTAACTGTTTTCCTGGCGCACGTGTTCTCGATGTCTCTGCGCAGGTAACTGCGATTCTGAAGGACGATGCAAGAGTGGGAGCCATGGTACTGCACGCGGGGGTGAATGATGTGAGAATGCGGCAGTCGGAGATCCTAAAGAGGGACTTCAGGAGTCTGGTCGATACTGTTCGCAACGCATCGCCCACGGCGAGGATCATCGTATCAAGGCCGCTTCTGATGGGGAAAATGTTGATCTTCAAGCTCAAAAAATTGCTCAGACAAGGAAGGTCCAGGTGTCAAAGTTTCAACTTTATTTGTACAAGTCAAACAAAGTGAGATGTCCCAAGTCTCCAAAACATCTGAAAACTTGGTGTTTTCCAGCCTCTAGTTATAGTAAAACTTCCCAAAGGTGTTTCCTTTCGAAACCAATCAGTTAATTTCCCGTTATCTCTTATTTTTATTATCCGACTATCCTTGTCCGCCACCATTATTTTTAGGCAACAAGGTTTCTGGTCTAATGGTGGAATTTCACTTAACTCATTTTTTTAATTAAAAATGAACAGTGCTACAATTTATTTGGGTCTGGCCTTCAAACCATCCCTGGATTTTGTATTGCTGAAAATGATTAGAATATGTAGTGATTGATTCTCTCATGCAAACAATCTTATCGTGACTCTAAGTTAATGCGATTTCTGACCCACTAGTAATGTGATTTTTGATTTACTAACACACTAAGTTAATGTTTAAAAACATTCCTATGAAACAAACATTCCTATGAATACTTCTTCAAAACATCAAGTTAATGTTTAAAAACATTCTTTCATAACCGGGGTGAATAAAAGTCCCATAGCATACTGAATATGATCAGAATTTATACACAATACTTCCTACTTACCGACGAGGGAACGAAAGGTTGAGTAGACTATTTTCGCTTAATAATTGGTTAATGTCATGGTGTATTGAACAGAAGCTGCTCTTTGTTAATAATTTTGATCTGTTCTGGGAGCAAACAAGGCTTTTCCGCCCCGACGGGCTGCACCCCAGCAGCATTGGAGCGTAGCTTCTGTCTGACAACATCTCAAAGACGCTACGCACCATTTGACTAGTAAGTACAAACTTTAACCATAGTCTGTGTTCCTCTCACCCACCTGTTAAGAATGTTACTGTTAAGAATGCTACTGCTTTCAAATGCATAGAGACTGTGTCTGTCCCCCGAATAATACAACCAAATAATAATTTATTTAAAAGTCAGAGAAAAAACCTTATTATGATTAAACCAAAAGACAATATATTTAATGAGCAAAACCAACTCCTAAAGTTTGGGCTACTTAATATTAGATCACTAAATCCAAAGGCAGTTATTGTAAATGAAATGATCACAGACAACAGTTTTGATATATTCTGCCTTACTGAAACCTGGCTTAAGCCAAATGATTACTTCGGTCTAAATGAGTCTACTCCACCAAGCTACGGTTATATTCATGAGCCACGTCCGGTTGGTCGAGGTGGTGGTGTCGCAACAATCTTTAGAGACTTTATAACCGTTACTCGGAGAACAATGCATACATTTAAATCATTTGAAATGCTTGCGTTGAACATAACAGTTCCAAACAAAAGTAAAAAACCATTGGTCTCTCTTACATTGGTTACTGTGTATAGACAGAGTTCTTACTAGGTCAAGAAAATACGATCACATAACCCCAGTCTTATCATCGCTTCACTGGCTACCCATTAAGTATCGTATTGATTTTAAAATTCTTTTAATTACTTACAAAGCCTTAAACGGTTTAGCCCCTACTTACTTAACCAAGCTTTTATCACGTTACAACCCACCATGCTCTCTTAGATCTCAAAACTTAGGACTTTTGATAACACCGAGAATAACTAAATCCACCAAAGGGGGTCGAGCTTTCTCATACGTAGCACCTAAACTCTGGAATAGCCTTCCTGATACTATTCGAGGGTCAGACACACTCTCCCAATTTAAATCTAGATTAAAGACACATCTTTTCAGCCAAGCTTTCACTTAATGCATAGTTAATGAACAGCAGCTACGCTAATTATTCTCTTTATTCTCTTTCCGCCTCTGCCTCGGGATGCCCATCCAGACGACCGACAGATGCCCATCCCCAAGAGAGATAACGCCAGCTACAGCTGCAGACTGACTGAGCATCCCAGCTCCATCTAAGGCAATTCCACCACCAGCCAAGAGAAATATGACACTCGGACCATCCCAGCTCAGACCAATACACCCCCAACAAAGAGCAAAGACGGACTATTTGTCTCATTAATGCTGAAGTTACAATATTTGGTATTGAATGCTAAACTTAAATCACATGTCAGCAGTTTGAGTGCAGCTATGACACGTCAGAGGGGATCTGGCCCTCCCGGTTGAGTCTGGTTTCTCCCGAGGTTTTTTTCTCCATTAATCAATCATTAGAGTTTGGGTTCCTCGCCACAGCAGGGCGGTGTCGGCCTGCTCACCGGGAGACTGCATTTATTTAGAAATGATATATTATTTATTAGAATGATCTTACTGGTTGTATAAATACAATGTGCTGTGTATTACCTTTTCTGTTTTCCTGTTTGCCCTGTAAAGCTGCTTTGAAACAATACACATTGTGAAAACAATGTGTATTGTAAACAAGCACAAGTTGTCAAAGAAGTACATTCAAATTCAACAAAGGAGTATAGGACAATAGACATGAGGATATTATATAGGGATACAGACAAAGGTGTGGGAAATTCAGTGAAAGTTAACGAGTAACGAGATGGCGGGAACGAAGACGCAAACCGAAGAGAGAGTATATGGAAGACTGGAGGGCTCAAAATCTCTCTCTCACATAAAGCATAAGACTTCATCATGAATCTGCCCAAGACTAAGACTAGACATGACATGAAGGCAGACTCATGAAAGATTAGCATTCATTTAAAGAGGAAGATGCCATTCATCTCCAGCATCCGTTCAGCTGTCACCGGTTCCTTCACAAGATCTCAGACAGAGTTCTTCCTCTGAGAGGAAACTTCTTTCCTTTATATGATGTCATCATGACAGACATTGTGTCTATATAAAGCTGAGCTGCCCTTAAAGAGGTCAAGTGAAGGTACTTTATGTTTTCCTGCCATTCAAACCAATGTTTGTTTATGTGTGAGAACACACATCGACTGTCACTTTTACACCATTTGATAATAATAATGCTAATGATGAATAATGATGTCTTTAGTTTCCAACTGTGAAGTGATTCAGTGAGTGAAACTTAACTTGCTATGAACAAGATTCAAAACAAAATTAACAAATTCAAATGACTGCAGAAGATTTATTTACCATTCTGCAAATTGTCTACATTAAGTAAAGTAAGAAAATTGGATGAATAAAGTCAGTTTTCTTTTGTATCTGCTCAAACATGCCGTGTCATGACACAATTCTGCATAAAACCACAGACTAAGACACGCCCTTAGATTCTACAAACATGAAGTGTTATACTAATAAACATGACTTAAAGGATGGAAGAATGCATTAGAAAGAAATATAATCCTATAGAACTGACTTTAAATGAAAAAAGAACACTAAATCCGAGCACAAAAATGTTTTTGTTAATGGTCACATTGTAAAATCCACTCATTAATAAAACCTTGATAATCTGACATGGATCAGCAGATGTACACAGCGCTGCCGTTAGATTAACTACAGACGACTGCTGATAAAGAGAACATTGAATACTTTAATCAGAATCAACAAAGATATGTCCCTTACAAAAATACTTACTGTAGTAAAACTATCGCTGCCATAAAATAGCTATGCGTTCATAACTGTAGTAATTGATATACTGACATCCAAAAAAAGCACACACACCCCTACACACCCTCTACCCTCATAAAAACAAACACTTACACACCAGAAGAATGCAATCTAGTCTCCTGAAAACAATTCCTGGAACTTCACGAGTCACAAAATACCGGAATCATGACATTTAATCATGAAATATGAAAGTCTGGTGAAATATTTACATTACATTTAGTCATTTAGCAGACGCTTTTATCCAAAGCGACTTACAAGTGGGGTAGGTAATGGAAGCAATTAGGACAGCATAAGTACAACAAGAGCATAAGTGCAATCAAAAAGAAGACTGGTTTCATATAGCCTAACACAGTATACAGAAACATTCATTCATACATTTTTTTTTTGTTTGTTTTTGTTTTTTTTAGAGTAGAGAAGAAACGAGTAGAGAAGAAAAGAGTAGAGAAGAAAAGAGTAGAGTAGAAAAGAGTAGAGTAGAGAAGAAAAGAGTAGAGTAGAAAAGAGTAGAGTAGAAAAGAGTAGAGTAGAAAAGAGTAGAGTAGAGAAGAAAAGAGTAGAGAAGAAACGAGTAGAGAAGAAAAGAGTAGAGAAGAAAAGAGTAGAGTAGAAAAGAGTAGAGTAGAGAAGAAAAGAGTAGAGAAGAAACGAGTAGAGAAGAAAAGAGTAGAGAAGAAAAGAGTAGAGTAGAAAAGAGTAGAGTAGAGAAGAAAAGAGTAGAGAAGAAACGAGTAGAGAAGAAAAGAGTAGAGAAGAAAAGAGTAGAGTAGAAAAGAGTAGAGTAGAGAAGAAAAGAGTAGAGTAGAAACTTGAGTCAGAACAGAACAGTAAGACGTTGGCGGAAGAGATGGGTTTTCAGGCGTTTCTTAAAGATGGCTACAGAATCTGCAGATCTTGTAGCAGCAGGCAGATCATTCCACATAGGTGGAACAGATCCGGAGAATGTGCGCGAGAGAGATTTTCTACCTTTATGGGATGGCACCACAAGACGCCTCAAGACAAATATGGCAGAAACATGCAGTAACTTGTTCACATGTGCAGAATATCTGAGCAGTTATTGTAAGGTGGAGAGGAGATGAAGATATTGTAAATATATAATGTCAGATATTAAATCCTCGGACACGAGTTGTTCTGTGAGCCTTTGATGAGACCGGTGAAGTGCTTCTTCAAATAACATCAATACTAACAACACTGATTCTGAACGAAGAAATACTGTTTCAATGAAGTCTGACAGAACTCATGATCTGAAATCAATGCAAATGACCCACAGTCTGTAGATGTTCAACATCACCACCAATAAGTTCTTCATGGTAAAAAACACCAACATTTGATGATAGACAGAAAAGCGCATCATAACCGTCAGTCGGACTATAAAAAAAGGGCCATCTTGAAGAAAAAGACTTTCCGCGATGTTCCATATATCTGTCCTGTGTTGAGAGAGGAGAGAGTCTTCCTGAGTACTGATTTCCTCTGTTCTGCTGTTCACCACTAAAATACAGACACAACCTTACTACCATACACACACGTTTACATTGAACGTCAACATTTATTTGTATGCATGAATCATCCACCAAATACAGACAGATACACACCTGAGAAATGAAGAGGAAACTGTAACATACTCCACGTCCATACTGCTAGAATAATGTACACAAAATGTGGACTTTCCTCCCTATAGTGTGAGAAATGACATACAGTATACTGTGTGACAAATATATACAATGATATACAACAAATATTTCAGATGAATAATTAAACAACATCACATAAAACATTTGTAAAAGTTATAAAACTTAAATATAAAAACAATTACTGCACATGATCACGTGTGATTGTTATTTGCCATTAAAATCTCAACAACACTAACATCTCACTGGTTGCCAGGGTGTTGCTAGGCAGTTCCCCTGAGTGTTTAAGTATGTTCCTAAGCAGATTCTAGAGTATTCTGGATGGTTGCTAGTGTATTGCTACCTGGTTCTTTGGGTGTTATGGGTGGTTGCTATCTGGCTGCTAGGGTGATCTGGTGGTTGCTAAGGTGTTCTGGGTGGTTGGTAGAGGTTGCTATCTAGTTCCTAGGGTGTTCTGGGTGGCTGGTATCTGGTTGCTAGGGTGTTCTGGGTGGCTGCTATCTGGTTGCTAGGGTGTTGTAGGTGGTTGCTGTAGGTTGCTATCTGGTTGCTCTGGTGTTCTGGGTGGTATCTAGCAGTTGCTATCTAGTTTCTAGTGTGTTCTGGGTGACTGCTATCTGGTTGCTAGGGTGTTCTAGGTGGCTACTGTAGATTTCTATCTGCTTGCTATGGTGTTCTGGGTGGTTGCTAGAGGTTGCTATCTAGTTCCTAGGGTGTTCTAGGTGGCAACTATCTGGTTGCTAGGGTGTTCTGAGTGGTTGCTAGAGGTTGCTGTCCAGTTCCTAGGGTGTCCTTGGCGGTTGCTGTTGATTGCTATCTGGTTACTAGGATGATCTGAGTGGTTGCTAGGCTGTTCTGGTTGGTTGCTAGGGGTTGCTATCTGGTTGCTAGGGTGTTTTATGTGGCTGCTGTAGATTGCTATCTAATTGCTAGGGTGTTCTAGGTGGTTGCTAGAGATTGCTATCTAGCTCCTAGGGTGTTCTATGTGGCTGCTATCTGGTTGGTAGAGTGTTCTAGGTGGTTGCTGTAGACTGCTATGTGGTTGCTAGGGTGTTCTGGGTGGTTGCAATCTGGTATCTAGGGTGTTCTGTTAGGTTGCAATCTGGTAAGTAGGATGATCTGGGTGGTTGCAAGGGTGTTCTGGGTGGATGCTAGGGGATGCTATCTGGTTGTTAGGGTGTTCTGGGTGGCTGCTTACTGGTATGAGTCAGGAGAAACCCACCTGGAAAATACACTATCATTTGTCCAATCACTGAGAAAATGTTTTCCTTCCTTGAGACGTCTCAGACAAAAGAGCATGAAAAATGTAAACAATTCTACTCACTTGACATCAGACAGCGTCTCGCTGATAAACTCGAGAATATCCGCAGCCATGCCCACAAAGATGAGCAGTAACTGAGACATCTCATCTCTGGTGACCCCTCCAGCGATGGGCAGCAGCCATTTGCCTACTATCAGAAGAATCAGGAGGATTTGCTGAAGGGCCAGGATCCAGTCGTTGGCACAAACTGATGACAAGAACTTCAGAGGGTCCTAGAGCAGCACCAGAAAATTATTTTGGAGATTTGAGGGTCTGCTCACTGGAAGAGCTGAGGTCAGAATGACATAAAGTGTGTCCTGTAAACCGCATACAGTACATGAAGGTGCGGCAGCTTTTGAATTAATAACAGCCGTTCTTTCAGACCCTGAACAGAGCTGTTGTTTGTGTTGAGTGAGCAAATCCTGTGAGACGGCACATTTAACTAAAAACCGGAAATGAGGAAATAAACTCTGTCTGAAAGGCTCATGAGGGTCTAAACAGAGAGTTTACATTCTAGACTTCCATGGAAAACATGTGTAATGTGACGGCAGTATGAATAAAGTACCTGTGGATTCACTGTTCCGTTGGTGAAATTTCTCCATTCGTGAAGAAATGCTTGAATGCTGTCAGATGAATCCAGTCTGTTGCACTGCAATAAATAAGACTGTGAACATCACACTTAAGAAGACAACTAGCAATTTTACAAAACTGATTTTCTTCCTCAATGTTTTGTCTTGTTTTCCAGCATACATATCTAAACAATCCTAAATCATGTCTTGTTTTCTAAACCATTATAGGGTATGAAAAATAAACCTCGTTCAAAGGGAAAACAAGATTGTCTTCATACCATTGTGGCAGATTTTATAGTTTTTCGCAAAACTGCACAATTTTAATAGAAAAGATTCTATTAACAAAAATAATATAAACAGGACAAAAATATTGAAATGAAATCATTGTTTTGCTGTGCTCCTTACAGACACGATGTAAAGCATATTGATGAACTCTTGTGTGCTCTTTCTTCATGAATGTGAAGTATTACCTTCGTGTCATTTGATTTGTTGTGCTGATGGTGTAACTCAAGGATCCATATGGTTGGTATAATACTGATGAGGAAGAACAGAATTGCTGGAGAAAACCTGGAAAATAACAATCACTTCATCCGTGAGCATGTAAAGCGTTTACATAAAGTGTTTCAAACAAATTCTACATGGTGACATTTCAGACGTTGCTTCTTCATGACCTACACAATCTATACGTCAGAAAATCTGTAGAAAATCATATCTGTCGACTCACCATTTGTAGTCCTTCCCTTTTCTCCTTTTGAGAGTTAAAATCATTTCAGCCACGAGAGGCAGATAAAGAATAGTCAGGAACCAGTACAAGTTATTATTTTTCACCCATGTCACCCTCCAAACGCCGATAAGAGACACTAAGATGAATAATATCCTGGTGACCACAGAGCAGGTGAACTTGACAAGCATGATTTCTTTTCAACTCTAGTTTTAGGCTGAAAGTTGATTCTCTCGCTCTGAGCTCCTCTCTGTCTGAATCAATGAAGCTCTTTCCCCCCACTTCTCATCACGGTGAGGCGGGACCTCTCCCACATTTTCACTTCACATTGCTTGTGTCACAGGAAGCAACAGAATAAGTAAACTTTCACCACTGCTAAAGAAGGCTTTCCGTCTGGTCTCAAAGTATGTCATGATTACGGTAGGCTACATTTGAACACACATGTCAATGCACAAACATCTTGTCCAAAATATAAAAATAAAGATTTATTGTGAATTATTTTTCATGAAAAATGAAACCGTCACCCATGTCCACACGTCTGGTGACATCATGATGCAATAAGAAGGACCCAGATTGCTCTTCTCATTCATCTTCAAAGTCGATGGATGAAATGTTGTGCAAAATGTTAGTTTGTTCATTCAATAGAGTGTGCTTGAGACTCTAGAGGAAAGCAGTAAATGACTCATTTCATTTAACTGATGATTTCATCCAAAGTGCAAATACGAGAGTTTTAGCATAATTAGAGCATTACAAATCTAAATGAGGTAAAAGCTCATAAGAAATATTTAAGAACAGCTTCATTTTGTCTACTGATGTTGGAAATGACACACAAATCCTAATGTTGTCAAATAAGGTAAATTAGGAGAGATGGAATGATGTCAAATATTGCTGTTGTCTTTTGCACTACTGACACCTAACGGTGGTTTAAGAATCAACAATTGTGCTCGTGACTGTATAGTCTTCCTCTCATGTAATGATGCGGAACTTTTAAAAGGTACATGAGTATTTTTTGAATTAAATTGTAAATCGACTCGAAAACACTCACCAATACATTCATTCAAAGTATGATCTAAACTTTAACAGCATCTCTTTCAACAGCACTTTATTTTCTGATGACGACGGCGTGTGCGTGTGTGTTTGTGTTTGTGTGTGTGCTTTTGTGTTATCACGGGTTTGGAACGGAACACCTATTTCCTTTGTGTGAAAAATATCCGTTTAAGCCAATCGCTGTTTTTCATTTTAGTGCGTGAGTACATTCACAATCCAAAGCAATCGCTGATTACTAAAACCAATTCTTGTTGTTATGAAAATTATGAGTTTGTGTCAAACAGCTGCGGATGGTAACACTTGAGCAAACGTTGGCCTTGTTTTTTTATATAAATCTTATTTACATGGCATTTTAAATAATTTACGAAAACGTCTTTACTTTGTTGACGTTGTACAATAGGTGACACTCTTATCATAGGGGCACAGTCTGTAATACTGACGGCTGACAAAATCCATTGACATCCATTAAAGAAACGCTGAAGCCCAATATAGTGCCTGAAGTCTCGGCGGTTTTCTGACCAGGCTGCATGCTTGCTTTCTAGAGGCTTTGGTGTGACGTCCTGCAGCGCTGAGCAGAGCGATGACGTCAAGGTATCGCGAGAGCTATTCCGGAGAATGCGCTTCAACCCGATCTCGCGATACTACTGCGCAACGCCGGAAGACGTCGAAAGCAGCTAACAACAAGTGGCAGCACTGTGTGTATTCTGTTGCTCTGTATCGTTTCGTCATTCATATGTTCAGAATAAACATCATTTGTTTAAATGTATCGGATTTCGATGAGACATGCGCATTTGTGTCACACGTCTATCGAGTGATCACGTGCCTCACCCACCGTTACCTGGCCAACAGCGACAACAATGTCAGTGAGAGAGAGATCGAGCTCGAGAGAGACATCACAGACAGACAATCTACAGCTCAGTGTATGTAAACACTTGAATGCAACACATGAACTGTATTTAGTCATTAAACATTACAAAAAAAAGTAGATGTGTTCTCTCTTTAGACCTGTGCAATATATGCAGTGTGACATCTAGCCCCGGCCTTACTTTTTCATGTTAAAAAACTTTTCTGAACTGTTGTGCGAGGCAATATTTAGAGTAAAACTCATAAATGCGGATGATATTTTACCATGTAGTAATTGTATATTGTGTCATATTCAAGGAAATGAAGATGCCATTTTCACAGTGGGAACGTCTAGACCATGACCAACTGAATATGATGCTCGACCTACCTGTGGACCAAGTGCATTCGTAAGTTTTTCACAACATTCACAGAAACAATTAGAATTGTGAACTAGACAATATTTTTGATTTGTGAATCAACGAGGACACGTGTAGGCCCGGTTTAGCCTTAATTGAATTAAGATATAAAAATGTTTTAGAAGAATACATTACTGGTGTGCATCTTGAGACAAAACGAAGGCACGGATATTTGTAGATATTTCTTAGCAAGTTATGTTCAGTTAAGACAGGTCACACATTCATTTTAGTCTGGGTCTAGCCTTAAGCCTGGTCCGTAAGACCGGGCCAAACAGTCATTTCCGCTAATGTATCATATATTGAACTTTCTCTCAATTACAGACAGTTTAAGGATTTACTTGAGTTCAAAAACCACCAGACCTGTGTGAAAGACGCCGCTCTGTTGGATTACTTTGTCAGTGGATTCTGTTGGGCCAGAGAGATGAACTTCACCTGTCAGCAAATCTCATTCATCATGGCACTGTTACAGCACTTACTATACAACATCAAAAGTAATTAAAAGTGATTTGTGTTGTTTACAGTAAGTTCTCCAGTGAGGAACATCATTATTATATTTCTGACGACACAAACCCTGCTTCACTTTCTTTCAGACAACCAGACCTCATTTTCTGATAATTTCAAGGTATTTCCTGAGATCATGAAGGTCAGAAGACCATCGGCAGAGACTGACACCAGTGCTTTATTTGATGCTGATCAGATCAGATCCATCACACATTACTTCAGGATCAGGTTTGTGGTATGAAAGACACACACTGCAGTTATTCTAAAGCGTGTGCGTGTGTTTGTTTGGTGAATATTGATCAGCTTTTCTCTGCCCTTCGTACATTATAAATAGATGTGAAGCGCTTTGCATTGCCATTAGACAGCCGGGAACAAGCAACAAGCTCCATCTCTTTTAATGGCCTTCATAATTAATGTAATGTATAATTCATAAAGCAGTGGATTGTGAAGCAGGCAGACAGCGCTGGTGCATAACAAGCCGTATGGAAATCGTTTATCTTTTAGAAAGCAAAAATACAGACGAACGCTGTACTGTAATCTGTAAAATGGCACTCTGTAGAGGAGCATTCAGACCTCTCATTACTGCTTTCCTTTCATTCGTCTGTAGACAGACACCGACCATCATTTCTCATTACACTGCTCTGAATGTTGATGCATCGTTTTGAAAATACATCGAAAATGTTTTTGCTCTTCCAAGAGTTATAATTCACAGAATAACATATGCATTTGTATGCAGGCTGTGTGTTTTAGTTGGATTGAGGACTGCGGGTTACAGAACGTTTATCTTCCGATGTTTTGCATTTGTTTGCTATGATTGCATTCTTTCTGTTTAAGTGTTGGAGGAATAAATGATAATAATAAGAGTTAAGGTCTTTGCGCATACAGTCAGACATTTTCGTGTCTGTTTTTTCGTTTTGCGCTGGTTTCTACAGTGTCTTTGAATTGTCCAAACGCCCCCAAAATGCTTCCTACGGACGGGGAAAATGCAGAAAGATTAGATTATGACGTAGGAAAATATCAAAGGCAGCGTGTAAAAGTGATTTTCGGACGCAAATTTCGGACTCAACGTGCAATGGCCTTAAGTGTGCCAGTGTGTGTGAATATTATGACACATCTTCTCAAGCATGTCTCTCTCATGCACACAGTGTTTTCCAGCATTACAGACTTTATGAATGTCTGTTCTCTCAACAAAGGCAGAAGCAACTCTTCACCACAGAGGTAAGATTCAATTTAACTGTTTTTCCAAATTTGGTAACTTTTATCTTGTCTTGTTTGTCTTTTTGTCAATGTTTAAGCGAAACTGGACTAGGTTCTAGGTTTATTTTATTGTGAACAATTCATCAGTGCAGATCAAATCACTTCAAAACTTAACGTTTGGACCGATGTCACTGATATAATGTCCTCCCCTGGAAACCACTCGGACTCATTTTGGTGTGTTCAGGCCATTTTAATGATGGGTGTTTTAAGAGCACACGGTGACTTCACATGCCGATGAAACGGTGTGTGTGTGTGTGTGTGTTTGTGTGTGAGCGGTTCTCGGCCAGTTAGTTTCACAGCGTCTGGTTTCTGGAGACTCATTAGAGAGACTCTTAAAGGGAGTAACCCATAAAAACAAAAGCAAACCTTTCCTGCTTCTTCTTTTTGATGTGTTATCATGTTGACTATCGCTGCTCCCTCTCTGATGACAGAACATGTTTCCTTACGCCTCAATAAAGTAATATCGTCTGCATCCTCCACGGGTGATTCATTTCGTTTAGTCTGAAACTCAAAGCAGTCATTTTAATCAGAGTTTGGCAGTTGTGTAGTTTTCACATTCCACAGTGTAAGTGTCGTGTACGCTGTACTCACTGATCACAGATGATAACTGATCTGGGTTTGTGTTCCATTACCCCAAAACTGAACCATCAGTGTAGAACAAAATCACCTTTGGCCACATTCACACTGACATTCATGTGGGCTTCTAATGAAGACCCCTCGTGTTTGGTCTTCTGTTCAGTAACATGTCCAGCATGTATGATCAGGCCCACAGAGCCTCGTTCTCTTTATAGTTTTTCCTTTCTGTGCTGAATTGGGGGGGTATGTGGAGTTTAATAATGTATTTAAAGATCCACCGGGATGCCTTTAAATACACAATTTGTTGTGTTGACAATTTTCACTGGAACAGGAAGCTAGAGCTGGATATATTGAGTGGCTCCTCCTCTTTTTATAAATAGCTAAACAATAGTGTTTGGTTCACCTCACAGCCTTGAATCTGATGAGACATTGAAGTGTATAATGATAAAAAAAACATGGATCCGTACTGGCGTATTTTAAACGCAGTGTTTTAATGTCAAAGTTTTGGAGCAAAAAACTTTTAGATATTCTTAAAGTGACAGTTCACCCAAAAATAAACATTCTGTCATCATTCACTCACCTTCCAGTTGTTATACTTGTCTTTGTTCTGTTGAACACAAAAGAAGATATTTTGAAGAATGTTGGACAGCAAACAGTTCTAGTGCACTTTTGACTACCATTGTATATTTCCTACTATGGCACTCAATGGCCAAGATCTGTTTGGTTATAGGCATTCTTCCAAATATCTTTTGTATACAGATTTGGAACAACTAGACTGTGAGTAATATTTGGGTTAACCATCCCTTTAAGACGAGCAGACTCATTCTCAAAAACTGACATTTTGATTTGATGGGGGCCCGGATTAAATGTGTTTGGATACCAGAGGTCAAAATATGTAATAAAACTCAGATGCAGAAGATGTGTATTATTTTGTGAAAGCGTAAATTATTTTGTGAAAGAAAATCTTGATGAATCAAATAGTGTTCAAAACTAATAAAACAATTCATTAAATCAATTGAAGTCAAAAGAAGGATTTAAACACATAATAATGTTAAATCAGAAGAATAAAACCAATATATTCATTCTAATAAGTTCTGTATTTCTGCGGTCATATCTCTCATACGGAAACGCGTCGAGCCGTATGTTTGTTTATCATTTAAATGGTGTTTTATGCTCCAGCGACAGCTCCTATTGAACGTCTTACAGTAAAGAGAGATCAGAAAGTGAATCTAGGTCACAGAACCGTATTCTTGATTTGTTTTGAAAGGGAGTTCAAATCGCGGCTCGAATAATATTAATGTACATGTTTTATTACTTATTGGAACCATTTTAGTGAATCATGATGTTTTAGGAATAACACAAAAGCAAAACAGCACAATGAATTGAGAAGCAGGCGTTTTATTTTTGCTCCTATTAAACTGATATTGTTGACATTCATTTGTTTAATGCTGGAGATGGAAACACATGAATCACGTCAGAGGGAATAATGAGGAACAATGCAGTAATGAAAGAGAATTATTCTCCTCCACAGCCTCAATTTGCCATTGTAATTACATTGGACATCTAAACCACAGAGCTTTTGTTTGTGTTCGCGTGCTTGTTTTGGATTGTGGCTGAAGGGTTTTTACTGTTCTGCCAAATGAACAGTAAAATGTTCCCGTGAAAATCTCACGGTTAATTTTTTAAGTGTTTACAGACACAATTTTAATACAGAAAGTCAATTAAACCAAGAAACACACATATGATCCTAGTCTGGAAAATCTCAGCCATTTATGACGTACACAACATAGTACAATGAGATTTCTGTGATGCTTTGTTTTAGAAATGCATTGAGGTGGTCAATCCGGTGGATTTTGTCTCTCCGCTGGAGGAGGGAATGTCCGCTGATGTCTTCTTCCAGCATGTGGCCCCCCCCTGCGTTCAAACACCTGAACAGGTAAAGCGTTCCCACTTTCTGCACTAAACAACAGCCGTGTTCTTTGTGCGCTTCAAACTTTGTAATTACCCTTTCCGTAAGATGCCTTTCACATGTTCTTCATTTCCAAAGGAAACACGGTTCTGATTCCAAGTATGAGTAAGATTTTTCTTTCCACTGACACTGACACCGTTGTGCTGAGCGGGGGGGATTACATCACATCTAACACACACACACGCTTGCTTCGGTCAAACTAAAAATATGGATACAAAAGAAAAAATGACAACGCATCGAGTCTTTTTCAAATACAAACGGGTCACGACAGCCATAGAAAACATCTTGATTTTCAGGAGAGATGGTTATGGAGATGAATGGGATTTAAAAGTCACAGAAAATTCATTCAATCATTACGAATTTTTTGTTTAGCCCAGTTTTAAACACATCACGAGCTGTGAGTCATTCAGATCTAGTCCTATTTTAGTTTTGCTTGGATACTTCAACATTTTGGAAATTCATTGGTCAGAAAGTGTGTGAACTGTTGCAGAATGTCATTTAAACACACAGTTTACTTTATCATTGCAGTCGGTGCTGTTCACGGTAAGACCACGTGTAGGCGCTGTGCCACTATTAATGCCTGAATAATGACTTCCCACAAAACACTTCAAAGTTTCCTTCCTACATGAATGCTCGGTGTGTTTTCTCCTTGTCCCTGAAATACAACATGAAACATTTCCACAGAGAAATCTACAACAGCAGACTAAAATCTGTTACTATCACACTTCCATTAGATAAAACACATCCGATCTCATCTAATCTAATGAAAGCTATAAATCTTACTATAATTACTGTAGATATTTACAGGTTCACAGTCAGATGAATCAAGATCTGATACACGTGTGTTTGAATGACTCTAGTGCATACAGGACTCTCATGAGCAGAATGGAGAAGAAGTGGAGTGTGAGGAAAGTGAGGAGGATCAAACAGGCTTCAGTGTGGAAGACGTCAGAGAGATGCTGGAGGAAACCACTCGAGAGATGTTAGCACAACTCCAGGTACAGTGTAAATATCCTTATACAACTACACTCATAAATAAGACAAATGTTCTTCATTCGCCCGAGCCGCTGATGCTCGCGAAGAAATATTATTCATGGCCTGAGGGAAGAAATACAGCAGAACACATTAAAGAGATAGTTCGCCCAAAAAATATAAATTCTGTTTGTAGAAGAGTCATGACACAGTGCAACAATGAAAAACGTGCTTGATCTCAAGCGTACATTGATTATTTACTGATCAAATCAGCTGACATTATATCACACGAGTCATACTGTATACATTATAATGGTGTTTTAGTCCTGCGATGCTTGACAGATGTGGTCAATATGAACCGTTGTTGTTGCGTAGTTACGCAGAATAAAAATACCAGCTTACAGGTTTGGAATGAGACGAGGGTGAGCAAATAAAGACAGAATGATTCCTTTACTAAAACCTGTTAAAAAGCAGAAATGAGTAACAGGCTTTGCATTGGAACAGTTATTCTGAGAATATCAAGGTTCAGCTGATTCTCCCACAAGCCTCCACCCACAGTGTGATGATGCCAAGAAATATTCAAACCTGCTTCATATCATCCCTATATTCTCAGCATAAGGCAAAATGCTGGTGAATTGAACGCTAGACTTAAGGCGGAATTGAATTACGCGAGCGCTCCGATCAGAGTAAACAACCTGGCGGATTGCTAAATTGTGTGGTGTCTACGGCGAGTTTTTACACGCCTGTGTGTGTTTCAAAGGTTGCCGGCGGCTGTGCCGAGCAGAAAGAGCTGAAAAGACAGAAGTGATTTTTCACTTTGATGGGATTAATGATTATGGGGGTCATTCAATTCGTCTGCCATGTTCCATGAAGACCTTTGTCGTTTCTCTTTCAAACAGCAGACGTGCTGTAATACGAGAGGCCGTTTGTAGCGGCTCATGTGTGCATCTTACATCTGCGCCGTGTGCTATTTCCATCAATTCTCCTGGGCTTCTGCTCTCCGTTTAATGTCGGAGGAAGGTCAATTACATATATCACTTTTCTAAATTTAACCTCGTTCTAAAACTCTTTTGCTACAACAAATCGCTCGTATCGAGTTGTTGTTTTTTGCTAATTGTAACCCGTACGGCTCAGGGGAACGGATGGAATCATTCAACGTGTTTGCTTCATCCATATTTATTTCCTTCTATTGCTCTTTTTTCCCCTGGAATATTATTTTACTTTGAATAGTTCCCAGGAATGTCTTGCTCTGCGGTTCTCATCATTCCTAATATGGTAGAAAAACCCAAAATGACCGATGGTGGAAGGGAAATTTCCTTAGCGATGCTGTTACCGTTCCAGATGTACATACAGTGAGTCTGTGTACGGCACACAGCGTTTGGTGTATCGCTGATTTAAGACGGAACAATGTGAGCGAACATGCAGGAGAGCAGAGTACAGTCACCACGCTGTATAACAATCGCACCTTACAAGAAGAGCACAAAAGAAGATATTTTGAGAAAGGTTCGAAATATTATGTGTTCAAAGTGTGTTCATTGAAAAGCAATCTCCAAGACATATTAGTTTGGTGTTTTTTTTAAAGGCTGTACATATTCTTGTGTGTTGAACAGGCCGACTTCACCGAGAAACTGCGAGCTCATGAGGAGACGTACACCTCGAGGTTAGAGCGACTTCAGAAAGTCTGATTGAAATAGATCTGCTGAGAGAGTTTCCCAGCTGTATGAACTCATTCACATTCCTCTGCATTTACACACTCAAATGTTTTATTGTCCCCTGTAGCTTTTATTCCAGAACAATTGCTTGAACGGTACATAATGGATGTAATAAAGGACATGATGAAATGATGAATATGAAATGCAGGACAGTCATGGAAGTCAAGAGGAAAGTGAACACATAATGAAGCTGTTTGTGTAATGTTTTCTGCACCTTTTCCACAAGTCATTCCATGTTTTTAAAGTAACCCAGTGCTATGGCAACGCTAAATAACTCCGGCCGAATAGCTGAGTTTGCCATAAAAAGTGATGCATTATTACGGCTGAATAGTGAGTTTTCCAGAGAGCCCACATAGAACTATAAATATACCCTGCAATGTATACAAAAGAACGCTGATCGCTGTTTTTTAAGCTCTTCTCTTTTCCATTTCAAAGCACCATTATGTCACATCACAAAGCATAATGTTGAGTGCGTATGGATTTCCATCAAAGATTATTAGCGTTATACAATATGAGTGAATAAGACGAATGGGGAAACTCTGAATCTCATAACACAGCACTTTGGATATTTCAACTCAAACAAGTTATAAATACTGCTGGTTCATCAGCACAAGATCATGTTGCAGTAATATTCCTCCTCCGTGTCTCAGTTTTTACGCCCTGTTTTTTTAGCTCTTCGTCGCTTTGATGCCTTTAATGTTAACATGCTGTGGTGAAGATAGTGTCTCCAGAACATGTTCAAACACTTTATGACTGTTCTTTATGTTCCCAAACCCATTGATAGAATCATTCATTCCTGTGTTCACACACACAAGACTCCCTCTAATGGACACTGAGTCAATTACACACACTATGTTTATTTCTTACTGTACTTTCAACAATAAACCATCTCAGATGACTTACATCTTTTCATTGACTTAAAGTCATAGTTCACCCAAAAATTGTAATTCTGTCATCATTTCCTCTGTCATGTCAAAACTTTATGAGTTTCTTTCTTCCGCAGAACACAAAAGAAGATATTTTGAAGAAGTCCAACACTGGACCCCATTCACTTCTATTGTATGGACACCAAAGCAATGCAAGTCAATGGGGGCCAGTTAACAACATTCTTCAAAATATCTCCAGCTTTGAAGTGACAAGAAAATAATGATTTTTTATTTTGGGGTGAACTTTCACTTTGTGTCTTTTAAAGGTGAATTCTGTGCCACTAGCACATACTTTTAAACCAACGTGCTTTACTTACATCTGTCTCTGTATGTTCAGCTGAAAACATTTTAAGATAAGACATGACACACTTTAAATCTTGTGGAAGATGTCACTCATTTAAAAAAGAACAAATGTGCTTTTGTCCGTGTTGGAAGGTTTAAAACCTTTTTGATATGTGTACGTTGGGGTTATTCTGTTGGTCATTTTGCGGATGTCGTGATTTCATTTGAGTCTAAATACATGAAAACCTTTGTTTTACAGTAACAAGTAGTTTTCAGTATTGTTGATTTGTGGCGAGTGATTAAAAACATTCCAGCGCACTGGATGATGTGATGATTTATAGCTTTAATCATCCCCAAAATAGCTGGAAGGCGTCTGCTCTACTGGCAGCAGATTTTTCCAGGGTACTTATTTCACAACAAGCGCACTTCAAGCTACAGATCACATCTCAGACCGGCCCATCATGCTTTGCTGTTTATTGAGTGAAGCTGTACACATACGGAGGACAGTAACAAGGACAGATGCGCTCCGGGCTTCCAGTTCTTCATCTTGTTTTGCTGGCTATTGAATTGGTCGTGCCGTGGCCGAACGGAATACTTTTCCTGCATCTGCCGCAATCCAGACCCCCTCCTTCCTCCTCTTGTCCAGGCTGATCTCATTAGGAATGTTATTAATTGAGATCAAATGCTGTTGTGAGCACATGGCTGCATATCTGTGGTGCCCGTGAAACCCAATCGGCCTGTTTGTCAAGCGCTCAGTCGTGACACGGTCGAGAGAGACACTTTGTGTCAAATCATATAATTCAGGCCTATCAGTGTGTATATTTATTACATCATAAGGAACAGCATAAAATTATTTATTTATGATAAAAGTGTGCTTGGTCCACTACATTCCGAGCCAAATAAAGCCGATGATTCATAATGACACACAGTGAAAGAAAGTCTCTTGAAAGAGGTGAAACACAACTACATTACACATGTTGAGCCTTTTCTTTTTCAAGTCAACGATCTTCTAATGAAATTGAATATTTTCCCTGTTCTCTTTTTGCCACAGAAATCACGTGTGACGTGAAAAACCCCAAACATGTGTGCGTGGAAGGCAGTTGTCGTTATGTTTTTTTTGTCGGCCGGTTCTTCTGGCGATGTAATATATGTCCATTTTGCAGCATTAGAGAGAAAGAAGGACAAAGGAAAACATTTTTACAAGTTAAAGGGATGAATTAGGATGGAAATGATTTAAGAGGCAACATTTGGGCTCGCTCGTGGGAGCAGATGTTCGATTTTCCTCCAGTGGAAGAAAGTTACGGGGGTTATCCAGAATGCTTGACTGGTAGCCTCCTGGCTTTCCACACATTCCTAAATTGCCATGTAATTTAAGACCTTGTTTTCATTGCAAAATAGAGCGCAGTCGTGTTACAGAGCACAAAAATAATGTTTGCATTGTTGGAGGAAAGAGCAGTTGTGAGGCGGCAATAAATGTGCCGAATAACGCCGTTGCGCAGTAAAATCCTTTTCAAGTGAACAGGTCAAGCGTTTTGTCAGCCGTACACGCATGCAAATGTTTAAGAGACTTGTTTGCATTGGGCTCATGACATTTCAACCGCTTTCCCTGTATCATTTACATGAGAATCGTTCCTCTTTAGAAACCTGAGACTTAATAACATGAAACAATATGCTTCCTCTTTGTTTCGACGGAGCTCAATAATAACAGCCCATTATCTTCAGCCGTAGTTTATATTCATCTGGTGGGCGCCATTAATGTTGCTTACATAATGAAATTCATCGAGTCTTTAGGGCTGCTTGTATAAATCCTTCATTTCCCGAGGCGGCGCAAGTGGAGTAAATCAGCCCCACCCTTCATTTGAAAAGAATCCTTCGCTCAATCTTATCTGAGCCGATACTAATGTGTGTTTAGAAAAGAAAACATGAAAAAGAATCCTCACAAAGGTCGGACACTTTCAAACGCCATCAAAACAACGCAGAACGTGAAATGTCATAAAAATGATGTTTTGAAATGTTCACAGTGTAATTGATTGGATTGGACTCATATAACGAAGGTTCTTGCAAGCACTTGTAGATAAGATAAGTCTCCATGTGTTTCAATCCATCACACACACTCATGTAAAGCCAGTTAAACACGCTTTATTTCACTGCAATAAAACTGAGTAATAAAAAGGTCACAGCAACTCTACGAGAGCCACACCAAAGCCACAGAGGTTTATGACGCATTCATTTAGTGGGAATGCCATAATGTAACCTCTATATAGTATGTGTATATTTATGTAGTGATGTGATCGGCATTATAGGATCAGATCCGGAACGGAAGAGCAGTTTAAGTGCTGTTGTGTTGTGAAATCCTTGACTTTTGTGAGTGGGTGTTTCATCATGTCTCAACCAGACATGATAATGAGAAATATTTGCATTTAAACAAACTGGTATTAGCAGCAAATGAAACGCCTATCATGCCACTCGATACGTATGTGCAACATAACTGAATGTGAAATTTCACACAAGTCTCTGCGCTGCTGGTTTTCTGCTTCTCTAAAGCATTTACATCGAATATATTCTGTAAAGGTTCACATAACGCAAAGCAGCTTTTTTTCTTCTGTGACAGACGAAGCGTGTTGTATAACAGGCTGAATAATGTATTTTTAATATCACTCCTTAAAGCACAGGAGCTCTATTGTAATGAGCTGCATTATTATAGGCGGCAGTGTGAATTATGCACAAGCCTCAGTATCATTCCAACTGTTTCCAGTGGCGTTCGCACAAATTTTAGGACTGAATTTCGCTCGATCATTCGCAACCGTATCGTCTGAAATAAAACGACATTGCCAATTAGATTCCTTTCAAAGCCTGGGCCTTTATGAAGTAATGCAGTGAAATCCATTACGTGTCCGGATGATAGAAAGCAAGCGCTGCTGAAGGAACAGACATGGATATTGATCTAATATTATCAGTCCAGTGTCATATTCCCCACGGCACCAGCACAGTGGACTCACGCAGTGATCTAAGGTGAACACAGGGGGCGCTAGAACCCCCAAACGATCAGGAGCCGTTTTCACTCTAAATGTGCATGCACTCTTAACCCGGATGAGTCGGCAATACTCAAAAAAATGTTACAATTTTTACTCCTTACAATTTTATTTATACACAAAAAGTCCTTTTTTGAATTATTTTTGAAGTCTCACTTTCCTCTATCTTCCCTTAATACTAATGAACAAACTGAATTGCGCTGATAAGTTTAATAAAAAGTTATTTATTCAGCCAATGAGAATTTTCAATGAAATTGGCCAGACATGTTGATTGGTCCTTTTGAAGTGACGTCATGTCAGTTACCACAATACAGAACACCTTGCTTGACCAGGACCTGTGGACCTGAGAGAAATAATCAGAGGAAGAAAATGGAGGAACACGATCAGCTGCTAATACAGTTCAAAACCCACCACAGGATCACGAGCATCCGTGGCCTTCTTGTAGTGGATTGAATAAGGATTCATATGAGATGAAGTGTTTTCTTTGGCTCTCGCTCAACATGGAAATATCTGACTATCTTGACTCTAATCATTTTGAAAATCAGCTTCTGCTGAAGTTAAACCAGAAGTTTTACAACCTTGAGTAGCATGTTGCATATTACAAAAGGCATTTGTTAAATACAATAAAATACAATCAGTTGTGGTTCATTCACTTCATATTGTGAAAGATTAAATGCTTGAACAAGAATCTCTTTAGTTTTATAGTTACATTTACTTTTACTCAAGTACAATTTTAAAGTGGTACTTTTTTATTTTTGCTCGAGTATGTTTCTGGCCAGATACTTGATAACTTTTACTTGCGTAATACTTTCACTCAGTACTTGGTCTTTCACTTGAGTAACATTATTGAGTACTTTTTACACCTCTGGACTGAACTCATTTTCCAAGCTTTCTTTTAGTTTCTATTTTATTTGTTAGTCTTGATGAGTATAAATTAAACACATTGACTTATAAAACCCAAAATGACAAGAAGAGACTAATCTCAGATCTGGCATTTGCACAGTTATTATTCACATTTTACAAGGTATGTAGCCTCTCACAGACTAAGCACATGCATCATATTTTTAAATATACTCTCCTAATGCAGTCTGACGCAAAGCATGCTGGGAATTGAAAATCCTTCTTTCACAATTGTATTGAATTAAGATGTTTTATTAAGTAAATTGAACAAGGAGCAAATTAATTTTTTGGAGTTTTAGTCAAAACTTCACATCAATCAAAATTAACTTTACTTTTTTAAATACAATTAAGTTTACATTACTTAATCTGTTTGATTATTTTGAGCATGGGTTAACAGTGCAAAAATTGACTATATTTATATTATTTTGTATATTTATTATAATGTATATTGAAATGTAATAAATCAGACAATCAGAGTGAAATATTGTCAGAGTGACATTTCGTTGAGTCATTTCAAAGAAGCTTTGCAGCTCCACGAACATTCCGCGGAACAAAACTCTTGTTGATTTCCACTTAAGAATGTGAGTAAATGATTTCATTTTGAGCGTCACCTGTTCCTTTTCAGTTTAACCTCCCGGCTAATATTTGCTGTAATCTTTCCAAGTAAAACTAGAAAGTTGATCCTCTGGTAAGCATGCAGCATCTGCTCTTTGGATATCTGTTGTTGATTCGAGCAGATCTGCGCTGTACAATTCCCCCTTTCCCAGCTGAATGATTCAAATGACTCATATAGTAACTGTTGTAATTTGTTGTCATGGTGAAATTCTCTCTGGAGCACTACATACAACACCAATGGCATCAGCTGAAAGCGGGAAAGGATTTGGCTGTGACACAACGCAAATAACAGACATAAACATGAAAAAAATGAAAAGGTTTTCTGAGAATCCCCCATGTTGTTGTGTAATTAAAGCCATTCATTCTGTGTGTTAATGATAGCCCTCTGTCAAACCGAGCCTTTCCACCGCCGCCGCATCATTAACAACAAGATATTTATGATCTACTCATGTTTACATTTAGGTTCACACATTTTCTCCTTAACAAAGGTGTTTTACTCGCGCAACACGGAAACCAGCCAAGAAACGTGAATACACAACAAGTGATGTCATACGAGAGATGTTGCAAATGCAGCATGTGTTTTCCATCTTCACTGTACAAAGCTATAAAGAGTTTTCATCTAGCGTAACATAATACACAATCCATCAATAACCGTGATGTGATCTATCTACCACCTGAAATGAGTGGAGGGTTTCGTGTTTCATGTGCATTCTAGCAAGCTGACGGGTGTCATTTTAGGGGTTTGAAGTATTTGTAAAAATAAATAAGGCACCAAAATCAACGCATATAAGTAATCTATTGGTCATTATGCCAACAGTCTGATGCCACATAAACATCATGAACAGTCCGTTTTCTGTTGTTAAGGACCCGTGAAAACACAACTACGTTCGCTATTTTTAGGAGGAAATGTTGCTTTGTTTGGCTGCTTTTGTCATTTGTGCCAGTTTCAGATATCATCCTATTTACTGCTGTGTGTCTGTGCATCCAAACAAGACAACAGATGCACCTGTGAAAGTGATTGATAAACACACAACACAGAGAGTGAGAGAGAGAGAGAGAGAGAGAGAGAGAGAGATAGATAGATAGATAGATAGATAGATAGATAGATAGATAGAGAGATTTGAAATGCTCTGATAAATCCCAACATGAATAAATAAACATGGAGAAGAATTGAAACTGGCAGTCTGCTGATTCATTTATATATTCCTCCTACATGTCAATCTGCACATGTGATTTAAACGTACGCTCATCTGTCTTAGCACACCTGATGGTTATCTTTCTATTACACCTGTGCAGCTGTAAGACACAAAAATGAGTTATAAATCAAAATCCAGCTGATCCATTCACATGGAGGTGCATATGTATATTATTTTCATGTACTACCTAAAACCACTTGGCCTTTTACAAGATATTGAAAACACTTTTAATACAGTTAATTAATCAAAAGAGGAATATGGGAAATAACCCCCCCCCCTTTAAAAACACTTCCCCCTTTATTTTTCTCCTGACCACAGATGGCACTAAATCTCATCCCACACATCTATTGAACAACATATGTGAGGTTTAATGCATAAATATCAGTCTTGATAGTTTTTGATCTGTGTATTTGTATTAAGTTGGAAAAAAAGGAGATCTGTCAGTTAAAGACGGATTGTGGGTACAATGATTTTCATCAGGAAACAAGTTTGTTATTTAATTAATTATGTCATAATTTCTCAAAATTGTTTTTAAATACATTAATTAATATAATAATTATATGAATTACTTTATAAAATAAAGAGCAATATTTTATTAAAAATGAATTCCTTACATCGTATTTATTTTGTATGATTAAAATAGCACATTGTCCCTAATGCAATTTTTTGATAAACATGTTAATTTTGATCATTAAATGCACATTATTTTGTGTAGTGTGTGTTAAGAATAAAGTCTTTGTGTCGGGGGCTGCAGTGTGTGGGTTCCGCCACAGGTGGCGGTGTGGAGTTTATATCAATTTGTCATTAATTTATATGTTATCTCTAAAGGGAGAGAAAAATACGCTGACGCCGTTATTTCTACTCGCCCTGCAAATTACTGACGGTATAGTGAACAGCATTTCACTGCCTCGGAGCGATCCTCAAAAATGACTGCACTTCTAATTCAAAACAGGTTCTGAAACCAAAGACCATAATATATAATTACAGGTAATTTAGTAAGAGGAACGCTGGTGGATTTACAGTGAGTGGATAGCAAGACCTCTAACTTGTCACTCGCATTCCGACGGAGTTTGAAAAAACAGAAAATAAAGAACATTTGTGTTGCATTGTTCTGAAAACAAATATGAGGATTAATGAAGCGCTGAAGAGCGCAGTC
The DNA here is from genome assembly GCA_008369825.1 of Triplophysa tibetana. Lineage (NCBI taxonomy): Eukaryota > Metazoa > Chordata > Actinopteri > Cypriniformes > Nemacheilidae > Triplophysa > Triplophysa tibetana. Next base: position 22,074,500 of record CM017893.1, read on the forward strand.
ATGCACAAACCTTTGACAGGCAAAGCAGCGCGTTCAGTTTCACGGTACCAGAGAGAGAGAGAGAGTGTGTGTGTGTGTGTGTATGAGAGAGAGAGAGAGTGTGTGTGTGTATGAGAGAGAGAGTGTGTGTGTGTATGCATGAGAGAGAGAGAGAGAGAGAGTGTGTGTGTGTATGAGAGAGAGTGTGTGTGTGTGTATGAGAGAGAGAGTGTGTGTGTGTATGCATGAGAGAGAGAGACAGAGAGTGTGTGTGTGTGTGTGACAGAGAGTGTGTGTGTGTTTATGAGAGAGTGTGTGTGTGTGTGTGTGTGTCTGTGTGTGAGAGAGAGAGAGAGAGAGAGAGAGAGAGAGGGAGAGAGAGACAGAGAGTGTGTGTGTGTCTGTGTGTGTGAGAGAGAGAGAGGGAGAGAGAGAATTCAATTTTTTCCACATGCTTTCAAACTGCATCTCTAAGAGAAATATTAGACTATCAATCTGCTCTACTCAGACTGTCAGCAGACAGAAGAAAACTGCTGCAGCAGATACTGAAACACACAATCTGTGAGGGAAATTATTCTTAACATCATCATCGCCATCTTTTATTACAGCTTTGACTGCAGGAACAATCAGCAACAGTACTTCTGAAGAGCTTCTAAACATCATAAAAGCCGAGGAAACTAATATAACCATTAAGGCAGACGACACAACTTCCTCTTCTAAATATGTCTGAGGTAACAGCCCTTTAACAGAAGCATATTCAGCATGCCACGATCACTCGTGTGCAATTATCTGAGTGGAATCTCTCATGTCACTGTGTGTCACAGGGCAGCACAATGACTGACGGTGGGGCTGAACGCACTGCTATTACCGCTCACGTTCTCAAAGAAAGCTGTTTAATCATTGGCTGACACGACTTCCTCCATCCCATCACCCCACTTATATACTGTATTGGCTGACTACCAATATCCTGATTATTGTAATCAACAACATTTGAGATATTTGTTTTTCTATTATATGTTAAAACACACACATTTCACATTTTGCAAAATCAACAATATTGAAACGATGATATGACATTTGAATTTTCTAAATAATAAATGTTTTTATAAAGTGTTACAGTTTCATGTTTTGTGGCCACAAATCAGGTTCTTATCTCATCCACATGATCTTCATGTTATTTTGTCCCTTTTTTCTAATGAAAAGCCCCGCCCCCTAAAAGACAACAATGTCTTATGATTCAAATGAACTAAATCACATTAAGTGTCCTCCGCTGGGTTCTATGAAGCGTGAATGTGATCATATCCATAATCACCAGCCAGCCCTCGTGACTGGAGATAAAACATTGCATAAGACATAAAAATAGCTGACGTAAATGTTACATCCTGTAATTCAGGCCATATGCTTCAACTTTTTTAAGGGCACCGCCATACATTTTCACACAAAGCAAATAACATTTGCATCGAAAGGCTCTGAAATATCTAGGAGGCATAAATGGTTATAAATATGTAACAGATTGTTCTCATATCTGTTTTATATTCGTCTTCACGGCTGTGCTTAAAACTGAGGCGCGTCTTAAAATATTGATCAAACAAAAGCTACACGAATATCGTCCCTTTATACGTCTATACGTTACACGAACACATCTGACATTTATTCGCTTTTAACGCGCGATTTGCCTGCAATATTGTATTCGCATTGTCTCGTGAGATCACATTCAATCCTCAAATGTCCATAATGGCAACAATTCATGAGGCGGTGATGTTACAATGTTTCCATGTGTCGCGTTAACACGAGCTCGATACATTTCAAAAGCATTTGCGCTAATATAAAGGCGCATCTGAATACATAGTTACATCGTCCCATATTCACACGTTCGCGTTGCTATGTTTCCGCATTCTAATAATTATTAAATTATATGATTATGGTTTATAATTAATTCTAGAAATAAGAGGAAGAATCTCTGCAGGAAATGTTTTTTTATACACATACAAACCTCCTTTTGCACAGGTCCTGACAGATACGTAAAGCCAACATTGCATATATGATCCGAATATAGTCTTTCTCTTTGCATATAAAAATCGTTACATCTATATTTGCGTATCTATACATATGCAGTTATCGAACGAGGGTCACATTTTGTGGCTTGAAAACGTCTGTTTTTTTAAAACACGACTTTGAAACGCTGCCCGAGCGAAAACGCACCAGCCTCAATGCGGATTTACGAATTTAATACGAACGCCTCGCTTCGAAAATGTGAGAAAATGTTCGTAGGAGAAAGAAAACGTCTTCAAAAAATATTGGACACCATTCGCCGTCATTTTAAGTGAGCCGATATCGCATCGCGTCGATTTCATATTGAAGGTCGCGGCGTCGGCGAGCGCTCTGATATTTTGCCCTGCCAGGACCTGCAGTGATCCATTCAAGCCAACAAGTTTGGAGAGAATGTTTGAGTTTAATCAATTCAGAGCGACGAGATGGAGCCCAACTCACTGCTGGTAATATCACACACCGCTTTCATTTCCACGTCGAAATCTTTGATTATTGCGCACAAACGCGATGTTTTCGTATCGCACTGAATGCATGGCGAAAACTTTACAACTAAAGTTGATATTAGACGATTCGCATTTCTATCTAATGCCATTTATCATGTGACCAGGCTGTGATCCTCATCATGTAAACTGTGTGTGTTGTGTATGTAAGAGCTCGGTGGTTTATGGATGTATGACATGAATGCGCTCTCTTGGTGTTTCCGCAGTGGGTCGGCTCACCTTGTGGTTTGCACGGACCTTATATTTTCTACAAGGCGTTTAGGTTTCACCTTGAAGGCAGAGCGAGAATTTTGTCCCTGGGAGATTTTTTCTTGGTGAGATGTAAACCCGAGGATCCCGTCTGCATCGCGGAACTGCAGCTCCTGTGGGAGGAAAGGACGAGCAAGCAACTTTTATCCAGCTCCAAACTTTATTTTCTGCCAGAACAAACCCCCCAGGGCAGAAATGTCACGCATGGAGAGGTAAGACAGCACGTTGTTCTTTTCTTACATGACATTATCCTCGCGCGTATGAAAGTAACGCGAGCTGTATGTGTGCCTGTGCATCATCGCAAGACATCTGATCGCCTTTTTCAGATCTGATCTCGCATGTTAGACGAGGTTGCGTTGCGTTTTATAATAGACGTGTGGTCACAGCGAAGCCCCTCTCGGCTCGTTTGCATATCATCGGCGTTTATCGCGGCGCGCATTTGCGATGCTGAGAAGGATGCCATTGTGTGAAGTTGTCACATCAAGTGTTTGCTCGTTTCATCTGATACACAACAGTGCGGAAACTGAGCTGAAGCGTTTCGTTGTGGCGTTGCGTTGCGTTCTGCTGATGCTTTAAATAACAGTGTTCCCACACGAACATGCACGCGCGAAACGATCGCCTCGCGCTAACGATATACGGCGATTATGCTTCGGGATGTTTAAGGTGGCTATTGTAAACGTGCGAGGTTGTGAATTAATAGGAATAGATGAATTATGGCATTGATCTCGCGCAGCTGACATTTATGAAGGTTATTATGTCAAAGTCCTGCAGCTTCACATCTGTTTAGCCAAAATGAAAAATGTGTTCTTTCTGACGAATTAACCCTTCGATGTCCATTGATATTATTGTGTTGAAGTTATGCTGTATAATCGCTTTTAATTACATATTCTTATTCTATCTAAATTAGTAAGTAAATATAGCAGTGTTTTATAGCAAAAGTGTAGAATTTTGTTTTTGTTATATTATATTATATAGTTAAACCATTTGTGGATGTTACTTTAAAGATCTTTTTCAGGCTGATCTGACCCCATGAAATCGACTCGCTTTTCATATTTTTTGAGGAAACCTGTTTATTAGATGTTATGTGCACTGCAAGCTGCCCTGAGAAAACACTTGAATATACAGTGTTCCCAGGCCATTGTGCACGCGCGATTGCTATTTTAACAAAGCAGCACAGCTGCGCTCTTACGTGTGTAATGTAACAAGCTCTGTACCTGTTTTATCTTGCACTGCTCATGTCATCGCCAGTCCCGAATACAGAAAGACAATGAGCCGTGTGTTGAAGCTCTGTCTGCCCCCGCGGAGGGGCTTAAATAGCCTTTTGAAAATAATCAACAGGTTCTGCGAGACCCCCGGTCCAAATGTCAAGGGAACTGTGCTGAATTATGATCAATATTACGCGGGGGAAACGCAAACTGTCGACCTTGAAAGCGTGCTGTTTACATTGAGGTGTTATTGAGAGAGAACATTAGTGTTAATGCTGTGTGTGTGTGTTTAGTGGATCATAGCGCGCTCCCCCCATTCAGCAGCAATGGCAGTTATTTGCTTTTCACATTTATTATGCATTCATGATTTCTGGGCGGATGGGAAGAACGGAACGATGCTCTCCTCCTGTGTTACAGTATTGAGAATATGCTGCAGGAGATACTGTCAGCTGTACTTTTTTGCTGGCCAAGAACTATTTATAGAAGTGATGGCCTACACTTACTAATATAAGAGCTTTATTGAGGAATGCTGATACACCGAATGAAGGATATTTTGAGAGTCGGTATTGGGATCAAAATGGTGTTTTCAGTGATTTTACTATTAACAAATAGTATTGCGACCATCAGTATTTAGGCATTTATAAAGCAGCACTGAGTGTGCAAGTTTTACTCGTGCTGTGACAGGTATTGTGTGAAGAATGTTTTGTGCTAAATGAGACGTGCAGAATTGAAATAATAATGTGATATAGTGTCAGGCCGAGCACCTGCAGTAACGTGAGATCTTCACATGCACTTAGCACATCGGCCAATTAAATTACATTTGCATTTGCAGCGAGTGACTACCATCCACTATCAGACAATCTATTGTGTGTTAACGAAACAATAACAAACGTGTGTATTAACAGAATCTGCATCAATGCTGGGTCACGAGGGACACGCACATTTATTAAAGAATGTTATTGAAAATGATTTATGAGATAATTATGCGTGCTTGACTCAAGGAGCTATCTGAAGCTGGCTTATTTATTATCTGCGTTTTAAAGGCTGTTGAAAATGCTTCTCATATCTTTTGTTTTTAAAGGTTGTGCGTTCAATTAAACTCAGCTCTTAATTCACTCGGCTAGGCAGCTGGAACCGGTTATGTGGCGTCCTTAAAACCACAAATAAATCAATGACCTAGAATAAATATGTAATGTTAAATATGTGTATTTACATTGGATTTTTTCAATTTATTACTTGACATTAAAGGGATACTTCACACAATATGAAAATTCTGTCATTTACTCTCCTTCAAGTTTTTCCATATCTCTATGCATGTCTTTGGCCTGATTGATGCAGAGAAAGATATTTGGAAGAATGCGTATAACCAAACAGATCTCGACACCCATTGAATCCCATAGTAAGTAATAATCATTCTTCCAAATATCTTTCTCTCTCTTTATTCATTTTTGTTTTGTTCTGTTGAACACAAAAGAAGACATTTTGAAGAATGCTGGACAGCAAAAAGTTCTGGGGCACTTTTGACCACCATTGTATTATGGGAGTCAAAAGGGGGCAAAATCTGTCTGCTTATAAGCATTCTTCAAAAAATCTTTCTCTGTGTTCATCAGAACAAAGACATTTATAGAGATTTGGAACGACTCGAAGGTGAGTCACAATGACAGAATTTTCAAAGAGTGGTCGCCGGTCTGTCTTGTTAGTCTTTTTGAGCAAACATTGAGGATAATAAAGTTTTGCGTAACCGGAGAAGCAATGTGCTAATGTTTAGCCAGCGTGTGTATGCAAGTATGATTGTGTGATAAAACAGAGCCACTCTCTGCGAATGCCTTTTTGTTTCTACACCCGTGTGATGTAATTTCCCCTCTGGCTGGGGTTAGTCATTCATTAGAAGGAGAGCGCTGGGTAAAACCGCCAGGCCTGCAGTGATCTCTTCCTGGCAGCCGGCCGACTAAATTTAACACTTAGACTTTGTGCCTAGAGAGGGCAACCTAACGCTCTCATGAAGACGCTTGTTTTGCTTTTGAGAAGCCAACACATTCTTCTTACTGTACCGGCGTCTGCAGCTCCAGCAGATCTGTGTTTTTCTCTCCTCTTTTATTTTCCCCAATCCGTCCTAAAGCGCAAAACTGTTTTTCAGAAGGAAAGATGCAAAACCGCCCCCTACCAGCGCCGATCCATCATTTATGAGTGTGTTTGGGAGAAAATCTGTGTCATTTTAAAGGGAGGAATTGTTTAGGCAATAGTTTCAGGCTGCGCTCGCAGTTTTTCAGCCTTTAATTGGAGCCAGTTGTTCTTCAGTCCCATAGCTCGTAATATCATTGTTTAAGTGTGTGTGTGTGAGAGAGAGAGAGAGAGAGAGAGAGAGGGCGAGCGAGGGGGGGTGGACACTGTTGAATAGCATTTATGTGACATTAGAGCAGAACTAAATGGGTTTGCTGCTTTATAAATAGATTCCATATCAGACTCCAGCAAGCGTCGGGCACTTTGTTTAACAGCCGTCGTTTGCATATACATGTAAAAACTCCAGTACGGTACATTAACAAACCCTGTGCACTGAAAGATAATGCCTGTGTGTGCAAATGCGCTTGCAAATTTCCCCTTTTCTGAACGGCGGTATCTTCACAGGATTCTGGGAAGAGTGCTAATGTGGCATTACTTGCTTCTTTCGGCTGTTATTTAGATTACAGACCTGAAGATGGGGAGCGCGAGCGTGGCTGTGATCCAGATACTTCTCCGCTGCCTGGCGTTAGTCCACATTTGTCTCTCATATTTATAGTTCACATGAAATCGCGGCTCTTCTCGTAGGTAGAGTTCCATAACATGTTGACTTTTTATAGACAAGCCTACATCATTTGACGGAGTTCACACAAAACCTAAATATTGAGCAAAATGTCAAATCTGTTCTTTTCACCGGAGTGAAAGTAAATAGTGACTGTCAGTTTGTCATTCGGGATTACAAGAATTCGTTCTTTCATATTTAAGCGAACCGTCCCTTCCAGAAACGTCCTGTATAATCTGACTGTAGGTCACGTCCATCAACAGTCACAGAATGCATTCTCACATCAGAAGGAAAAATAGCGAACGTGTCATCTTTAACACACAACACTCATAACGGCTCTCCGCAGGCCGATGATCAAACATTCAACAAATTGTGTGCTACAACTAACTCTGTATTGTTGAAAACCTGCTAGAACTTGATCACAAGAAGCTTTCTGAACTTTTTAACCCTGAGTGTGCGGTTGACATTGATATTTTATGTTTCTCTTTAACCTTCATTCAAGCATTCAGAACAAACATTTGCATTGTCTCTCGAAGCTCTCGGCTTTCATGACAAATGGCTTTAATTTTGTGCGGCAGCGTCATCATATTTCACAGCAGCGCCGCAGCTTCACGTCCAATCGCAGCGCAGCTCTGCGCGTTCACACAGATGCAGAAAGCTGGTTGGATTCAGGCCGGATGTCAGCGGCCCATCTGTAAGTTATTTCTGAATTCTTTGACAGACGTCGAGTTGATTGCAGCCGGACGGAGCTGAGGGTCTTTACTCGTCTTTACTCATTTAATGTTGTTTTCAGAGCAGAAAATAAAGTGGAGTTGTCTGAGTAACTTGTGTAAGTGTATGGCAGCGTGGCATTGCTTTAGTAGTTGTAGTTTAGGATTAACCTCTGCAGACCAGATGAATCAAACATTATTCCAGCTGATATTTACACCTGCTGAATGATGCTGACGTGTCAGCCGGTTGAGATTTGATACGTTATGTATTTATTAGGTGTGTTACGACCGCACACTGATGTGTGTTTGGCTTTATTTAAATATCTGTGAATGCGGCTCATGCAGCTGATCATTTATTTCCTTATGAAAAATGAACCGTGGTTAAACTATCATAACCACATTGTTTTGATTTTATTTGTAGTAAACCATAGTAACCACACATACATAACATTAACCCCAATGTGTGTGACTGTGATATTTCTAGTCAAACTTGATGATCATCAGTATATATTATATTTTAAAGGGGGTTATGCTCATGACGTCACTGCAGGGTAACATTTTTAGTAAATGCAAATTAGGGCCGTCAAACCATTAATCGTGTTAATGGCATCCAGAATATAAGTTTGTGTTTACATAATACTTGTCTGTGTAATAAGCATATTTATAAAAAACATACACATAAGGGTCGAACGTTATCACAAGAAATTTACAAAAGTGAATTTATGTTTATTTAAGCTCATTAAATGTAAGTAAAATGTCTACTTTATGGTTTAAAGTTCTTCAAAAATATAAAATGTCAAAATTGGGTTGACATATTGTAACATTGTCATTCAGTGTAACACAGTATTTATGTACAAATTCAAACAATATGCTTATTCTGACTCGTACATATTAAAATATATAAAAGAATAAGAGAGCATATTACATTTTACTGTATTTTAATGAGTCAAACTCATTATTGACAAATGGGAAAAACCTAGGATAGTGGCAAATAAAAAAAATCATACATGTTTGAGTATTTTGTTGTAAATATGCCTGAACAGATTGTTACACTAAATGACATTTTAGGGGGCGTCTCCTGTAAATCAGGGGAAAATGTGTGAGATGTTTTTTTATCAGTAAAACATAAGCAAAAATGCAATTCAATTCAACAAAAGGTTTTTCATTGTTTTAAACAACAACAATTTAAAGCAGTTTTACACGTTCTATTGTTTAACCCTTTTTGTATTTGACCCATAAATGTATATTTATTAAGATAAAATAAAATAAAATAAAATATACACATAAATGTATAAACATTTATATAATTTCAGTTGTTGGTAAACATAAATAAATACATTTAAATATTTCCTAAATATAAATGTTTGTGTATGTTTTATAAATACAAAAATGAATATGCAAAGTACACAGACAAATACCATATAAACACAAACTTTTATTCCGGATGTGATTAATCCTTTGACAGTCCTGATGTAAACATGTTTGTAAATGTAAACAAATAACTATGAGCTATAATTACTAACTCTTAGCTGTTGTTTTACGTCCAGTGACAGACAGCAAATAAGACACGGTGTTAATAGAATCTCTGAGTGTTATGATAAACAGATAAGCAGATGAAGACAACATCTTGTGATATGAGTTCTTCAAGATGATCAGTTTAATCCTCAAATGAAGCTCGAGTTTTCTTAAGAAAATTGAGTTGGTTTGAGCTTAATAGATTTAATCATCTTTAATATTGTGAAGAGTGTAATTCAAGAGCATGCTAAGAAACAAGTTTGACAATCCGTGTGCTCTAGTTTAAATAGAAAGTAAGAAATCAAATCCAGTGAATGAATTTGTTGTTTTAGCTTGAACACAGTTTGTGCTCACATGAGTTAAATCGCTGAATATGAAAACTTGTTTGATGGTGTATTTAACTTTTAACCAGCGTTTAAAAGACATTCTCCTCTTCATGTTAGCAGGTCAATAATTAAATGGACATGCGAGCAGGTGTACAAATCTGTGTTGACCTCCTGAATTCTTGAGTTGACCTCTGAATCAGTGCAGTGAGACGCTCAGCGTGACGTCTGGACCCCTCCGCTCATATAATGCTGCTGCTTAAAGACTCTTCATGTTAAAGAACAGAGAGGCCATTGTTAGGATGAAGCTTTTAAAGCCTTTGAGTGATCTTACTCATAACATCACTTAATAATGCACGGGGAAATCTGTTCGCCGTTTCTCTTTTTATTATTTGATCTGTTTCATTCAAATTGAATTTATACAGTAAATGAATAAAGCAGTGAAGAGATCACGTGATCTCACAGTGAAGTTTGCTGTGTTTGACCCATTTGACCATATTGGCATTAAAACACAAGCATCTGCGCTCGCATGCACATGAACCTTGCTACTGCCGCTGCTGATAATACGCTGTATCATACAAACATTTCATTTGTTAATAATGAACCGCGTAGACTCAAGAATATGCAAAATTATGAATAGATCCTAATTTTAGTTCAACCAAGAAAATATCCAGTTATACAATCCTTTTGGCTGGTGGTCTTATTTTTCTGATGTTTGATTGTGTGAAATTGATGATACTTTTCTATATTTCATAAAATGCTGCAATATCTGTGGCCCCCTGCATCCATCTCACCAGTGTGAGAACATTATTAGTTACTGTCATTTACTTACTTTCCTTTGATGAAGTAAAGTAAGGGATTACTCTTATTTTTCCTGCAATTTAATTACATGTAATTTGTACATCTAATCTGATGTAATTGAACGAAATACTGTGGAATATATTCAATAGTGGAAATGACATCTAATGAAATCTAACTTTAAAATGTATGCTTTAATGTTTCCTTCTCACATTTGTAAACTTTATTTTAATAAGATTTATTTAAGTAGTTTCATATTATTTACTTGAATGAATTAAAAGAGCCGTTTCATGTCTATCCTTGAATCACTGAGCTAATCAAGGTTGATATATGATATGGAAAGTAATTAGTAATGAGTAATTAAATACTTTTTGGAGAGAGTCATCTGTACAGTAATCTTATAACACTATTGGATATGTCATTAGTAACTAGTAATTAATTACTTCTTCAGAGGAACTTACACAACACTGTTAGAGAACCACTGATCTAGAGATCATAAAGATTACATGAGAATCTGTTTTTATTTCTCCTCAACAATTTTAGAAAAATCAACTGAGATTCAATCGATACTTAAATGAAACCCAACTGAGAGAATCCGATCACGTATCCTGCTGAGCATTGAGGAATACATTTTTTCTCTAACATACATGACATCATTTATTCTTTGCCTTGTTACACGTAAGCTTGAGCTGAATGTAGTTTAGTGTCACACAATCTGCATGTTTGTAATTTGGCTTCTACCTCAGAAGATGAATTTATGCCAAAATGTGATTAGCCGCATGACCTTGGATGTCAGAAACAAAAGCCTTACAGGGAGCATTTCATCTTCTCTTTAAAAAGAAAACTAGAAGCCATTATTTTGCTCTAACTATGTACAATTATATGGTTAATTGCATTTAATTGTTTGCATTTAGCATTTTTATTCCCTGCTGTCTGTAACAAACCTGCTGCAACCAATTTTTGGGTGGTGACCCGGCATCATCAGACTGCAGTGATGTTGTATGTTGTCGTTGTAACGCGTGAGGAATGCCCACACGCCCCCCCGCTGAAGGAAATCATAGCCAATGCGTTCATATCCTGCCATTAGCCGCTTTTATTAAAGCTTAACCCCCTGATTGTACACGGCTTGGTAACTTGCTTTTCAAATGGAACGGTTAAGCGCGCCGAAGCGAAGTTTCATTTTTCTTCCATTATTCTGTCTGTGCCAAAGATAAAGTGTTTGCTTGACAGCGTGACAATAGAGTCTAGTGTATGGAAGCCAGACAAAAAAGCAAAAATGTTCTAGTTAAAGAGGACGTAATGAGACACGGCGTGTTCGGCAGAAAGCTCTCCTGCATGCAGATTCATCTGAAGACTGAAAGAAGAGCTTGAGTTTGTCCGGTGATCTCCTGTAGCTTTTTCACTTGACTTTATTGGAAACCATCTCCAAACCACTAGCAGGAATATTTGTGTGCATTTCCTCTGTGTGTTGTACACTGTATTCTTTGTGTAAAATACAAACGCATCTGTTCCCCAGATTCCCCCTGTGTTATCCTGTGCCAGGTCATGAGCCTTCGCTTCACTTTTAGAAAGGAATAACTCCGAGCCACTTGGCACAGTTGTCATAAAGCTTCAGTGCCGTGACGCATTACAATGAAACTGCTTTCCAAATGACAACATGTACAGTAACAGAGAGTTATTCACGTGTTCCAGTAAGACTCCATGAGGTTCAGCTGGTGTAGCGCTCCCGGGCTGGGTTTTATTTTAGACGTGGCTTGATTTAAAACTAGGCCTGTTAGGACTTATTGTGAACCATTATTGTGCCCTTAATGTTCCAGTCCCACATAAGGATCTAAATCTGAAGTGAAGTGGCACATTTTACATCTGCTTTTATGCCTTTGTGATGCAGCAAATGTTATTGGTAGGAATTTTGTGCAGATATATTTAAATGTGTATACAATATATATTATTATAATTATAATAACGATCATATTTAGTTTGGAAGGATACTAAAAATATTCAACAAGTTTCAATATAATTTCTTTTTCTTTTTTTACCTTTGATGCTTTGAAATTTATGTAACAATTTTTCCACATTTGAAAAAATTATAAACTGATCTAAATTATGAAAAAATCAAAAGGGAACTATGGGAATTGTGTGGCAACGAAAAAATTTAAATAAATGTAAACAATAATTAATTATTCGAACATTATTCAGCGTCTTCAGTGTTGTCACCTTTTGATAAAATGTGCAGAAATGTTTTCTTATCTTTTTCTCAACTAGCCTCTTAAGGTGCTTTTTAAACAACATTAACAGGTCTGAGGTCTTATTGGCTGTTCTTTCTTCTTTGTTCATTCAAAGTCATCCATTTCTAAAACAAAATGTTAGTTTTGTGATGAAAGCACATCTTGGTTTGTATATTTTTGTCTTCTAGTCTAATCCGTCATTTAAGAATACTCCTTCAGACCAAACGTTTTCTAAATGATGAGAAACATTTCACTCAAGTGTCCCAAATCTTTATGAATGCTCACGGCTTACGTGAAATGAATTACGCCAATGGTTTTCTCATCGCCGTCTTCCATTGGTCGGACAAACAGACGGTCCCGCCTTAAACTCACACCATTGGTCAACATAATGTTTTGAATGAGTGAGAGTTTCAGAACAGCATTTACATTTGTTGTCTTGGATTTGCATCCAGTTAGGACAAAATGTCAAATTAAAATGGGTTCTAATATGTTTCTAATGTCTTCTCGGTGTTAGGGCGTTTAATCAGAATGCTCTTTAAAGCACCTGTCCTGACTCATATACTCTGATCCTCTCTACAGGATGAAGTCGTCGCTGTTTCAGAGAAGGTCATCGTGAAGTTAGAGGATCTGGTGAAATGGACGGTGGCAGATTGGTCGTGTTGGAAGAAGGGTCTGCGGGCCACGCCCCTGAAACCCACCGTCCTGAAAGAGCTGGGCAAGAACGGTCAGAGAGAAGCGCTTCACAAATACAGAGAGTCCACCCTCAACAGCGGCCTCAACTTCAAGGACGTCCTGAAAGAGAAAGCTGAACTCGGTGCGTAGCACGCTTTCCTATTCCTCACATTTCTCTCGGTCAGATAACACCAGAAACATCACGGCTGTGTGTTGAAGTGAACCTGGGAAGTGGTGCTTTTAGCTCAGTTTAAGCTTAAGAAACACAATTGGTCCTGCGGTTTAATTGTTGGTCTGATACACGTTGTTTCGTCAGAGGTTTTATCCGTCTTGCTGCATACACGATGTTGTACGACTGTATTCACTGTGAGGAGACTTTACATGAAGAGAGTTTGGTCATGTGTGATGCCATGTTATAGTGTTTGTTCTATGTATAAAGCTGGTAAATCACACATGTCTACTTTTATTTATTTGTGTACAGTATTGACAGTGTTTCTCATGGTGCAGGTTTATGCTCATGTAAGTAAATGTCACGTTTGATTAGAAGATTCTGTAGAAACATCGCCAACAGAAGGTTAGAATTAACGTTTCTTCTTTTACGGGGATCCTGAAAAGATTTCCCATCTGTCATTGATCAGACAAACCGATCATCCCGCCCAGAACTTAAACGCTCAAAGAAAGCAATATTTTAAGCAATATTTTGATAGTGACACAGAATACACATTGTTTAGAGAACAAAAGTTGTTTTAAGAAAACGTTGTTTTATATTTGTGAGTTCTTTTCACTGTATATTCAGCATAAACCCAACGCTGTGGTACAAGTGTGGTACTGTAAGCCCGATGATGACTTTATTATTTCTTGATAATAGTGAGTGATTTCCTCTGAACCTCACATGATGGTTCAATGATGTGCCTTTGCTTCAGTGTTATTATGTGAGGAGCGCTTCTCCACATCATGTATTTCACAGAAATTTAAGAAACAGTTGTGTTGTTTGTCACGAGTAAGCGCCTGGCGTGTGTGATAATAACACAGCATGCATGCTTCTTTTGATTGTTTGTTTTCTGATGAGCAGAAACGAAATGCTTGTACAAGATCCAACAGGAGAGAGTTTGAGCGTGACACTTGTTTTAACAGGCAGCGTGTCCTCATGAGACTCTTCAGCTGTTTGTGTCTCTCATTAACTCACAACGCTGTGATGAAGAATGAAACTCATTTCATGATTTGACTTTCTTTCTTTTAGCATTACAGAAATAACTGCATTTAAAACCTGCTGTGCCTTCAGAACTAGTGTTGTGTCATGTGTTGAGCTGTTCACACACTTCATGAAGGTTATTAGCTGCAACTGGTTAGTCATTCCTTTTTCTGGCTGCGTTTGACAAAAATGTTCATGTATTTTTGAGATGAAGTGAGCTGAAAGAACATCTAATTCAGTGGATGTCATGATCGTTGCTCCAATAGAGCATTTCTAATTCAAAATCTGTATCATGAAGAATGTTTCATTTTCGACTTCTCAAGCACCAGATGAGTCATGTGTATCTTTGTTCTGTTTTCTCTAGAAGAGATAAACTACATTTGAATGCACAGGCTATATTTCTCTTCAGTATTTTGGGGAATATGTTAGATGACTTCAAAGCAAAAACATTAGTAAAACCCTCAATAATACATAAACATTATGCATCAAAATATGGCAAACCGTGTAGACCGTTTTATCAGACACGCGTGTGCACCTGACCACCAGATAACTTCCGGGTTGTGTTTGGCTAGTGTCTTATATATATATATTGATATTTGATTTAATTTATGTTAATATTAAGTTGTATTATTATTTTACTGTCTAATAATTGTATTAAATAAACGAATTGATGAATTTTGTTGTATGTTCATTGAATTAAATAAAGGATTTGTTGACTGTGTCCTGTAATTCGGTCGCATTTAAAGAAGGTGTGTGGTACGCTGACATCTAGCGGCTGAGCTTGGTATCGCAGTCTACATTCTAAATATTGCAGAGACAAGTTTAGCCAAGTAACAAATCTTCTTGGTTTCTTTTTATTGTTATCAGAAATAATGTTCAGGCGCTCGATTGTTTGTGAATGTGTACTGGAAGTTCATCTGGGGTCAGGCGCATGTGCAGTAACGTGTGCTTGCAACCATTTTTTATATGACATTACATTTCTCAGTTTTTACTGCATTTCATCTTACGGTAACATGTTTTTGGCTATAAAATATCTGTTTGAACCATTTCAGAACAAATACATAAATATTCATATTTGTTATTCGGCTCAACTCTGCTGCTGGCGAACTGAAGAAGTGGTCATGTTTAAAACAGAAGTGCAGGGCATGTGCAGCAGTAGGTTGAAACGCCAATATCTAAATATACACATCAGCCCTTCATTTGACTGGATATAGTAATTATGGGCTGCTGGTTGGTGGATCTTTCTTCTCTGCCAGATACTAGAATTTGCTCTCTGGTTTTATCTGAGCGTCTGTGGAGGGAGCTGATGTATGAGATAGAAGAATCCATAATAGATGCTTTGTCATTGTAGCTTATGTGCAGACTACAGCTGCGAATGACAATCTATAGGCGGCCAAAACATCTGTGATTTATTCACGGTCTGTCGTGTAACCCTATTATTTGTGTGTGTATTGCCAGTATACTCTCACGGAATGTTAATAAGTCGCTTTTAATGACTGTATAAAAGTGTTTGTGTGTGTCGGCTCGGGATGCTAAATGGATTTACTCCGACTACCTTGAGATCTACTTGGTAAGCAAAATATTCTGGCTCAGTCCCAGGGACTCTCTCTCTCTCTCTTTCATTATCATATCTAAAACATAACTGCAACGATTAATTGAAACACTCATTTGAATGAAGCACATCATGGTGGTGTCCAGAGGTGACCTCTGCGCATCTTCTCAGAACTCTCATTTATCATTGAAAGGTGTAATAAATTATCATAAATTACAGGGCTACAGAGTAACTCATTTGCCTTTTAATATGAGATCAGAGGCGGTTCTGAAATGGATTTCAGCTCGCGAGGAAGATTCCCTGACATGTTGTGCTTTCATTTACTGACCTGGGGCGCTTTGACGCACCTTTTCTCTTAAGAAGTAAACTGTCTGCGGGTGATGTGAAAATTGTTATAGTCATGAAACAACCTCCTGCTCATGTTGCACGGAAAATAAAAAAGACATTTGGCTATAATTGATGAAGAATAAAAAGGTGATTGTTCAGCTGTACAAACAGAGAGGGTTTTAATTATTAAAATGTTTTTTTAACTTTCTGCGATCTGGACGACAGCCAACGACAGACTTAACAAAGCTCTGTTCATTATACTCAGTGGAAAAAAGACTTTAGGGTCTTCCATTATATATTTTATTACACACACATACTGTATATATATAAATTGTAAAAGTATATCATTTTACTTAGTATAAAATATATTTTTAAATATATACATGTATATACCTAAATATAAGACTAGGTTAGTAATGTGTGAATCATCTGCACTCACGGCGTTTGCTTGTGCATCCAGAGTCCAAGTACAAAGACACACAAACCAATGAACAAGTGACACTTTTATTCATAGGAATATTGTTTTTTAGTGTAATGCACATCAACAGCCCAGTGGCCTTCTCCAAATGACAGGTTGGGAACCGCGGACGGAGTGCCCACTATATATGATAAATATACCCAACCAGTTATTACAGAAACAATTTATTAAAGGATTGTTTTTGACATCTCTGTCCCCATCACTTTGCAAAACATAGTTACACCACTGGTTTTGATTCTTAAGTTATTAATGAGATTCATAAAGGTTAGGACTGTGCAATTCATGTATAGTTAATCATAATCGTCAATTTTGGATTTCAACAATCACAAAAACAAAATAATCGATATAAAACAATTATTTTGTCGCGTTCCATTTTGCATGGATCCTCACTTCTCTTGAATAAATCCACTGTATTATATATATATATTTATATTAATATCAAATATTAATATCAATATTAATTATATTAATATTAATATCAAATTTTTCATGAGTATCATGAGTAATCGTGTTAATAATCGTGATCTCAATATTGGCCAAAACAATGGTGATTAGGATTTTGGTCCTAATGGAAC
This sequence comes from Triplophysa tibetana, assembly GCA_008369825.1. NCBI lineage: Eukaryota > Metazoa > Chordata > Actinopteri > Cypriniformes > Nemacheilidae > Triplophysa > Triplophysa tibetana. The sequence goes on from CM017893.1 coordinate 22,091,628, forward strand.
AGCCCTAATAAAGGTCCTAGTTTGCTCTGTGGTTTTGACGGAAGGATTATATTCATTTAATCTGGGTCTCGAGGGAATCGCCTATAAGGATTCGTGTCAGATGGCTCCGCATTAGAATAAATCAGATGTTCATGCTGACCTTGTATAAGTGGCGCAGATTTAATCATGTTCTGCTTTTGTCCTCTCAAACCAAACACTCTTTTGAGCATCTCAGAAATATCATTTTCACGCTGTGATGATGAGCACGAGCAGATCATTGGCCAAAATCTTTCAGGATAGTATAGGTGGCTGATATCTGCGCATATATATATGTGTGTGTGTCTTTATTAAGAGAATATTTATATTGGCAACAAGTGTCAAGTGGCTGTTATTAGTTATGAAGTGACATTTAATTTCCGCAGTAGGAAACTGAGATTCGTGCTTTTATTGTGTGTGTCAGCTGCCAAATTTCCATGTTTGATGAGACGAAAGCTTCAAGGCTTCTCGCCGAAAAACATGGTGACGTGGTTTTGATCTGGTAATTAACGGATCTCGCCTCTGGCCTTCGTTCTGTCTGATGAGGTTTGACCTCCTGTCTGTGAGATTTACTTTCTCCAATAAAGTCCTTTGATGATAGAGATATCTGGAATCATTTCTCATTTGCCTGCAAACATGAAAGTTGGTGACGGAATGAAGGGTGTCTGTCTGTAAGAGAATAACGCAAACCTCTCCACTAATATGATCTATACGTGATATGTGAGATTCTTTGTGTTATCGGAGGTGTTTAGGACACACCCTGATGTGTGTGTGTGATACGCCACATAATGACCTGATGGTAACTGGACGCCGGATGGAGAATGTTGAAGATGATCATGTGTTGATCGACACAGAGAAGTGAATAACCACAAACACAGATCCTGCGCGATGTCTGTCTGTCTTGTGTAACTGTTCTGTGAAGAAACCGTATTTGTCACGACTGCTTCTCCTAGACTGTCAGACTAACGCTGGAGTTGATTTTTGTGTTGATGTTGTGTTTGTGACAGCCATGTTCTTGTGTAGTCCACACTAAACACAGATGATGTTATACGTGCGGCAGGAGCTCGTGTCCTGAGGTGTTTAACAAAGCACATTGTTATGTAGACCGTATTTATTATTTTCATGCATTATTATAATATTGCAGCAGTGGTGCCGAATAAGACGCTCACTTGATGTCAAATTCTGCTGCATTGAGACTGTAAAAGGCAGCGTAAGCATTCAGAAAAGCTTGAATGTAAAATGTGCTTAAAGTAGGGCTGAACGATTAAGCATTTGCAATTAAATCGCGATGTGATAACAGGCTTTTTCCTGCATAGAGAAATTGGAGGCAAATGTCGTGGCGCATCAGAATCTCGCCAAAATGATGTCTGGTGTCTTCACAAGAAATGCTGTGGCTTTTAACAGACTGTCATTTGTAACTGCAGTTGCGTCATGACGCCACAATGGAGGCGCTGTTTCGTTATCAGCACACTGTGGCGCCTAAAAGTCTTGCAGAACAAAAGCTAGCTGTGTTTTACGGCTATTTGTTTTGCATCCAAGTACGTTTAATATTGCTGGAGATGGTGGTCTAGTGGGTTAAAGCACTGAACTGGTAAATCAAAAGGTTGCTGGTTCGATCCCAGCAGCCACCACAAGTGTGTCCTTGAGCAAGACACTTTACTCCATGTTGCTCCAGGGGGATTGTCCCTGTAATAAGTGCACTGTAAGTCGCTTTGGATAGAAGCGTCTGCCAAATGACTAAATGTAAATGTAATATCTTGAAATGTCTTAAATTAACATGACGCTCATCATTGTAATGTCTTCAGCTGTACAGTCGGATCGATGAATCAGAGTATACTGTACACCGCGACATCGCCGGAATGAACTCACATTTAGTTCAGAACGAATCACTCACAAATGACTCAAATGAACCGATTCATTAAACTATTGAACTTTTCAGTGAATATAAGAGATCATTGAATCATTTAAAGTGAACCGCAGAGAATTCAAGCTTTGCTCATTTAGTAATACTGGTTAATTCAGTTGGCTATTATGGACTGAAAAGTTAGTTGAAAATGATAAAAAGCTTTATTTGATTAAAAAAGAAATTTCTGTTTGGTTGACTTAATGTAAAGTTTTTATTTTCATTTATTGTATTAGAACATTTAATATGTCAAAGTCACTTTGATTAAGCCATTTAAAGGTACGGTAGGCCTACGTGTGTGTCAGAATGGCACCACCTCCGCCTCATTTTGAGTAAACTGGATAAACGCTAGAAAAAGCACGATTTTTAAAAACCGCAAAGATTGCGATTAATTATGGGGATGTACAGTTTGATGCGATCCTGCTCAGAGCTGACCAGTACCATTTTAAAAGCATGTAAACGCGGCTTTCTCCTTTTCCCCAAAGTGCTCGGGACGGGAGCTTGCGCTCTCGTGGAGACTAACTGCGAGTTAAGAGAGCGATTTTCACCTCATGCGCTGTTTGAGCACGCTTGCTTCGAGTCTGTATTTGGACCATGAGCGGCGGCCGAAGAGCATGTTGCACCACATGTCTCCATTTAAGCGCGCTTCCCAAAAGTCTGGATTTAAAATAATGCTTTATGTCATGATCATTATTACATGTTTACATGGCTAGAAATTTAACAAATCATAGTGTGATTGTAGTTCTATAAATTCATTCTTCATTCATGCTTCACCTAATTTCATCATAAGTCTGGCCTACAATTTATGGTTATTCTGTGTAATATTGCATTTGTTACCATTTAAAGTTTTTCAAATTTTATAAAAGAATATAACGTTAAGTGAAAGAATCGCAATATTGGAAAAAAATTGTTCAGCCCTATACTTTAAAGGGACAGGTCATCCAAAAATGAAAATTCTGTCATGATTTACTCACTCTCTAGTTGCTCCAAACCTTTCGAAATGTCTTTGTTTGCATGAACACAGAGAAAGATATTTGAACGAATGCTTGTAGCCAAACAGTTCTTGGACCCCATTGGCCCAGAACGGTCCCACATTATTCCAAATATCTTCTTTCGTGTTCAACTGAACAAAAAATGATTAAGCAATACTATGAGAGTCAATGTGGGCAAAATGTCAGATTATACACGTCCTTCCAAATATCTTCCTCTGTGTTTATCAGAACAAAGACATTAATACAGATTTGGAACAACTCGACGTAGAGTTAATGATGACAGAATTTTAATTTGTCGAGTAAACTTTCCCTTTTATATAAATATAATTCTCATTCTCTTGATCAAAGCCAGTCTTATTTTATTCTTTGTTTTTCTCATGTTTCTCATATTGGCAGAAGTGCTGGAAATGTACAGGGCAGACTGTCTAATTCAATTCTCTGATCTTTATATCTCGATGTTCTCTGACTGGTTCCAGGCCAGACTTTCCAAATCACTTCAACAGGAATTGAAATGGAAAAAGTCCGTTGCTTGGCTAATAATAATGACAGAAGGCTTTTTTAAACACAAAACAGGGAACGCTGACGGTCACTTTAGTTGCCTTATTTTGGTCATTTCTAGAAGTTCAGGGTGTGTTCGTTGAGAGCGTTCATGCCAGGACACTTCAACAATGTTCATGACCTTTGAGGATACGAGCGGTTGTATTGTCTGTCCATTACACCGCCTGAAACAACACCACCTCCACCCTGACAAGCTGATGTCGAGTGGAAAAAACTGATGGAAAATAAGTCTCATTTCAGACATGATGCTGATGTGTGTGGCCATAAGAAAGAAAAATCACACACGAGATCTCTTTAATATCTGAATTACTTTTCCTAAACATCAATGAGTTTAAACAAAGTCTGTTTACAGAAGTTCTGCCATGTTTGCAGCTCCTCTGAGCAGCTATTCACATCATAGCAACAGTCCGAAGGCAGATATATCTAAAAATCACTGGCAAAAATCAAATAAAACGTCGTATTTCTGATCATTAATTAAACATGTCATCAACCGTATCATTTGGTTTGTGCCAAATCTACCTCATCTACTGTGCCGCCTACAGTCCCTCAGAGAATCATCAGTCTTTACTGATTGACGATTGGATGGTTTTACTGGAAGACTTCCTTCTCTAGAGCGGTCATATTGAGCGTTGCATTCCTCACCATTCCTTGTAAAAGCAGTTTTTCAATCTTTGGTTTAAGTGAAGAGCGAATGGAAACCTTTGGTGTGCAGGTTGTTATATTTGAAGGTGATGGCAACACAATGTGTCTTATTGTGGTGTCTGGTGACTCATCTGAAACTATCATCAGTCAGTCATTTCATGTGGAGTAAGTTTGGCGGAGTTGTGAAACTCAAGACGCCTTTCTTAAATATTAAAGGTCTCAGACATTGTGGTTAACATCTCTCAGCGTCCTACTGCTTTTAAGATCACTCACTGATTTTGCTTAAGGGATTCACCGGCCTGATACCAGCTTATGTACTCTTATAGAATCACCGATACTAAAGACAGACTCCACATACCTGACTGAAATTTGGGTTTTTGAAAGTTATGAGGCAGAGTTATTCGTTTCAGTGTGTTGTGCTTGGAAAATTACGAAAAAAATACAGATACAGTCGTCGGCAAGTAGCAGAAATAAATATCCTAACACAAACTCGGTCTGAGGATGATATTGGAGTATCCCAATTTTGCTGATGGCTCTGAATATTGTGCGCATGAGGGATTTCATTATTTTCATCAGTTTATCTTCATTAACACGAGCTGGATTGCTTTATAAAATCAACTGTATTTAAAGAAACTATAAACGTACAGTATGTCATGATACGGTTCACTGATGACATTTGGCACAAAATTGACCGAAAGGTGTAAAGGAAGGTGTCTAGATGACCTGTGTACTATATTCCAAATCTTTGGAATCCGTATGATTTCATTCAGACTGTTCAGTGCTTTGGGAACCAGGAAGGTGTCAGAATAAAAAGTTGTATTTTTTTGTATTAAAGTTGTCGTGTTTCCGGCTGAAACAGGAATTGTTGCCAGGGGATGTTTTTTTTCTTAAATTGCCAATTTGAACAAGCTGTGTGTGGTAAAAGGGTGAGGTTTATTATTAACAAAGAGAGCGTTTGTTTGGACAAAACTTTGTTGTTTAGAACGTTTGATCTGTTTCACATAAGATCATGTGTGTACATTTGAGTACATTGTGACTTCATAAATGAGTCTGTCAGGGTTTTGGGAATGGACTAATTGGCCTCAAAGCTAACACACGTTTGAATTTCATGGGCTTTTACGTGGGTTTCTTTCTCTGTTTTGTTAAATGTAGTTTGCATTGATGTTTTGGTTTTGGACAGGATGTGGTATTGCTCTCGGGGGAGGTCTCGAGACCCCCACATCATTTGCACAAGTTTGCATGAGAAAAGGAAGAGAACATGTGTGTAAAACTCAGAGAACAATCATGTTCTTATGAAATGATCTCTTGGATTGATTTATAAAGTGCTGTTAGTCCTGCTGATCTGAGACCTGTTAAGATGTTGCTCAAACGTTACTGGTCTGTGTAACTACTATGGCATTTTTTCACAATAACAACACAGTGGAGTAGAATTCTTATTCACCCCCCGGGGCAGTTGTCAGTTTGACCTTTAACCTCTCTGAATGTTGAGGTCTGGTAATGACGGCCGTTAGTGAACACAAGTGTTTCCTTTCTTCTTCAAACACACACATATAAACATGACACCTCCACACACGAGGTGTCTAACATCAACAACACCAGACTAATGTGCCAGACTAATTGTTCATTTGTGGTGAATAATATTTTCTTTTTTGTTGTGTCCACCAACTTGCAAAGAGAAATTATTTTTTATTTGGTAAATTCAGTACATGAAATAATATGAACTAACAATGAACAACATGACATCATTACTTCATCATATTTAATGTTCATTTTAATGTACTATTGCATTTATAAATCAACTATTAGGGATGCACCGGTACCATTTTTTTCTAGTAATCGCTTTTCACACACAGTGAGACTAATACAAACAGCCTCATAATGACAAATAACTGCACGTTAAACAGAAAATAAAACAAATTGAGGTGTAACAATAGGCTGAGGTCACACTTCAATACTATACACAAGACTGGGTTTACATTAACGATTGCATCACAATATTAGTGAAAAATAAATAATTTTTAATTTTTTTCCCTCCAAAACATTAATGATTTTAAGGTTTAATTCACCTATACACAGAATAGATCTGTCACCGAATTCTTTTTTTTTTTAACAAAAAAATATTAGAATTTTTTTTCATTTAAAAATATATTGCCAAAGTCTACGTTACATATCTTAATGTTTTTGTATTGCAATATACGATACTTAGATATATCGTTACACCTCTATGAAAAAATACAAACTTACAAAGCAAATTTCACAACACATTTCTGTCAGTTATGTCACATGTAGCTGTGGATTATCTCGCTTATACCACCGTCATTTGCCAAGTTAAAGCTGTTATTGATGTTTACAGTGTTATTTTTGATCAGACAGGTGAAAATAACAATTATTTTGTTAGTTAATTTTAAACATTGGTCAAACTGACTGGAACTGGCCGTGCTTTAAACTGTTTTAATGCACACCTTACAGCCAATCAGAATCCAGTCTTCAAACAGACCTTGGTATAAACAGAAAGAACTGGTGTAAACTAACATTAACAAAAATAAAAACTGTACACAAAAATTTGTTCTTTGTTAGTTTGTGTAAGTTGATTCTTTAGTGTCAATAGTTCTCTAATGTTTTATAACTATATAATGCAGTGAAGAAATTGCTGTTATAAAAACAAATCCGTAGGATCTTGCTCATAGATTCCACCTGTAACTCTGCTCATATATCATCTGAGAAACGCCTCTGACAGGTAAAGATGAATGAGATCTGGACATCGGTCTGTTTCCCACAGAGGAATGTGTGGTGGCGTGTCAGAGGAGCTCAGGGTTTGAGAGGAACAGAAACACTCGCTGGTGTGTGACAGCTCTTACAATTATGAATGATTAATTCTTTCGACAGTAATTGCGATGGCGCTCGTCTGCCGCAGATACAGAAACCAGCACAATGGTGCATTGATGGCAAACTATCGTCTTATCCTGTGTCATCTAATCCCTTCTTTTGTGTCACACTCCAAATGCTTTTTAATTAGTTTCATTGGCTAATGCGCTGCTTTGCTTCTGTCTGCCGCTATTGTGGTCACATGAGCGCGGCCATTGTTTCCAGCGGAGCTCCTCAGAATACACTCCAGCGTTTCCCATCGTCAGCGTTTCACTACACAACATGTCATACAAAAACAAATCTCACAGCAGTTTATAACTATTTCACATTGTAGTCAATTGGTGGCTGATTGGTGTGAATGTGTGCGATACATTTTCATATGTGACCCTGAAGTCTTAAGTAGCACAAATTTTTTTTAGTAAAAGACAAAAATACATTGTTGGGGGCAAATTATTGATGTTACTTTAAGACAAAAAATCATTAGAATATTAAATAAAGATCATGTGCCATTAAGATATTTTGTAAATTTCCTCCCTTAAATATATAAACATGTTCTTTTTGTGAGTTGATGTCCTGCTTTAGTGCCTCTGATGGACAACTTTAAAGGCCATTTTCTCAATATTTAGATTTTTTTGCACCCTCAGTTTCAAGAGTTATAAATGTCTGTATCTCCGTCAGGTATTGTCCTATCCTTCACAACTCATACATCAATATGAAAGATTAATTATTCAGCTTTCAGATGATTTACAAATCTAAATAAAGAAAAACTGACCCATAGGACTGTTTTGTTCTCCATATGTTCCAGTGTCACATATGATCTTCTCATTTCATCTCTCTCTTTATTGCACTTTTTGTAATAATCTTGTGTTTTTATCATTCACCTTGTACAAATTGTGACTTCCCACTTGAATTATTTAAAGATGATTTGACATGTGTACACATAACAACACACAGATAGAAGTGCAGTCTTGCTTTTTGTATTCATTGAAAGTTAGCTTGGCTTGGTTGTTTTCTCCTGTCGCGTCAAAGACGGTGGACGTGTTAATCCGTGTCTTGACTATGAATTTCACAGATGAAAGCATCTTTATTTCCATTGTATTAGTGCTTTGAGATGGACTCAACTGGAGATGATTTCCAGCGTGCTGTTCTTTTGTTGTGTGGACGACTGATGTTTCTTGATATCGACATACACAACAGTTCAGTTCCTATAAATCAGGTTTATATTTCTGTGAAACGTTCTGTTGCATCATTCTGTATGGGGGGTGAATAGTTTTGAGCTTTGGTGTAACACTCTCATGTGTGTTGAACAGCTGTAGAAACACAGATCTGTATTTATTCGGCTTCACTCGCTCGGTCTATTCGCACTTCTAAAAGAACCCTTTTATTTTCACTGGTGTGACACACTGAGGGTTTATTTTTAAAACCGCTGCCAGATTTGTTTTCATCTTCTGCTTAAAGCCCTGCATATTCTTCACGATGAATAATCATAATCATATTTTTGCTAGCGGACTGTTTTCTGGTGTGTAGAATGTTTACATTTGGCCTAAAGTGTATTTCTAGACGCTTCATCCTCGAAGTATGTGATGGATTTCAACAGAGGAGACGATGTGCAAACCCCAACTGAATGCTGGAAGAATATACAGTAGGTTTGAGTGAAAAACAACTCGGTCAAGCTTTTAACACTGTTTATTAATAGAAGAACACGTGATATTTATATTTATCAGGCATGGACGGAAATAAGAATGTCTTTGTTCTGAAGAACTCGAATAAGAGAAGCGCTTATCTGATCGAGTTATGCCCACTTTTCATATTTTTACCCTGTCTTCATATTTAATTTTTATGATCAAAGGGCGAGTTTTATTTGTTATTTTTTCAAATTTTTGTTCACTCTGAACGAATCCTTAAATCTCTTTTGAGGTACGACTCACTTAAATTGATGACTTAAAGTGATTGACAGAGATGAATTGAAATTATTCTTATGTATTTGTCCACAAGCATAACCAAACTCAATTTACAACAGTTTCCTGAACCCCTCCTGCCGTCTGCCATTGATGGACAAACAGAGAGTCTGGGTTGAGTCTGTATCTTCACATCATTCAGATCACTTGAGTGATGTCACTAGAATAACACACATCTTTTAATTAGTCCCGTTCATAATGCAATATATTCTAAATGTATAATATATCGGCGGCACATATTTTGTAAGCATCTCTCGGGTTTCTAACAATGACACTTTTCCTCTTCCTGAAACCCTATCTGCGTCTTTTGTGTGTGGCGGCACCTTGTTATTCACTTCTCTATACGGAGGCATCATTAGAATAATAGGCTAGACGCGTCTCTTTTCACAAGGTAGGACGTTTTGACATAACCAAATTTGTTCTAGCCTGTCATGTTTTACAAGAGCCATTAAATGCAAAGTTTGCGGTCTGGTGATCAATAATACAGACAGATCTCAGTTATATTTGGAGCCGCCCTCCCAGCAGGAACATTATAGCTTAGGCTTGTTGCTAGGGAGCGACACCAAATGTGCTGAAAGTGTAGCGATCGGATGCCCGCCGCTGGATAATATCGATAGGTGCCATAAATCATCAACAAAAGGTTTGACGTTGACATCAGGGGATATCCTGAGAAGATGAGCTCGGGGTAATATCAGCTCGGACATGAAATAAAGACGAATATCACAGAATTAAGGGCAGAGATGTGCCGTATCGAGTCAATCAAAACAGATTGAGTTTAATCTTCAAGTGCTTCTTTTGGCAATCGCACAAATTCACTCCAGAAACTGTCATTGAGATATGCGGCAAGAGGGGATTTTTTCAGGTGCCAACGATGTAAAGAAGGATTTCTTTCAGTGAACTGATAATATGATATAAAGTGTTCATCACTGAATGAATGAATGAATAGATCTTCTTGCTCTGTAGACATCTGAAGTCCTTGAAGAAGAGCTGGCGGAGGGCATATAAAAGGCTTTATATTAGTGGTGGGCATAGATTCATTTTTTTAATCTAGATTAATCTTGGAATTAATCTAGATTAATCTAGATTAAAATGGCTCATTTGAATTCTGCCGAAGGCATTCAGAATATGTATGCTACCCAAATAATGACTAAAAGTAAGTCTTTGAGAACGGGTTTCTCAAGCCATGTGGCGCATTAGACCAGGGGCATGCATCTCAAACTGCTTGAGAAAGTTGTTCTACTATGATAATTGGTGATGAAAATTAAATTATGTTCAATAAGATGAACTTGTGTTTACTTCCGCATTAGCTAAGGGATGATTTGCGTTTAGGTGGTACTTGAGACCGGAAGAGCTCCTACAGTACATTTACATTTAGCAGACGCTTTTATCCAAAGCGACTTACAAAGAGTGAGGGAGCAACAAGCGATATGTCATACAGGAGCCATAATACATTAGATCTCAATACAAAGTTACTGGTTTCAACTAAAGCTAGACCACTACCGGTTGAGAGAAAGTGTTTTTTTTTAAACCAATTCCGCATTGCACAAGGTGCAAACAATCTTAGTCTTGTCGATGTTTCCATTGGGAAGCTTCTTAAAATGAATATTCCCTGAAGCAAACCCGGCGGCTTCATAGCTGCATCCATGTTAGCACGTCACGTTTGATGCGGTAATTTCACAGTAACGTTATGTTGTGTTCAGACCAAACGCGAATGGCGCGTCAAGCGCGAGTGATTTATATGTTAATGCAAAGAGGCAATAGACCTACTTGCTGCGCGAATCGCGCGAATGAAGCCCTGGTTATGACATGATGAGGCGGCGCTAAGGACGCGAATGAAGCCCTGGTTATGAGATGATGAGGCGGCTTCTGCTTCCGCGAATGACGCGAATCACTCGAGTTGAAAAATCTCGTTCTCGCCCCGTACAGTGCAGTTAAGCTGGTATACATCCGCGCTAAAATATCAAGGTGAAAGTCATCATAGCTTGCGTAGTATAGACCCAGCTCCCAACCCAACTTTGAGAATAGATTAACGGCGACATTTTTTTTTATCGCGCGATAAGAGTCTCACTGCGTCCCACCACTACTTTATATATTTGACTTTTGTGAAACGCTGTCGTGTGATTGGTTGTCTGCATGCATGTTATTGTGTAGTGAGACAAACAGCATGAAAGTCTGCAGTTTTTGTGTGTTGTGTGTCTCGCCGTCATCAAGAATCGAAGGCCCGTCAGGATCTAAAACACTCTTTAAAGACTCAAACTGTGTTTCCATCACAACACTTTCTTCATATAGAAGTGTCTGTTTTTGTCTTAAGCTGCACAACAACAAAAGTAAAATCACAATATGGCCTCATGTGTTCTTAAAGCAACAGCTCAGCCTAAAGTATTTCCTTTGTGCTGTGAGTACATGAGCTTCAGTCCCTCAGGGTACACAAGTGTTGAGAAAAAATATAAAAAATTCAGTACAATAATTACAGTAATTCAACATTCTATTGTGACAATAATATAATAACATTATTAATAATAATAAACAAACACGTATGCTTAGAATATACAGTACGTATAACTTAAAGGGACAGTTCACCAACCAGTCATCCTTTACTCACCCTCAGGTTGTTCCGAATCTGTACAAATGCCATTGTTCTGATGAACACAGAGAAAGATATTTAGAAGAATGTCATTAACCAAACAGATCTCTTCCCCTATTTACTGCCATAGTAGGGAAAATAAATACTATAGGTCTCAATGGGAACGAGATCATTCTTCTAGATCTCTTCCTTTGTGTTCATAAGAACAAAGACATTATACAGGTTTGGAACAATATGAGTGTGATGATGACAGAATGTTTTATTTTTGGGTGAACTGTCCCTTTAGGAGCATATATATACTATATAGTAGGTTTTTGTGTTACAATATCTTACAGAAAAGATTTGAATGAAAAGGAAAATGTGGATAAAAAGTTTTTTTTTTGTTTTCATTTTTGAGTGAACTGAAAGAACTTTGAGGTCTTTCACGGAGAACAAGTTCCATGTTAAAGGAACAGTTCACCCGAAAACTAATGATTTACTGTGTTTCAAACCTGTATACATTTTATTTTTTATTCTGGTCAACACAAAAGAGGATATTTAGAAGAATGTGGGAAACCAATAGTTCTGGGGCACCATTTACTTCATTATTTGTAGTTTTCCTACAATGGTATTTAACGGTGCATTCTTACAAATATCTTTTCAGCAGACTAAATAAATGTATACAGGTTTGGAACAACTTAAGGGTGAGTAAATGAAGACAGAATTTTCCTTTTGGGTGAACTGGCCCTTTAAAACAGTTGCCATTAGAGATGTTAAAAGTGCATATTTTCACATTTCAGATCAGTGTTTGTACAGACCAAACGCTATCATTGATTTATTTTTAAATCTTCAGGATATGATAGAATGATTAATGAAGTAAATAATGAAAGCAGTGTTTCTGTGTTTCACTCACGGGTGAAATGTATTTTCACTGTAAGTTAAATGTAAATGTTGGTTGATATTATATAGATTGATGTTTCTCCGGGTAGTGAAGGCTGTAATCTTTTCAGGCAGTCACATCAGACATATTGAAGCATCAGAACAGATTTAATGACCCAACAGCGGCTCAGAATCCCAGCAGCTCGCAGCGTTAATACATGAATGTTATTTGACTCATTACAGGTCGCGGCTGTGAATAATAATTAGGAAAAGACTGATTCTGTTCAACTGTAATGAGACATGCATTTCACATTTCTCTACAATCTCCATATCCCCGTTCTCAACACACACACACACACACACACACACTCAGGAAATTGATTTGTGGGTTTATGACTAAAGTGCAATTTTGTTAACTATTATTGACGGGGAGTCTTCCATTAAAACAGTTGCCGTGGCAATGACACACATTTTCCTTTCATTATTGTGTTGTGCTGCGGTGCAGCGAGCGCTAATAATAACTTATTTTAATACAGTAACCAGGACGACTAATAAGCAGCTGCTGTCAGGATTCCAGGAGTCTGTGTTTTACGGCTCTATCTTCATCCTCGCGCTTGATTTGAGATTTCGACCTGCATATTTTAAAGAGACAGGTAGCTATTAAAGCGCTGACAGGGAGAATGTATTGACTCGGGGGTGGAGATCAACAGGAATGTATCTTAAGGCTCGTGTTTGTCTTTCTGGGAATTCACCCGGGCCGAAACTTTGGGAGGTTAGACGTGATGTACATTAGGGACGGTTGGTTTTATTGAAGATTAGTCAGTGTCTGCGGATGTTCGACTGATAAGGAACAATGGTGTACCGGGATGTTGGGTGTCACAATCAAAGGGGTTTTCTCATGTGGCAATAGAGTTATTTATTGTTGACGGGCAAAAATAAGAAAAAGATCACATAAAACCTGCCCACGAGTCATTTGGATAAATGGCTCCGTAAACACCCGTGACAAGATCAGGCAGGTTTACACAAGCATGACGACATTTGAACATTTATGTTAGCCATTATAAATATAAAGAAATCTACTAATAGGTGACAAAATATGGTTTGAAACTATTGAAAAATGTCATAAAAGAGATTCTTCATCCACCTGAGGAGGAATAAATTAACAGTAAGTGTTTTGTAATATGAATTAATTGTAATCCTGCAACCCAAACTTTTTTGAGATTTTAGTTGTTTTCTACCATTGAACATAAAATAACATGTTATATAATTCATGAAGCGATCAAATACATGACAAAGAAACAAATCCTTAATTTCAGGACCAGGTGTATTTGTTAAAGACGTGCTAACAGGTGATTTGGATAAAGAGCTCTTTAAAGTGGCGTCACAGGCTCGGACAGGTTTGAGAGTGAACTTTACACTAGCATTACGAGCTGTATATCTGGGCTGGATTATTTTTGTCATGTTACATAGTAATATCAGTGTAAAAAACACGAGTGATCTTTGCTGTGGAAACGGTTTGTACCGTCATGTGTTATTAATGCTTTTTTTCTCTCAAAGCTTTTTGTTCTGTCTTGTATCCTGACACGCCGTCCTGTTGTGAAATAATGAATTCAAGACTGGAATTTTTTTGACTCATCAAAAACAAACAAAAGTTCTTTTCAAGAATGGCTTCATTGGTTCGATTGATGTCACACATCCTGAAAGTTTAACGGGAAGCAAAATAACATGAATTATTAAAGCTTGGGGGCGCGCGTGTTTTATGTTTAATTGGTCCTCTTTGCAGCAGAGGTGTTATGTAGATCTATTCCACAGAGACCCGTTTGACATTTTGTGGAGCACTTGAGCTGTAAATGAGAAGCAGACCGAGTCCTGTCGCTCTGATCTGATAAGGCATGTCAGGATTATTCATGCCCATTTCAGTCTGGCGATTCAACAACCAATCGGATGCCGTCGAAGTGTTGTCCTCCTCCGTCACAAAAGCTTCTTGTCAAGTAGTTTTTCAGAGCTGTAATCATAGCGCCGTCTTAGCCAATAAAACGCTGAAGAATATGTAACGTTATTAATAGGGTGACGGCGAAGCTTCTCTTAAACTCTTCTGTAGCCCAAAGCGAAATCTAATCAAGCAAATGTACATAAACTCCAGCGTGATTAGCATTACAAATGCTGTTAAATCCATCCTGCAGTCAAGGAAATAAGGCTAGAGTGTTTTTCAACGAATATGTTGTGAGAAGAGGCACTTCAACTTTAAAATATATTTGTTTCTTCACATCTAGGGGTCACATATAGTATATAAACGGTATTTAGATCATGTTTGATTTGTTGGTTGGTAAAGTGCAGGACATAATACAGTTTAAAACCCTAATTTATGTGATGTTGTTTTGGAGCAATAAACATAAAACATACAGTATATGATGTAACAGGGTTGAAATCTGTTCGGGCTGGATAATGGTTTCGTAATGACTGTAAGAGGGTTGAATGATTCATCTTGACAAATGCAGTCAAGACTTGATTTTGTGTAATAATTGATTAAATGGAATAATATTGTGTTCCCCTCCCATTTGTTTTATTTGACAGTTAAACGTGGAATCTTTGTTTTTTTAATGGGGTGGAAAAATCATGAAGTAACAGGGTTGAACGCGATATATAGATAGATGACAGTTTTGGTAATCAATATGGCATACAAAGATTTATATGTCATTTTATTGTAGGACAGGTCATGTTAACATGATGTTGGCTAGAGATGAGGTTTTTCACATTATGAGAAACTAGATCGTGTACATACAGGAAAAGTCCAATGCAATATTAAACTCATTGCAGGTTTTTGAGGAGGTGAGATTCCATGATTCTTTGATTTTTCAGGTAGGGTGATGGGAAGACTAACATGCGCACACTTTCGCTCCGTGCTCTCATCTCCAGGAACTGAATCACATGGCTTCTTGCCCAGAATCTTTTATATTGCCAATCCTAAGAGAACGCTGTCATGTTAAACCAGCAGCTCAGGCTGTAGTAAAACATAATAGCCCACAAATCTATATCCCCACCCCTGGGAGCAGCTCTCCCCCACAATCCTCCATTATAGAATGAGACTAGCTATATGAACTCATAGCACTTCCATTTGGATTGAATTATCATTACGGCAAAGATAATATAGAAGACGGGCAGATTCATCAATGGCCCTGACGGTGTACGTAACGTTTGGGTGCATCCTGGCCGTTCAATACATCAATGGTGGCTTGTCTTCGCGATGAAGGAAATGAGTGCATTAACGTGAATGATTTTCTCTTGTGTTCAGGTGATGATGTGGAGGAGAAGAGAGTTTTGGTGTTGAGTTATCCTCAATACTGCCGGTACCGGTCCGTCATCGCCAGACTCCGCGAGCGGCCCACCTCCCTCCTGACCGATCATGTGGTGCTGGCGCTGGGGGGCATTGCCTCCTTGACCAACAACACCCAGATCCTGTACTGCAGAGACACCTTCGATCACCCCACGCTGGTGGAGAACGACAGCGTGTGCGATGAATTCGGTAAGTGCTTGTTCTGCTCAGGGCAAAATGACGGTGTGACCTTATAGATGCTGAGTTTTGATTGTTAATTTGTTTATAGATTAATGATCAAACAAACTGATAAATAACTCAATATGTAGAGGTAGTTGCTAAAGAAAACCGCATAATAACTGCATCATTTGTCCTGCGCCGTCGATGCTATGAGTGACGACCACCCAGGGCACCTTAGTGAAGAAGGAGCGAGATTTTCACACAGTAACGACTTGTACAGAAAATGTACTCGCTTATTAGTTTGTGTAAAAATGAATTAGTGTAACTGAATGAGGGATGAAAAGAAAGGAATTTATAAATGAGTAAACGTATGATTGAGTGATTTACCGATTGAGTTTTATCTTTATTAGTGGAGTGCCGCTGGGCTGTGTATAAGGACCATCAGGGTTTTCACTGTTGTGTTGCTCTACAAACATGTAGAACTGACTTTGAGCTGGTGATGGAAACAGACACTCAAGGCTTTAAGTGCACATGGCCTGTCGAGTCACGGGTCTGGAACTCTGCTGAACTGAAAGACTGTTTTTAGACTGAAGTCTGAGACTGTCAACACCCATCAGCTCGTGTCAGAAACATGTTCCTTTAGAAAGGCTGCTTTGATATTAAATGTAAATCGATGGTCAGAAACCCTGCGCTGAGTCATTACTGGCTCTTAAATGAAGTCCGTCTCTAAACATTTGGTCATCTTTCTCACATCTGAATGCTTCTGGGTCAAATATGGACTTTTTTAAGGTTATTTTTTATTACTTGTCCATACTTTAGCTAACTATGGGTTGAAACAACCCAACATTTAAGAGTATATGTGTTCTTGCTATGGCTTCATTCATTTGCTGTGTTTTTTAATCATCTGTTGCATCATGTTTTGATTATCAAGTACAGCCAAGAGAAGACAAGACACTTGACATGATGACACTAACACTCAAATACTGTTTTTCTGATTTGAATGCACTGGAATTCTACCTCGGGAGATACAAATCAAGCTAAAGTAAAGGCTGTAAATCTTTGTAGGCAGCCTGTTGTGTGACATACTCCTCCAAAACTTGTTCTTGCATTCCAGCGGTTTCAAGGTTTCAAATAGTTACTCTGCTGTCATTCATTCCTCCTCATCATTGACTTCTATGATATGAACACAAAACCATTTCTCATCTTCGTTTGTGTTCCACTTGGGTTTCTGTCATTCTTCAAAATATCTTCTTTTGTGTGCTGAAGAAGAAATACACTCACGCAGGTTTGACGTGACATGAGGATGAAGAAATAATGAAAGACTTCTCATTTTGCCTCTGAATTTAAAAAGTCAAATAAATCGTTCACTGCCTCGTACATCAAAGTCATTATTTCATTGATTTAGCTTGAGGTCGTTCTTTTGTGCTCTCATTCTTACTGTACGTGTTCTGTACTTCAGTGTTTGTGTTGTTTACTGAGTTGGAGGTCATTTCACACAACACATCGGTTCCTGAGCGCTCTGGTTTTCCACAGATGCTTCCAGTTAGAAAAGCAGGAGTCGAGTTTAAGTGTTGGAGCTGCTGTTGGGGAAAGTTGTGTTACTGAATGCTGTTTTCTAATCATCATCTGTTAAGAGTAGAGAACAATCAGACTGCGAGCAAAACCATCAGTGGCTCAGATGGAGATGCTCACAGATCTCTGAACAACAACAACACTACACAATATTCTGCTCAAAACATCTTCTGCTCTCTACAAATAAACCAGAAGTGAGTGTGCTTGAAACAGAAATCTTTCTTCTCAGCAGAACCCTGACATGCTGTATTACAGCCCTGAGAAGTCGTTCTGTTTAACTTCGTAGGGTGTGTTAGGTATTAAGGCTTTAGCTCAACGTATGAGGTCATCCTTCACAAACTCTGGATTTGTTACACGGGACTAGATCTGATTCTTGAAGCCAAGTCAGATGAGAGAGAAAAAGACTCAAGAGTGCTTTTTCTGCTCGGAGTGGCGGTTACTTGGCGGAAAATGTTGTGTGTTTAGTCTTGTCATTAACTCTTTAAAGAGAATAACAGCGAAGGCTTGGCAATGGAGAGAGGGGTTCTCCAGAATTCACTTCCAATGCATTCTAGAACACAGATGAGGACAGAGAGCAGCGCTATTTGAGATGTCCAAGATATATATAGTCATTTGTTTCTCTTCTGATGGACATAACTGCAGGCAGGGTTAGATTCACATGCTTCTTAAGCAGCCGGATGTTGACTGAAGTCTCATTTTAGTCATTTGAGTTAAAATCTGAAAATGCAATTCCGTCCTGTAATGACCATCCATCTTAAATGACATGTGTTATACAGCCTGGGCGGAGCATCTGTTAACTCCTCCCCTTCAACTTATCTAGTCTGCTCTTGATCATAACACTGCAAATACAGAACGAGGTATCACGAAGAGATTCTCTTGAAATAAATTCTCATTTTGGACAGTTTCGAGGAAGATTTGGGAAAGTGACTGGATGTTTGTCTTTTGCTGTACAGTGAATTTGTGTCACAAACTTCAAAGATAAATCTTCATGATCGTGTTTTTGAGTGTGTGTGTGTGTGCGTCTGTGTGTGTGTGTTTTTGTGTACTGGTGAATTATTGAGGAGAGTTTGTAGGTTGATATCATGTAATGGCCGCACACTGTTGTTTCTCTCTCTCTTGATTCATTTGTCGTCTCTCACGAGGTTATTTTTAGGAGGTCAGTCAGTATTATTCTGTGAACACACACTTACTGCAGAATTGCTGCATTATGAAAAAAGTGAGGACAAGCTTCAGAGGAGATGAACCGACGTTGTTCTCGTCATTGCGACATGTGCTGTGTGAAAAATCATCCCACGTTCTCTCACGCATGTAATTCCTCATGTGGAAAGAATTGAACAATTCTACTTTGAACGCAAATCATATAAATATGAAGACATATTGTTCTCCTGGGGAAATGAATATCAGTTGTCTTCATGATATAATTATAGTCTGTATGGTGCACTGCAAAACTGATGCGAGTCATGGCAACACATGTTTTACATTTACTCATCAAAACAAGTTAAGCAGTTTTGACTTTTATCAAGTTACAACAACTCATCACTTGATTGAATATATTTAAGCTTAATAAACCTTGAGTTTTTTTTAAATGTGGACATGTTCCTACTTATAGGCTGTTAAACACGCTAGGAAAGCATGCAAACGCTTGAATCGAATTCTCTTTCATCATCTGTTTAAACGAGCGATCATGAGCGAGTTATTCTGAATGAGCTTGATGGGCCGACAGAGAGGATTGTGGGTAATCCAGCAGGAGCTGAGCTGTGATGGGAATGCTGTGTGTATGATTACAGTATGATTGATATTCACCGCCGCGAGGATTTTAATGATAGCGTGTTGTTTTGTGAGAGGATCACAGCCGTTTATATTTCTCATCAAGACGTCGCTCAGTTTAAGCACTTGAGTGTTAATAATTTCCTCTTAATAAAAGGACTGATGGGCGTGTTTCCCTCTCTATGGCCGTTTGGACTGGCTTTCGTCTGCTCCTTCATGTAGATGGCGTGTTTTCCACATACACCGCTATAAAAATGGGTCATTTATTTTGTTTCCCTGCAGATCTCAGCAGCGCCGTCGAGGATGCTCGGAGACAAATGTTAAACAGAAGCGTCTTAATAAAACATCTGAAGTATTTGATGGGGATGGTGGCGTAGTGTTGGAGGATTGGTCCAGGGGTTTGTATTATATTCATATTTGGCTGAAGTGTTTTCCAGAGCGTGGACTTTGGGAAAAGCGGGCGGCGGAATCCGATTAGCACATGTGGTTTTGAAAACTTGAAATAATTGGATGCTGGGAAAGAATTCATCATTCTGTGAGCAAAGAAATGACTTTTGTTCAACGTTGAGAAACTTCCGACACTCCCTTTTTATTCCCACCCATCAGGAGAGAGAGAAAAACAAGATCACCTCTGACACACTTGTGTCTTTACAACATTTCCAGCGAATTCACTTCACTTCTCGTTTCTATTTCTGCGATTCTCTTCTTCATTACAGCTGAATATTTGCGGCTCTGTTTGTTTGACAGCGTGCAGTTCACTAGAACATCAACGGGAACATGTCTCTTATTCTCTCTCGCTCGTATGTTCCCAGCAGCGGATTTAATGTTAAAGTTATTAATGTGGTCCAGATGTGTTTTGGCGTTGCGATGTGGGGATGAAAAGACACTTTCCACAGTAATTCTGCGCAGAGAGATCGCTAAAGAAGTTTGAAGTAAACAAAATGTTAAACGATTATTGTTTTCCGCACTTACCCGGATCGTTTATCCAAAAACCAAAAAACTGTCATCCTGTTGCATATTACTTTTATCCTTCTGTGGAACATAAAAAGGGAATTTACGCAGAATACAGAAGACGCTTGTTGTGCGTATTATGGAAGTGAAAAGAGAGCGAGGGCGTCACGCTTCAATATGACTAGAAATACACCACACAAATATCATGACAGTTCATGATGTCATCATCAGATTCTGGCTTCATTTCTCTATTCTGTAACATTTTTTGTATTTCCTTTATTCGGATCATCTCTCTCTGTCTTTTGTTCCAGCAGTCGTGGCCATACGTACAGTTGTTAGAAATGTATGAGCTCATACTGTAAATGTGAAAATTTGTCTTTTTTTCTCCGCTCTGTTTGATTTCCATTCCTTTCACCGGTTTCACAATCTGCTTTGGATTACTAAAGGTCATGCATTTTTAAAAGCCCATATGCCTCATCCATGTGTCTTATTAAGAATTCAAGGAGAAACTGAAGGGCCGATTTCATCTTTTCACTTTTTCATGTCAGAGTCATCTTTGTTCTTAACTTTCTTTGCACGTTCATCTCATTCCCACTCCAGCGATTAAATGAGCTCTCGAATCACAAAATGTTTTACCTTTCAGCACAATTTACATAATTGTCCAGTGAGGTTATAGTACTTCTCCAATTTCATAATGAATAACACACAAGATGTCCACATGTAGATTATTAGCACAGCCTTGAGAAACAACATTCACTACTGAAGTGTGTGTGTTTGTGTGTGTGTGTGTGTGTTCAGTGTCATGCTCAGATGTCAGTGTTTATTTGATGACTGTCATTTGCAGACGTAACAGCAGTCCGTCTGTTTCAAATGATATCCAAACAATTTCACAACACACAATCCCCCTCCTGAAACACACACTTAGGTTGCTTGTGAACACAGAGATATAATCTATGCAAACTTGATGTTATTTATGTTCGCTTTGTGTGTCAGAGAACAGTAATATCTTCTTAAAGTGTTTCCGTGTGACCTAAAAGAGAAATTTAACTGAAGAATTGTAACTTTTACTTTTTACAACTTTTACAATATTGTTGACTTAAGTGTGTTTTACAGCAGTTGTGGGAATATAATGTGTGAATGGCACTCTGTTTGTGTGTTTGTAACTCAACAGCGGTAGAATCAAGCTCACATTCCTATACGTTCCTGCGTTTACATGTCATTAAAAAGAGGTGTGGTTGGCTTAAGGGATCAGTGTGACTTATTCATCAGCGTCTCTCAGGTGTGTGTGTGTGTGGTGTTAGGACCACCTTGCCAGTCCGGTCTGTTTTTACATTAAAGGCAATTGAAATCTGCATTTGAAAACTTCTCAGGAATGAAGAGAAGAAAAGAAAAAGAGGGAGAATTTTCCAGTCAGTGTTTTGTGACACATCACATCAAATTAAAACCAAATTGCCATTATTTCCCCCTAATGCTCCGTGCTGTGCTGGTTTGGCTTTCAGACAGCTCAGTGTGTTATAAACAAGTTGATTTAGGAGCTGAGAACGACTGTGTCCCCTTACACCCTACCAGCATCACCAAACACTGATCCGACACTGACCCGCCCATCCTTCAGTTCAAGAGAAACCGACCAATGGTGTCAGTGGGGCTTGTTGTCTCCGCCCTGATGCTTTAAGGACACGTTTAGTGTCTCTTATCTCACTCACATAGCAAATCCAGGTTTTGGTCCAGTGGATGTCTGTTAGATGTGACATCTGAGGTTGCGTTGATATTTTTAGCGTCCTCCGGTGCGATTTGGACTAATTGCTCGGTTGGCTCCCTTTAGTTTTAAAAGCTCATTCTTGGCAATAAATCCTCCGGAGAAGAGCTGACGCTTCTCCACAAATCACCTCTTTTCTTCTTCTTTCTGTGTTCTGGAAAAGGGCCGTGCGTGTCAACACTTGTAGTGTTGTAATGAAACACAGGCACTGATTCAGAATTCTGCGGCGAGAAAATAAACATCCAGCTTGATCTTTAGTTGCATGTATTCCCAGCGGATTACTGGTTTAATAATTCATGCAGAAAAGGTTCAATACCAGAGATTATTCATCTGAAGTGACTGTTGAACTCGCTCAAACAGCACCACAGACAGAAATTAACAAAAGATATTCAAATAAACCATTTATATAAACATATATAGACACAAACACACAGTTTTAGAACATGTTTATATGTGTTATTACACTACTAAAATAGTAGATATAGCCTTGTTTCTAACATGAATATGTGTTTTACAGATAACTCAGATGGCTTTTGCGGTTCAATTCAAATTCTCAATTACTTTCTGACTTCAAAAAGTAAAAAACTGTAATTCAGTTTTCATGCCTTAAATGTGATGATTGGTATTCACCGGCATGATCAACTTGAATCTTAATTATTTTATTTGACTTCTTATTTGCATAGAGCTTCTGTCTTTGGTGAAACACATTTCTGTGAAAGGCGAATTTTCACCTCAAAACTAGCACATTTCACCGATAAACATGTTTTATTCCAAGGAAAATCCTTCATAGTGACACAAATCGAAGCAACACAATAGACGCTTTTAAAGAACCACACCAGAAACACACATTTGAACTAAATTTTCATGTGTGTGCTTGAGCATCTTCTTTGTTGACCTTTGACCCTGTAAGTACTTACTTGCATATTCTTATTCTTTCAAAATAATAGTTTGTGTCACCAATAACAACAATGACACAAAATCAAGATATTTAAAAAAATATTTGTATTAATAAATAATTATTTTGGTTTTATGCATTTATTAGGCCCCCTACTTGTGTTTAATGGGTTAACTTAATTAAAAAAATTAATGAAAAGGGAAATATTTATACACCACATGAAAGAGTTAAACATGAAAATCGAATTAATTTTGAAAAAATTGTGCAAAACTATAAAGACTTAAATAACAATCAATCATCGTTATAATACGTATATATTAATGGCTAAATCGGGTGGATTTTTTTCATTTGAAATCTTTTTACATTTCCTTCTTCAAGTGTGGGGGGGACATGACTGTGACCATATTTTGAAAACGACCCTTTTCAGAGCTAGATTTACAGGAGATGTGTAGATAAATCTGTATGATTTACTGCCTCGCTCCGAGCGCCTCCCCATAAACATTTCATGAGACTCAAAACACGGACGTGAAAGAAAAGCTTGTGAAATGTTTCTGATAATAGCTTTCAAGTAAACAGATCTTCAAGGACCGTTGGGAAAACGTTACTTCCTCATTTGTTGCGGGCTCAGTTGTATTGTTATTATTTCAGAGCCTCATAACTGCTGTAATCTGATCATGAGCGGCTGTCCGACGGCCCACGACTGCAGTGTGCTTTATCTCATGGATCTCAAATGGGTTTCACTGGAATGAATGCGCTTCTGCTTTTCCTCTTGCGTCTCGCAGTGACGGATGTTTCTCTTTATAATTTTGCAGCTGGGGAATTAAAGCGCTCTGCAGTGGATGCAGATGAAACTGTGGTAAATGCCATTTCTCTCATATGGGCATATTCAGAATGTAAACACGTGTTTGGTGATGGAATCTTGCGACAGAAATGGAATGCGTGCGGTCGCATGCGCTGCGGTGTCGGTCTGTGACCGCTCACAGATTTCATCTGAACACTTTAATTGCACTTGAAAATCAGTAAAAGTAGGGCACAATATACTGTATTCATATGAAGGAATTTTCCCTTTTTTACAGTTGTTACCTGTATTTTACATTTTGCTGTTCATTTAATAGCATTTTAACATTAACAGAAATGTCCTTAAAATAAAATGTACTGGTCATTTTCTGACTGTACTGTATCTGTTTTTTACAGGATTTTTTTTACAGCGTGTGAATGGCAGTAAAATCTCTCCGTCTGTACACCGATCTCTCATATTCATGTAAAGACATTATGAACGCTCGATTGTTTGATTTGTTCTATGGCACGGCTTGCGTAACACCACGCTGTTCTCTGTTTCCAACGGCCTTGAGCTTTTTATATCAAATTAATCCTTAAAAGGCTTTTCCTCTCGTCTAAACAATGACCAATAAACACGGCTCCCAGGGAAACTTCAATAACCCGCTCATTACTCAGATTGATATTTATAGTTTCACATAATGCTTCATCTCTCTCTCTCTCTCTTTCATCTCGTGTGCTGTATGTTATCACAGAAGTAGGGCACTAACTGTTCTTCATATATTAAACTAGCAGCAGATTCAAGCTCTTAGCATAGCCGTTAGCAAATGACAAATTATACATTTCACCATCTGTACACTGTTTGTCGTACACTATCCAAGATAATAATCAATAAGAACACTGAACCCCATTTACTTCCACTGTATGAACACAAAACCACTGAGACATTTCTCAAAATATCTTCTTTCGGGTTTCACTGAAGAAAGAGTCACATGCATTTATACAACCACATGGGACTGAATGAATGATGACAGATGTTTGTCAAAGCATTATAAATGTGTTGAATATATATTTTTGTATATAAAGAGGGAGAGACAGGCTTGGATTTTTCATGTATTGTAGAGCGGACACATGTGATAGATTACGGAACTGAGAGTTTTGTAGGACTCTTGCTTTTTCTTTATGACCTCCTGTTATTAAATGAAGTGGAGTGATATCTCTGAGAGATTGATGATGCGGAGGGTCACATGACTCTACAACAACCTTCACTTCTTAATGCGCTGACCGCATGAGCAATGTCAGCGCTTGCTTATGTTTGCTCAAGTACACATTTAATTGCATTAGGTTTTGCAGTCGGGTATCGTGCGTGGTCCGGCCCGGCCGTGGTGAAAGTGAAGGTCCTGCCGTGAGCGGTTCCAGGTAAAGAGCCAGATTCCCGGCAGGTGCTCTCTGAACACAGATCCATCCATATTCATTCCGGCCGCACGCTGAGGACGTCTCTGCTTCTGCACTTTTTCTCTTTCATTTGACTTTATCAATTCATTAGACATTAAACATCATTGTGTCACACAGACGCTGTTGTGAATTATACATGAGCTTATATTACTGCAGGCTCTGTACGTGCCAAACATAGAGTCATAAGATTTCACAGCTATGTCTTACAATCAAATATCATGTTTAGAATCCATGCAGGCTTGATCTGTCATAACGATATGTCGTAAAAATAGCTGTAAACATTGTGCTGCCTAATAGAGAGATGTAGAAGGTTTTAATCACCGCTGTGAATGAGGCTCCTCTCAGTCTGTGTGTTTTTATTGAAAATAAATGATAGTGATAGTTTACACAAATTATACCCCTCTTGTCATGTCAAACCTGTATGACTTTCTTCTGCAGAACACAAGAAGATATTTTGAAAAATGTCAGAAACTGTTGATTTTGTGTCCATTCAATGTCAACGTGGACCATTAAAATGTATTTTTTGTGTTCTGCGGAAGAAAGAAAGAAAGTCATTCAGGTTTCAAATGACAAGAGGTCGAGTAAAATATGAGAGAATTTGTATTTTTAAGTGAAAAATCCTTTAAACCTGCATAAATTCAAAACCAAGAAGAAAATGTTACTGCTCTTAAGTTGCTCTTTCATTTTCAGCTGTGTGGGCCAATATAAATATAAAAAAGGTCATTGTTGTTTTATTTAAAAATATAATACATACATATATAAAAGTGATGGTGACCAAAAACTAACAGAGATTATATAGTTGAGTTTATTTTGTGAGTCACAAAGGCATCGCTCTGCTCTCTCCACCTTCCTTCTGTCTATGAGAACATCCCAGAATTTGACTCTTTAATATCTCAGTTGTTTCTACTTGATCCACAAATTGAGAATGAAAGTGCGTCCCAGATGTTTCTAATCCGTTTAAATTCTTTCAGCAAAACAAACCAGCCAATAATAAGAGCACATGATTTATTCATGTCCTGATGCAGCATGAGAACATAAACATCACCATTGGAGTTCATTTGTGATTATACATGAGGTCAGTGTAAAGCCTGTGGCAGACTTCTTTTTTTTTACGTGCACAGCTGAACACATGTCAACTGCTTTCGACTCGTACGCGTACACACGGGTTTTGACGCATGCGCATTGTGACATATTGCAATGTTTCTCCGGGCATACAGGGGTCAGGTTTTCTTCTACTACCTTGAATCGATGCTCCCAGGACACTGTCGCCACCTGGTGGTTAAAATAATTACTGCAAGAAATGGAATCTCTTTGTACGCAAGTTAACTAAATTCCGGCGGTGCGCGTTCAGTTTGCGCATATTTTTCAGATGCCGAAATGTGCATCATGCGCAGAGTGTGTTGTCCCTCGCATACGCCCAAAGAGGGAACTATACTTCAGCCTTCATATAGTCGCAGTAATGTCAGTATATACAGTTTAAATGACTGTGCAGCACTTAATAATACTGTAAATTTACCTCCTATCTTTCTGCGATGACTCGTGGTGTAATGTTATATGAATAAAGCTGCTTGTGCACGAGTGGTGATTCTGAAGTCATGAGGGTGAACAATAGCCCGTCCATGAGGGGTTCAGCTGCTTTTAAACATCCATGTGAAGATACGCCTGTCAGCCCCCACGCGCTTTGCATGCCACGCTGACATATCAGTGACCCAGGGGACAAATTTGCCCGGCGTTGTATTTCAGTGTAATTAACTGTCATTACGCTGAGTGCTTTTGGCTACTTGGGAAATAAATAAAAAACGCGAGTTTCCTTAGAAATAAACCCGAAAACAACTCCTGCGTCTGTTTGGAACAGCGCTTGTCGTTTATTTGCCAGGATACCGTCAGCGTTTGACACGTCTCTGAAGTGAACGGCAGGCCCCGGATGGGTTGGCATAGCGTGGTATTATTGGTGCAGAAATAATGGAGCTCTGTTGTGAAGAGATTCTTTAATGGCCCTCCGATACGCTTAAACAATTAGTTAGCGCATTGCACCTCCCCGGCCATTTGAAGCGCAGAATCACAGGTTCAATCATACATCATTGTGAGCATGTAAACGTGAGGAGAGAACATGCTGTTTCAACAAGGTCATTGTGAGGAATAATTACAGCACCAGAGCAAAAAACAACAACAACAACAACAGCTAGTGGCCCGAATCGGAGGGTGTTGATATGAGCTCTGTGTGTTCTGTGGTCAAATATAATCTCAACGCTACCGTGCTCCTATCTAGACAACATTATAAACATCACATTATCAACCTCATCAGCGTGACTCATGAATATTAATGAGGGTCGGGAGTCCTCCAATAGTCTTTCTTCAAAGGCAGATCATTGATTGGGTCTTGTGTGTTTGATAAGTTCACTACATAAGCGACAGTGCTTTCTGATGGGTCTTACAGTCAACACTTAATCCAGCTGGATTTACATTTTTATAAACACAATTCATTTTAAAAAACATAGTGTACATTTCACATGTCCTCTCATTTTTTACAGAAAACCCAATCCCAGAATGCTTTGCGACAGGCTCTGTTAAAAGAAAAATAATTGGTGAACATGTTGAGAGAAACCATCAGCATGAGTTTTTCTATTGGAGAATGCCAGAACCAGTGTAATAACATAAAACGTGTGACCTGATATTACGACATGTTGTTGACTAGCAAGATGCTAATGTCAAACTCTCATGTGCCTCCAACTATTAGAGTTAAGAGTTGAAAAAGGAAAATTCTGCCATGAATTACTCGTTCTCAAGTTGTTTCAACCCTGTCCAAAATTATTTGGTTGAATGCTTGACTTGTAACCAAACCGTTCTTGACTCCCATTGACTCCTGTAGTTGGAAAAATGACAATGGTAGTCAGAAGTCCCCCGGACATGTTTGCTGTCCTACACTCTTCAAAATATCTTTTGTTTGGTTCAAGTTATTTTTCCTAATATGGGAGTCAATGGGGTCCAAGAACTGTTTGGTTATAAGCATTCTTCCAAATATCTTTCTCAGTGTTCAACATATATACAGATTTGGAACAACTGGACGGTGAGTGACGTATCCCTTTAAAAATGTTTTATTTCATTTTTGTAAAAGCTGTCAGAAGTGTTATTTGTATGTTGCATAAAGTGACTCTGATTCAGAAGTGCCCGTGAACAGAATTCCCAATCATTGAGCAGATTTTATTTCAGGTGTCATGTTGGAAAGATGACGGAGAGCGCAGTTAAAACACTCAGCCGTTCCCGGTGGCACTAGGAGCTCAACAGCATACAATAACAAGATGGAGATGAAGTTATAAAATGAATGTGTTTACAAGTGTGACAGAGGGGACGTCCATATGCTCGTTTCATTTCCCCTCAGGATCATTTCAGTGTCGTCAAACAGCCCTGCTTCCACCTCATGTCCTGCTCAGAGAACCTTCCAAACTATTATCGTGACCTGTTGTTCACTCTTTACAAAGGTCATTGCAACAATCTCGTAACGCATTTCTGGTTTCATGTTGGTGTGAAGTAGATGGGAGTGCGATTTCTCCCACCCTGCCGCGGTTATAAACGCTTCATCTATTGAGAATTTCCTCTGGGTTTCAGAGGACAGTTTGTGTATTGTGAAGCACTTGTGCCGGCGAAGGATTGCGGAGTGAAATGTATTGCTGGTGTACAATGCAGGATTGTTATGGTGGTCTTTGTGCGAGTTCATGACCCTCAGAGAACACAAGAAGATTTCATGTCTGACTGAACTAGACTGCAGGTGACTGATGATCTGTTGTCTTCTGTGATGTCTTCAGCACTTCAACTGTACATTTGATTTAGTGTTTTAAAAGGTTTCTGGCCGCCGTGCAGTTTGTTTGGTCGCGAGCGTCTAGTTTAATTGCTGCTTCCTGGAACTGTTTTTTCGTTTATTATTAACATATAATTGAAATATATCGCTTCACCACGCCAATGTGAACACTTTATTTTTCAGCACCGAGCAAGAGTTCAGAAGTTTGTCAGTGTTTACCCATCACTAGAATTCTTAGAGGAATAAGTTCACATGAAAATTAAAGTGATATAAAACAATGTCCTTTTAATTTTCCCTCATCATGCCATTCTAGCTTTCTTCGACTTCCTTCTTTTTTTCCCAGTAAAACACAATTAGATTTCAACAATAAATCTTCCTAGTGTTGTTAAAGTTAAGTGTGTGAAGCTCTAAAAATCCAGTCTGTCCTCATTACTACATGACGTTTTGATTGCTAAAGAAGCATAAAATATGAAACGTTTTACAAACGTTTAGCTTGATCCCCTCTCAAAACTAGAAAGAACTGAAGAATAACGGTCATGTATGATTTGGGTGCCGTGAGGTTGAGTAAATGATGGATTTATTTTCAGAGAACACTCAATGACTTGCGTAAGAAAGGTCAGAATATAGCACATGATTCATATGTTCTCTTTATGATACGCATCTCGTCCTTTTTGGATCTTGGCAGCATAAATCACAACCCACATTTCTTTCCGGAATGTCTTACGAGATTGGCTTTGAGATCTCCAGAGAAGGAGTGATCTGTGTTTGTATTTTGGGTGAAGTGTTCCTTTAAGAGCTCAGGAGTCAGCCTGTCACTGTTTATAATTCCTCTTTACTGAACCTAATGAATTCCCCTTTAAACAAAGTCAGAACTGGAAGAGGAAGTCATGCATTGACCCGATGTCTATTCTCCGAGTCACATTTACATTTCAAATGTATTATTTATATATATTTATATATATATGGAAATGAATAGAAAATTATGTAAATTCCACCATTGGAGCAGATCCATTCCTGTAAGACAAACGGCTGTGCTCCCGCAGGGCCTGACGCAGGTTAACACCGCCGGCTCCTCCTGCCAAACCAAAGAAAGCTGCTGATTCAGATTCTGACAGTGATATGTAAATGATCTCATTGTGATCGCTGGCACGGAGAGGGAGGGTCTAAAGATTTGAGTGGAAGGGGCTTGGGCCGCTCTCTTGTCATGGTATTCCCTCTAGAGAAGATGCTGGTGAGGTGAGCTGGATCTGCTGGTGGATTCAGTAGGTCACTCATGGATTTAAAGTCCACATGAACTCAAGTTTCGATCGAATTTAATTCAGAATGTTGACACATTTCTGAGTGAAATGTAATTTCTAATGTGAACATTTGTGGGCGTGGCCTTTGTCTTTCTACACAATTTGATTGGTTGTATAAAACAGCTGTTGCATTTTGAAATAGAAGTGTTAGCAGAGTGACAGATTAAGGGGAGGAGTTAACAGATGCTCCGCCCAAGCCGTCTAACACGCGTCATTCAAGATGGATAGTCACTACAGGACTGAAGTTCATTTTCAGATTACTAAAGATTACAAAGGCAGCGATTTTAAAAAGAGAATGACTCGCATTAATAAACTATTTACAATAAACGCTGCAATATTTCACGAAAAATACATACTGTCATTTATTATTTCACTGGGACTTTAACACTTTGTGTTTCTATAATAAAGAGTTAGTAAAGTGTTTGTGTATAACATGTAAACAAAGACTGAAGACTGTGGAGAGAGCTGTTTTCACAAAGGTCCTTGCATTGAAATATAAATACTTGGAGTTCTAATGACGGAATGTAGCTGTGTGTTTGAAAGTTTATGGCATAAAATACCAGGATGACATTCCCAGTCGGTCATATAAATAAAGAGTTTATCTTACAGATAAAGTGTGTCAGCGTCACGGAATGGAGCTTCAATTTCCTTTGTAATTTTCGAAAATATTTTTATATTACAAATATCAAAAACAATTTTTATCTGATTCAGATGTACAGTAGTTACAAACAGCACAAGTGAACTCTCTCTCTCGGTGTATTTCATTATCTGTCATGTACTCGAGCAGTCAGAAACACCGGATGTACATCTCAGGTTATTAAGTTCTTCTGAGTGAAAGAATTTGAACAGTTTAAAAAATGTTCTCAACTTTAATCGACAAACATCAGAACTCTTAATAAGTAAACCAACCGTCTTTAAAAAAACTCTCACAGTGATTGAAGAAATGCTTAAAAGAGAAATGAAATGAATGCATTTCCTTACAGGCTGGACCTTGAACGAGAACAGATGACCATAACTTATCTCATCATTTTAAAAAGATAAAGAAGAAGAAGAAACTGTTTTAAGTGCTGATTGGCACATTGCTCAGTTATAAATGAGACTTTAGCCTTCTGTGTTTGAATTTTTTCCATCTTTATACAGCTCACCTTTAACAGAGAGCACTGACATCACAGTTCTGTTACGATTCTCTCAAATACACATGCTCAGAAAATAACACGGTTGTCTCGGGGATGATGTTTTTATGGGGTGAGCGGTACGGGATCTACGGTTGTCACAGGGATGTTGTGGTTAGGGGGAAGGGTCGTCACAGGGGGATGCCTTGGGGTTGTCACGGGGGACGGGAGCTGTGGTACTGGAGCGTTCGGTCATCACAGGGATGTTGAGGTACTGGGATTATGGTTTAAATATATTAATCAATCAAAATGTTTTTATAAACCACAATAAAAACAACTGTAGTTGACCACTGTGCTGTACAAAACTTTGCTGTAAATTATTTAAAAAATCATGTTTTTTTTATTGTGCATTCAAATTAATATCAACCAAACAGTAGTTGGTTGTTTTTTATGTAAGCCATAATAACTAAAAAATACAGCTAACTAACACAATAAAAACATAATATAACAAAAAACATGAATTTTGAAAATTCATAAAATGTAGTTCTAGTATCTCATTTTGTAACCAAAATCTTCATAAAGGATGACTAGTTTTTGGCCAATAATACTTTTTCAGATGACACCACGTCTGTCCTGGGTGAGGTCTCTGCTCCTTCAAGCTTTCCTGTATCTCAGTGGTAAGAGCATTGTGTTAACAACACAGGGTTGTGGGTTTGATCCCAGGGGATTGCAAATGCCTATGTAAAATGTATAGGATAAAGCAATGTAAGTCACTTTGGATAAAAGCGTCTGCCAAATGCATAAATGTAAGTTCATCCTTTGAAGTTCTTATGGGTTAAAAGTTAGAATCTGGGCATTTCATGCGAGCGTGGATGTTTAAATTAGAATAACGGTCACATGAAGTGTGCATCAGAATTGCGGAGACGTTAGTTTTACTTGTGTGCTAATGAAAATCATTAATGCCGGAGACGCAACGTGAGCTTGTGGAATAACCCCCTTTGGTGTTGACTTGGACAAAAAGCACACGCTGTGCTGTGTAATTATATTCAGTGCAAATCAAAGTTTCTGAAGCAGATGCTTTCTATAGCTCACCGTCTCGCTGGAAATCACAGCCACCGTGGAATTCACATTATATCTGCAGCAATGAACAAACACACACACACACACTGTGTTTATTTCTTTTATTGAAAATCAAGAAGTATTCGTGCACACACACATACACAGAGAAAAATATATTGCTCAGATTTGTTTCATTTTAGTATCAACTTAGTCTCTCGTGTTTCTCCTACAATTGATCGAGAG
>CM017893.1:22129176-22247993 GCA_008369825.1 Triplophysa tibetana
GCAGGAGCACAGGACTGCACAAGCAGAGATGTTTGATCTTTCAGAGACCCCATAGAGCTCTCTAATGACTCTGGAAAGAATGTGGAGAAGTTCTGCTCAGCTTCTGAATAAATCCTTCAGATTACTGCAAACAAACTCACCACAGATGAGCTCATCTCTATGTGATGTGTGTAACACTGAAGCAGAGATTCTGAGCATCATGATGTCGTCGTCAGTTTACAATACAGAGAAAAAGTGTCTTTAGTTTTCTTCTTCATTTGGGGGTTTTGCTTATGGCTGATATGAGTTGCTGACATTGTTAAAGAACAAATATGAATCATCACTCAAGTGAGTTTGATTAATACAACTGCAGCAGACTTACAGTAAATCATGTTCATGTCAGGGAAACAATAACTAGTGCTAGATGCTCACAAGATATGATGATGTATCTGAAGAGTTTACTTCCAAAATGAGATAACAACGTTTGAATCATTTTTCAAAATCATGTTTTTTATTGTGCATTCCTATTTAAATCCATCCATCTGCAGTTGATTTGTTTTGATTTAACCCATCATACCCACAAAATACAGCTAAATTACACAATAAAAACATGATAACATATTAAAAAACATGTTTACATCTCAAACATCTCATTTTGGAAGCAAACTCTTCATTTATTTATGATGTCATTTTAATGTATAATACTGTTTTCTTGCTGTTTTCTATGACAAATCCGGCAAGTGTTCTGAATAACCTTTGCCATAGTTTTGTGTTTTGAATTAATTCCATCATGTTCAATTCAGACATTACACATTTTTTTTATTTTTTAGAATAGATAACAAACATGATATTGTCTCGACTGTAAATCTGATGTTATGCTTTCCTGTAGCTCAGTGGTAAAGAGCATTGTGTTAACAACGCAAGGTTGTGTGTTTGATCCCAGGGGATTGCATTTACCTGAGTATAAATGTATAGGATAAAGCAAAGTAAGTCACTTTGGATAAAAGCGTCTGCCAAATGCATAAATGTAAAATGTAAATGATGAATGAGAAGAAGAGCGAGATCACAGGCAAGCCGCTAGAATTTGCAGAATTTATGTTTGAGGTCAGAATCTGTGGAATTCTCCTGTCGGGTAGTAAAGTTCCTTTTCTGGTTTCTGGGTGTGTAGGCAAGTGTGCGTTCTTGTGTGTGTGTGTGTGTTTGTGAGTGTGTGTGTGTGTGAGTGCGTGTTTGTGAGTGTGTGTGTGTGTGTGTGTGTGTGTGTGTGTGTGTGTGTGTGTGTGTGTGAGTGCGTGTTTGTGAGTGTGTGTGTGTGTGTGTGTTTGTGAGTGTGTGTGTGTGTATGTGAGTCCGTGTTTGTGAGTGTGTGTGTGTGTGTGTGTGTGTGTGTGTGTGTGTGTGTGTGTGTGTGAATTAATGTCAGCAACAAAAGAAACGTGACATTTGAGAAAGAAGCGTCTGATTTCATCAGTGAACGTAAGCAGAGCCCACTGATGTCTGTACAAATGTGTTTGTCATAGGAACAGCAGCCAAGTAAACAACCTGCCTGTTGCCAAGGTGACAAAAGGCTTCTTACATAAATGTTTATTTATGAGCAAACGGACTCATTTGATGACCCCATTACTGCCAGCTCCAGATTCAATATTAAACAGAGCTGTAATGAGAAAAACACCTAAACATGTCAGAAAAAGCGGATTAGATCTCAAACCAGATATCATTTGGCTTTGTTTGAAGATCAAGTGTATGATTGTGAGAGCGGTCCTCAGTCACCTTGACGATGATTTCATCTTCAGCGTATGTGATGACCTCACTGAACCCGTTCTCTGAAGCGCATCACCTGCACCTGTCCTCTCCTCTCGTCTCCACGCTCTGTGTTTCAACTCCTGCTTGTTTCTGTTGTTTTCCAGCGAGACACCCCTGCTGTTGGGATTTTGGACCCTTACATGAGTCTACCAGAGTTGAACTGGTTTTTAGAGTTTTGCAGAACAGGGTTATTAT
The DNA here is from genome assembly GCA_008369825.1 of Triplophysa tibetana. Classification (NCBI taxonomy): domain Eukaryota; kingdom Metazoa; phylum Chordata; class Actinopteri; order Cypriniformes; family Nemacheilidae; genus Triplophysa; species Triplophysa tibetana. The sequence goes on from CM017893.1 coordinate 22,131,154, forward strand.
TGTTAACAAAAATTCACTGAAATCAGATGACGTTTAGTCCCAAAATCATGTTTTGAAAATCTCATGTTGGAGTGGACGTCAGTGCTCTTTACGGGCTGTGGGTGTATTCATGTGTCTGTAAGTGATGTCCTCTCGTCTACAGCACCCAACCTGAAGGGCCGGCCCAGAAAGAAGAGGCTCTCCATCTGTCAGAGACGAGACTCACAGGGTCACAGAGAGCACAGCAGTGCACTGGAGAACAAGTCACCTGTCAAGGTAGTGCAGTCATTCATTACACATCACAGTGCACTGATATACTAAACACACATGACATCATCATGAGCTCGGGACCACCTCACTCATGTTTTTACACTAAGAATTGCCCATCCAGACATTTACATGTAGTCCTTTAGCAGACGCTTTTATCCAAAGTGACTTACAGAGAGTTTAGACAGGTCGAGATGACATCACCTGATCGACGTGTAGTGACCATGTTTGGGTTTATTTGGAGTCATATCAAAGCAGGCAGTCCTCACATCAGTGCTGTCCTATCACACTAAACGCTGTTGGGCAACTCCATGAAAATGTCAACCTTACCAGATTTACCAGCGGTTTTTACTCTGGTAACAGCACAGATTTGAACATTTAGTGGCTCAAATACTCATGTGAGATCTCTCTTCAGATTTGTAAAGCATTTGTTTTATTTTTCGTTCGTGATTTTTCATAGTCAGGTAAGAGCCATTTTCCTCATAAATGGACACATGAAAATGAATATAAAGTCACTATTTGATGTTCTATAAAGAGGCATCACTTCTCCATTCATTGGGTATTATTGCTTCAGGATTGGGCATTTTATTTCACAGAAATCCTACAAAGTTTATCGCTTCCTTTTTTGTCACATCCATAACGTTTATTTCCCTTTTTTAAATATAATTTTTTCATAGACTGACAATTTTTGATGTTTAGACGATCAAGAAGTGTTCACTAAAATATAAACAGAAGGTTCAATATAATCGTAGCACATTCATTCTCTCTGGTCCATAACGCAAAATGACACGTCCATAACGCTGGAGTTGATGATTAACATATGACTTAGTTTATTCACTCACACCACAACAACACAAGTGTGATAATGCTTAATGACATAAACATGTGACGTGTGAAATGATCCAATCTATAAAACAAAAGAGTTAAAGTGTTTTATAAAGCATTTTTATTTCATGTCAACATCAAGGTTGTTTTTTGATATTTCTTGACATGTTCTGCTGGCCTTGATGGGTTCTTTATGAAAATAAGCTCTCTTGATTATCAGGAACAGATGGCCAAACAGACATGTGTGGGCCGGCCGTGACTGCAGTACATGACACTGAAAGACTAACTCTGGATCAGTTCTCACACGCTCACGCTTGGGTCACAGCAGCTATTTAAAGTCTTGGAGAGATGATTTAAATGCCCAATAGTGCGTCTATTGTTGCGTCACATGATTTTTCACTGATCTGAGAACATCTGTGTGATTGAGGAAGACTTCAGGAAACAAGTCAAGAAACACAAACTAGTTTCTTGTTTAGGTTTTGGTTAGTTAGCATGTAGGACTGTGCCATAAGGAAAATAACATATCTTTTGATTTCTTTAAGACATCAGTGAGTTGAAATGAAGATATGATTCCAAAATGAGAAAACCATGTTTATATGATGTGATCATGTTTTTATAGTGTTCTTTTGTGTTAGTTAAGTGTATTTGTTTTGTAGTCATTATGGCTTAAATCAAAACAAACCAACTGCAGTTTGACTGAAAATAATTGGAATGCACAAAAAAACATGATTTTTGAAAAAGAATTAAACAGAGTAATTGCATTTTGGAACCAAACTCTTCAAATGGAAACTTTTGTTTGCAGGCCTTTGCATGTACAGTCCGAAATTGGCTCTTGTTTATACGGTGTTTCTGAATTGTCAAAACGCCTCTCATAATGCTTGCTACGGATGCGAAAAATGCAGAAAATCTAACTCTGTCTGGATTTTTTTATGACGGATGAAAATATTGGAGACAGAAGTTGTGCGTAAATATGATTGAAACAACGTGAGGTCGTATTCATTTTTTAACATTTTGCACGCAAGTTTCAGACTCAATGTGCAATAGTTTCATCAGCGTCTCGGGTATTTCTCCTGAGATAAAGAGTAAAACAACAACGTGTCAAACTGAGCCCAGATTTGTCTCGTTTACAATCAAAAGTCAATATTATTGAATGATATTTTTGATATTATTATTTCACCTCTGCAATCTACATTCATTTACACCTCCATGCTTTTCATGTGTTTACACAATACACATTTGATTCTCATTTTATCTCTCCTGAGCATTTTAGGGAGAAACATCTGAGACTTAGTTCAACTGAGAACTCCATTAAATCTCCTGAGCAACATCTGAGCAAAAATCCTCTGTAAACGGATCTTCTCTGTGTGTTCTTCATGGTTCTGTCTCTCGTCTTGTGGCGTTCAGGTGAAGGTGGACTCAAAAGCAGGTGTGTGGAAGCCCAGGAGCGCCGGCAGCAGCTGTAAGAGAGTCACAGGTGAGGGGAAACAGCGGATGGAAACACCTGAGGAGTGTCACACAGATGAACAGGCCTTTCTGGTGGCGCTCTACAAGTACATGAAAGAAAGAAAAACCCCCATCGAGAGAATACCGTACCTGGGCTTCAAACAGAGTAAGTTCTGCATCTGCAGTTCCTCCGCTGTGACACAACTCTGACTTTCTTCGGCAGAACACGAAAGAAGATATTCTGAAGTCAAACCACACTGAACCCAATTCACTTCCGTTGTATGATCACATATCTCAAAATATCTTCTTCTGTGTTCCACCAAAGAAAGAATCACGTACAGGTTTATGAACACATGAGAGGGAATCAATGACGACTGAATTTAGGTCAACTATCCCTTTAACTTTTGGGTGCACACAACTATTTAATGTTAATGTTTTCAAAGACTGAAATTCACAAAGCTCAAATTGAGTTTTTTAATTCACACGAAACACAGAGACTCTAAACAGCACGAATGTGTAATTTATATTGTAGGGTTGCAAAGTAGGTCAACAAAATGCAATTATTCCAAGTCAGCTCTGCGGGTCTCTTGAAGATATCAAGCTCTGACCTGCAAAACACGCCGCGCATGAATAAATCAATCCACCAACAAACTCATTCTGAACGCAGAAGGCAGAGACCTTCATTCATCTTCATGTGACACATGTGAGAAACATCAGAATATCTGGAGAGGAATATGTACAGGATTAATCCAGCTTGAATTCAAACCAGTGTGTAGGAAAAAAACTGCGTGCTCTTCGTGACATGCACACACAAATAAATGAAATTCTCTTTGAATATAAAATCTTTGGTCTGGGGACCGTTTAAACGAAAGCGTTTTCAACTAAAACTGGAAAACTTTGTATGTGTTTTCGAAAGTGGACTGAAAACACAAACTTTTGAAAACAGGGATAGTGCAAGTTTTTAAAAACAACGGCATAGTCATTTCTGTGTACACTTTAAATGCGACGTTTTCCAAAAACGATGAGATCATACGCATGCGTATTACACCTTCAGTCTATAGTGATGCGCGAGTATTCCCCAAACAATAATGCTGTGCTGCATGTTTGCATCGCCTGACATATTATATTTATCATTTCTCCAGCAAAAAGTAGATTTACTGCACCACTACAACCAGCGGAGACATAGTATTTATATACTCACTAGTATAAACACACAAACACGTCGTCAAAGTGTTTTAAATGCACTTTTAAATTAAATCAGTGTATACGGATGTACGCAACGACGTAGTGTTTCTTTATAGTGTGACAGCTCCATCCACTGGCCTGGCAGTCGTAATACGTCGTTTTTATTCGTTTCCCAGATCCATGTATATGCAGATCGTTTTGATAACGCTGTCATGTGTACGGGAAACTTTTAAAAAATGCAAAGGAGAAACTTTCCGTTTTTTATAATGTAAACGTACTCTTGAGGCCTTATTTTAAGTATCTAAGCACATGGTCTAAAGCGCATGTGCACTCAGGGCGTGTCCGAATACACATTTGCTAGTTTATCGACGGGAAAACGGTTGGCCTATGGGTTCATGGTCTAAACATGTTGTCCCGATTCTCTTAATGAGTAATGGGTGTTTTTGGGCGTAATGTCCAGTAAACCAATCAGAGTCTCATCTGTCATTCTCTTTAAGAGCCAGTTGTGCTCGCTCATGGCGGATTCGCTATTTACACGGTGGACTTTGTAAGAGCAAAGACTGAACACTTCTCCAGAGAGGAAACGCATCTGCTTGTGCGAGAGGTTATAGTGCGCGTGCAGATCATCTACATCAGGGGTTTTCAACTGGTTCTGTGCCAGGGACCACCATTCTGACTAACAAGTAATCGGCGGCCCCCTATTGTGCGTGTGTGTGTATGTACTATATGTACGTATATGACATTGGGGACACAAAACACAACGTTAGCAAAGCATAAGATAGACCTGATAGGTGCAAAGCAAGCCTATCCTGTGTCCGTTTGAATCTCAACTCAAGCTCAAATTATTTTAAATATTTTCATTAAATTTAGTATTCACACCTATGCGCAAATATTCTGGAAATGTTTGGAAAAATAAATAAAAAAAAGTGATTTTAATAGTGAAATTAGGTAGGTTGGAATGCATGTCATGGACCACATGCAATGCCGCCGCGGACCACCGTTTGAAAACCCCTGATCTACATGACAAGACGGATTTTTATCTTTAACAATAATCATCTTTGACATTGTACTCCATTCATTTTCTATATTTGTCATGATTGTGTGCTGCTGCGCTTCTCTCTGTGTAATAAATAAAGTGAAAGCACGTTGTGGACCCTCCGAGAGGCGCATTTTCTACCAACGCGCTCTTTTTTAAACAAAAATTTCAATTCTTCAAAATAGCAGCGCACCAACACTGCGCATGAAAACACCTCTTTTATACACCAGCACACCAGCCAAAAAGTGCATTTGCTATTTAAACAACACAAAATGAGTTGTTCATCATTATATGTCTGTTTGTACATTTAATCTGGTGTGACACGCTCTCTTCTTAAGGCTGATTCATACTTCTGTGAAAACACTCTGGATGTGAATCACACAGAACTGATGAATCAGATCAAAACCATCTCTAGGGTCAACATCTGCTTCTTCAGTTTAAAATACTCAATCATAGACAATGAGTCAGTCTTGAGAAATGGGTCTTTGACAAACATCTTTATCTCAGTTTCTTATACGATGTTCAGTTGATTTGAAGATTGTGTTGCTATGGATCTCAATATTTGATAAAACAGTTCTCTAATCTGAAAACCTGCGTTTTTTTATTTCACTTATTTCTATAACTACACTTGACTTTTGTAAATAGGCTTTGAGGTTTTGTGTTTTATACTTGTCACTTCTGTGTCTAGATGTCAGTTAACAGGTCTTGTTTATACAACGGTTGTACTCAAGCAACATTATTTAAACAATTATAATGAATATGTTCTTCTAAACCTGCCTCACTACTCTTTATAAGATGAGACAGTCACTGTTAGTATGTTTTTGTTCAGTTCAGTGTGTCAAGTTTACATTAGTATTCTAAGCATACACAGTATAGAATACACGTACTAACAATAGTATGGAAGTTAACTCTTGGCAGATGTGTGAGTTTGCTCTTCTGTGAATGTGATGTTTCTTTTTCTTCTTCTTACAGTAAACCTCTGGACTATGTTTCAAGCGGCTCAGAAACTGGGAGGATATGAGGTGGTGAGTATTTGGCAGTGTGCTTTTTCCTTCAGCTCTCAAAGATTCCTCCAAAACAGGCCGGCGTGTGATGTGTGTGTTTACTAGACCCGGGCCTGGACGCTGAACTCCTAATTTGGCCCGAGCGCTCGCACTTGTTGTAAAATCGACAAGTGGAAAACACGTGTAACGCTTTTTTTCCGGCGGTGGAGTGAATTGGCCGGGGTGCGTTCAGTGCCCATGTTCAGACTCTTGAGGGACCGTTATTGTGCAACGAGTAAACTGCACAATAAAGGGAATTTGCTTGGCAGCTTATCTGACATCTGCTCTGCTGAAATCATTCAGGTTTCCTCTAAGCAATGGGTTTTCCTGATGGTTTCGGTAATGTTGTACAGTATTCGTATGTCAGGGCAGATGATCAGCCAACAGGAAGACACTTGTTGCTTGTTTTCTCTTCCCATCTGGCGTATTGATAGCGCCGGCCGCCTCTCTCTCGCACGCGTGTATACGCTAACGTTCATTCAGCTGCACCACGCTTCTGACATTTATTTTTGCTATAGAATACACATTAAAAGAGAAATTACAGCAATATAAATGCAAAATACATCACAAATGTTTTCAGTAAACAAAGTATTTGAATAATTTATACAAAAAAATATATACTAACAACAAATTAAGCCAAAGCAAATAAAAAAAAAAAACATATCAAACTTACATATCATTCCATTTTAAACTTGTATACAATATTTGAAGAGTTTGGTTCCAAAATGAGATATCTCCAATTTTAAAATCATATTTTATTATTGTGCATTCCAAGTGATATCAATCAAACTGCAGTTGGTTTGTTTTAATTTAAGCCGCAATAACTCGCCGCAATAACACAATAAAACATGATAACATACTAAAAAACATGATTTTTGAAAAACGGAGTAATCTCATTTTGTAACCAAACTGTTCATTTGAAGTCCTGCAAGCCTTTACACTTTTACACCCATGCAACATACAACAGTATGTACCACGCTTCTGACATCTGTGATGAAAATCACTGTGCATGACGCACCATGATGTCATTGGACACATTTACATTGCTCAGACATATCTGATTCAGTTCCTCTCACGGGTTTGAACTCTCGCACACAATGGACATTTAAATCAAACAGCATTCCAGTGCTATAACACTCTTTAAAAAAGGTACTTCAAAAGCTTCGTCCACGCCAAAAGAAGAGCCTTTTGATTCCACAGAGAACCTTTAACATCTGAAGAACATTTCTGTTTCCAAAGAGGTTCTTTATGGCAAAAAGGTTCTTCAGATGATAAAAAGTAAGTTCTGAGAAGAGATGGTTCTTTAAAGAACATTTGGCCGAATGCTTTATTGTGGAACCAAAAATGGTTCTTCTATGGCATCGCTGTGCAGAATCTTTTAATGTCTTTCTTTTTAAGAGTGTATAGTGACTGCAGGAGTTTATAGAACTCGAGTCCGTCAAAGCGCTTTATAAACACCTGTGTCCGTTTTCATTGCATTTAAAGTCTTCTTTGTTTGAAAAGATTGTAGCTGATGCATCTCTGAGGCTCATACACTGGAACAAGTGAATTTCACATGCATTCATTTCCATCTGCTCTCCCATGGAGTGTGTTTTATTGAGAAAAGCTGCAGGAAACAGCCATTAAAAATCACTGAATGCACTGAAGGTCTCTCACGAATACTAAAGACTGCTCCGTATATGAATGATGTCAACGTCATTTCAAAATGACCTCGCATCAGACATCATGTACTGTGTGTGGTGTACGATATAAAAGATCTTTCTGATATGACTCAAGTGACCGTCACATGTTCAATACTCAATAGAAAAGAACAAATTTAGGTAATGGGATATTAATGTATCTGCGTTCATTATGGAATCTCATTTCAGATCACGGCTCGCCGACAGTGGAAAAATGTATATGATGAACTGGGAGGAAACCCGGGAAGCACCAGCGCCGCCACGTGTACACGCCGACATTATGAGAGGTTTGTCTATATGGCTTTATTTGGGAGTGTGTGTTTATGATGAAACACAAGATTATTATGAGTACAGATCAGAACTCACAGATTTCAGCTGTCAGTCGCAAATCTCTGTGAGATTTGATTAAATAAAACACTTTTATTTACATTATGAGGAAAAGTGTAGAGACATGTCACGGTTAAACAAGTGAATGACATGTAAAGACTGAATTCTGTTTATTTTACAGCATCTTTAAATGATCCTCATTCTGTAGTTTTACACTCACTTGTTTCTTTTGAACCTGGAGTGAAGCTCTTTTACACAGATGTCAGACTTTGATGTGTTATGAGAAAATAATGCACACGGTGGCGTTGATCTGTCAAGTACGTCATTGCATGACTGTTTAAAAGAAGCCAGTTTTGATTAAACATCCAGTGAAACGAACGACATCAGAAAATACATCAACACCATGAAATGAAACAACTTCTGTGCTCATGAAATATTTGACTCACTTCCAGCGGCACGTGTGATTGGGCTGAGTATCGATTCTGATGTTCACATTCACAAGCTCTCCATTCCAGTCAATGACTATAGATTTAATATTTAATCCTATACATATTTCTAAAAAAGATCAGTAAACATCAGCTCACAGTGGTGAATTTAAACAGGAAATGAAGAGCCACAAACCTGTATATTAACCTTTAAACACAGAGGGGTATATTGATAAAGAACGGTCGCATAAACAGATTTAAGATATAGGATGACAATGACAATTTCACAGAATTAGCTATAAAGAGAGGCTGAAATCATATGAACCGTTGCATTTTATGTGAAGGTGATGTTCAATTCCATGTTAATTAAGTACATTTACATTTAGTCACTTAGCCGACGCTTTTATCCAAAGCAACTTACAAAGAGCGATAATACAAGAGGTGCTCATACAAACTTACTAGTGACAACGAATCAGATCAATACCTGAAGAGAGGGTTAGTTATTATTATTATTATTTTCTAATTTCTCCGTCAAGTATTCACAGAAGAGATGGTTTCAGTAGTAAGGAATGAATGACCGATACACTCCCTGTTGTAACATCCACCCGTTGTAAAAGGAAAAGTGACATCTAGTGGATAATAGAAGCAATAACAATCACGTTTATGAATGTTCAGTGCTTGCGGAAATATGAAAGGAAAAAAATCTTCGTCCGCATTAAAAAAAAGGATTAAATTGGTCCGTGTCTTGTTGATGTGTGGTGTGTTTTTCTTGTGACCGGCTCTCGGAGAGTTTTAATAGGACAGGTGAATTTGGCAGGAATTGTGTTCTCCCCTCATCACACCTACAGCCCAGTCATGAGCCGCCCATATTCGATCTGTTCCCAGAATAATAGACCGTCAGAATCCAGCGGTCAGACTGACGTGTGAATGAATGAGTTGAGTAAATGACGGCGTTCAGAAGCCGAGGGTCGGTCCTCTCACAGGTCTGCTTGCCCTGGACACAGACAGGAATGAAGATGTCTGAGGTTCTGTGAAACCAGCCAAACATGCCTTGATCTTTTCTCTCCCTCCCTATTTAGGTTAAACCGAGTTCTTAAAAGATTTCTTTCGGTTAAGTACTTCCTTCTCTTTGAAGAATCTGAACTCCCGGCGAGCTTTCTTAAACCCATATAGAGTCATTCCAAACAAAGAGCGCATCTGCGCTTTAACAAGCATGTCATCTCCGGATTTCTGCAGAAAACTACTTGGTTTACAGTTCACATGTTTATTTCAGGATATTCTTCGTTAATTCCCTCTCGTGTTTCTGAAAGAAAGTCTGAATGAGGAAATCAAAAATGTCTTTTATGCTAACCAATTCCTTTCATATCCGTTACATTTTGTTCTCCTTCAGTTATATTTGCTTCATTATCTGAGGAGATTTTGGCTACTTTGTGTGTTGCAGAGGAAGAGAAACAAATGTAGATTACAAATTAGGTCATAAAATACTGTATGATATCAGTAACCTTGAAAGAGACTGCTGCATTCCCCCCCTCCCTCCCTTTCTGGTTTTTAATGATGTAGGTCAGTGCCACTGATCAATCTGGCCATGCTTATTTATTTAATCTTCCTTTTCCCAGAGAGAGAGAGAGAGAGAGAGATCTTTGTTCCAGAAACAGTAAATGCCTTTGCAGATAAATCTTGTGCATCGTTGGTCTTTCTGCGGCTGAGCTCCATCTTGTTGCGGTGTGAGATATTATTATGCTTTTTAAAAAAGCTCTGTGGATGATTCCTCAACGCACTCGCTGCCACAAACACAATCAATCTCAGACGGCGTATGGGTTTACATTATGTTTGAATTATATTTGCTAGAATGCGTACAAACATGATCTTGCTTTCAATTGATTTTTCATCACAATGCATCGGCTCACTAAATACTGCATTGCTAAAAATAGTGAAGCATGTTATGAATGCAACACGACCTGCTCCTTTAATTCAGCGAGGGATGTTTTGTTTTAAATCTTTGCATGTGTCCCGTTAATTCGGCACACTTGAAGTTAAAATTCAGGGCATTGCATTGTGGGTAATGTGTTTCATGTCGTGCTCACAGTTGCTCAGTTTAGCAAACACATAGAGTGAAATGATACTTTGAAGTAAAGTGTAATTCGTCCGGATGTGATTCTGAAGGTTTTTATTTGTAGGACTTCCAGCACAGTTCAGGATCCTCGTGGTACTTGATTTTTGTACGTCCTTTAGAACGAGTGTTAGCTCACGCCTCGCAAGACATCCTTGAACCTTGAGCCAGCATGACAGATTTTTAATGCACCTCTTTAAGTGGAGTTTAATGATGTGTCTCTGAAGGAAGCATTTTTCCCAGAGTGCATTGCATCAGCTGTTTCTGTCCCCGGAGGCGCGTCAGTCTTGTTTCCGATTGCAGGTGCTGTTAAACAATAGCCGAGTGCATTTATTAGCCCTTAAAATCATAACCGGGAGCGATACGATGAGCGAATGCTGGTAATGTCCGTGGTTGATTCACATGTATGTCTGATGTTGTGTTTGTCAGTGGTGTGACATTGTGCTCGTGACGGCTGATGAAACCTCATTAAATCTCAGAGCCATCTCATTTGAGCATCATCATTTGCATGTTGATTTACAGCCAGCACATTCATGTTCTTTAATAAGACAAACTAACACTAGTCTGAAGATGAGCAGTATTCTGTCAGACTCTTCTCAGTGAAGATGATGTTCTGAGGTCCTTCACCTACAACATTAAACTGAATAGAAACACATGACAGTGAGTGTGTTTGTCCCTTCAGTAATCTGTCTGGAGCACAGCCGTATTGACGCTGTTATATTTCAGCAGTAACACTGGGTTCATACCAAACACCAACTATGAGTTTTGCGCGAGTAAATTACGTACAAAGACGTGTAAAGATGAGAACGCGCGTCAATATCGTCGTCCGCGAAGGTTGAAAATATTTGTCTTTTCGCGTCACTCGCACGAAAATAACGAACTTTTTCAGCAAGCAATAAAGAGCATGGAATGAGATTGTTCGCGCTTGGTGTGAACCCAGCGTAACAACATCGAAAAACGAAGCCAAAGTTCCTTTCTGCTAGACTCTGCAAAGAATCATTAACAGTTAAGTAGTTTTCATTTAATTTATTACAATTCATATAGAATTAAATTATATGAAAAATGTATACAATATTTTATCTTCTATCATATAAAGAGACACAGACACAGCAGAGCCGCTGCTGTCATTAATTTTGAACTTTTTTCTTAAATAATTAAAAACGAAACAGGGGCTTAACTCACAAAAAAATGTATTAAGTTCTTAAGATACACTTTAAATGTTTGTTTCTTAGCTAGTACACAATAGCTGTCACCTCCTCCGAGGTGAGTCACTTTACCCCAAATAAATGTAAAAATTCTCATTATGAAGAGTAAATATTAGTTAAATAGTCAAACTGTATAACACGTGTAACATTTTAACTTGTGTCTGTAGAGATAAGAAGCGTTCAAGGGCTTTGTTTTGGAACAGCCACAATATTGATGTAGTTTTATTTTCCAGGTTTGTTTTATGGATGTTTTATCAGTTGTGTGTTGATGTTGGGCTGAGGACTGAAGAGCTCCAACTGTAATATAAAGCCTTTAAATCACCGCTCAGGAATGAGCCTTTCATTCATATCTCCATATCTCGACTTATTCCAACAGTCAAATATTTCAGGGAGAGAACGTCTCGGTACAAATGACAGACGCTATGAAAGCAAGCCGCTGGTTGAGCATTATTTGTAGTGTTTAATAATTAAAGTAGAAAGTGAATGGGTTTTAGCCTGAAGGGAGTGAGGGAGGTCATTTCAGGTCTAAAGGTCAAAAATGTCAGAAGACCCCCTCCACACCCCAGCCCACCGGTAACTGTGTGAATCTGGATTAGTTCAAGGGTTGAGTTCCCTACAAAACCTTTCCGGCATCATGTGAAGCTCAGGGTCTGTTTTCACACACACACACACACACACACACACACACACACACACATGTCGTCTCTATGATGAATTCAACATTTCCCCTCGCGGAGAAAAGCATGATTTTTTTCTCAGAGTACTTTAAATTGTTTCCCTCTCTTAAAAGAGCTGAAGTTTGATCCCAGCAGTGTGGACAGATGTGTTTCTGAGCGCTCTGGTTTGAGGTTTTGGGGTTTTCTCTGTCCTCAGGCCTTGCTGCTCTGCTGTAACCTCCATTATGTCCAATAAGAGGCCTGTGGTTGTGTGTTTAACATTCATTAAGCATGTGAAGTGCCATCTAGCTGTGTGTTTGCTTACTGCGGCCGTGATGTGAATGTACTGTACTGTGTGTGTGTGTGTGTGTGTGTGTGTGTGTGTGCACATGTGTGTGTTTGTGCACATGTGTGTGCGTGTTTGTGCACATGTGTGTGTGTGTGTGTTTGTGCACATGTGTGTGCGTGTTTGTGCAAGTCTCCATCAGGCGGTCTGTGTTTATTATACAGTAACGTTTCGTCTCAACAGCACCAAAGCTGCACAGTGAGACCAATGACAAAATATGTGTATCTTACTTTCAAAAAGCGTTAGTCTTGTTATTATGGTATGTGGGCTGAGAGAGAGATCTTTTGATAGCACTCAAAGACAAACATGCTAAAAATAGAGCTGAAACAGTTAAGCTCGTGATTCTTGCTGTAATGTTTCACTTCCTGTTCTGTGGAATCTGATGGACGGGTGTAGCGCCCTCTTGTGACGGACACATGGAAGTGTAGCAGTTAAAATAATGACAGCATAACAGACTCAAACATTTCACCATAAAGGCAAAATAACTTCATTTATGTACATTTTAACATTTTTTTTTGCATTTTTTAGATACAGAAATTACTGTTAATACAGTAATTATTATTGCCAAAACAGATCATTCAAATCTCATGTTTTTTTAATTATGTTTTATTTATATTAATTTTGTTTCTTCACCAAAACAACCCAACTGCAGATTTATTGCTGTTGCTTGGAATGCACAAATAATTTAAATAAATGGTTGAAAATGAACTCTTCATTTATACTGTAAATATGAAGTTATTTAATTTTAATTTAAATCACTTCAACAAACACAGCAAAGTTAAAAGGATCTGTTTTTTTTGCATTACAGCAAGAAAATACTTATTTATTTTGCATGTACGTATTTGGCATGTGCTTTTATCAAAGGGACCAACGGTGATTTACAAAGCAACAGAGTACATGTTGATAATATGGATTACATTTATAGATTTAACCAGGAATGCATTGCATTGTGGAAATGAGAATCTGTTTCATTGAGAAACAATGTCCTTATGGGCTTGAAATGCTTTATTTTGAATTCAAAACAGGATTTATTTTGATCAGGTTCAGATCGTGTCAGTTAAATCACATTATTATTGATCTGATGACTGTTTGAAACCTGAACGTCGATCAAGTTAAGATCTCATAATCTGCTGCTCGCGCTGGATTCGTCAAACATTTCTTCTTGAATATTTTTCCGTCACTGTGGCAACACTGGATGGCCCGACTGTTCTTCTTGCGCTGCGAGTGGATGGGATTATGTAACGCTTATGTAAATCAACAGAGTTATTTGTGCATGAGTTATTTCGGAAGACAGGGGAAAGATGAGCGTGAACGGTGAGATGTTGTTGTTCTAAAAGCGTCTGCAGGAGCGTCCTGTGAAATATTACTCGTGAGATGATGTATGTGTTAGACAGAAAAGAGAAAACTATCTCCAGCCCGACCACTGCGACGACATCTTTAATAAACACCACATGAAACCGTTCCTCACGGTTGACCTCACAGGAATGTGGACTCGCAAATGGGATTTCTGTCATATTACAGGAGAGCAGCTGGAGTGGTTTTAGAAAACATCTCAGTAACGTCTCGAACTCTCCGTACGTGAGAGACCTGCAGTCAACATAGAAAAGAGAATGCCGTGACCCATCAGATTCTTTTCAAGTTAAATGATCAGTATGCGTCCACATTTATTTAAAACTCTTTTCCAACCATCGTCTGATTTCTGTGTTCTGTTGTCATTTCATTTTAAGAAATTGCAGATGAAATATTTCTGACAAAACTCAAACACATAGGAGAGAGCTCCTGGAAGACTCCCGACGTTTATTAATCTGAAGGTATGAGACGTAGAACGGTGGATATCATCCGTGTGTTGGACGTCATTCAGCTGTGCTTTAGCAGTATTGAGGTGTCAAATCTGACCTCATGTTAAGCGTGTCTGTCATCGGCTTTCAGTTCCGCCCGGCTCCTGTGGTTGTGGTTGCGGTCTCAGAAGATGAAGTTCTCCCTCCTTTGGTTCTTCATTACATCTGCGAACGCGCCGGCGTCAATCTCGTCTTCCACACAACTGCAAAATATGTGTCAGCTCATGTCACGTAATTAAGTGTGTGGAACGCCATTGTTTGCATTCGGTGTGAATCCAGCATAGGAACGAAGTGTGGGGAGAAAGTCATCAGCATCATTAGAGAGACGTTCTCTTATCTGTCAGTGTTATTCTGCTGAATGAATCAATGTGTGTGCTCAGCAAACTCACTTTCTCACGACATCAAGTCTTTATATTTCTCATTTCTGTGCTTTGTAAGGCTATAATTAACACATGTCTTGAGAAACGCTGGTCTTTTATGATTGACTTGAGCAGGGTTAAGGTGTCTCATAAACTGTGACTTTATGGGGCGTTTTCTTAATGGTGGTGCTTTGAACGACTGAAATCATACAGTAAGAGGCGTTTGCTAAAGTAACTTTGGATTCATAAGTATTAAACTTCAGCACATGACTCAGATGACTGACATTGAACATTCACAGATGGAGATGGACACCCTAGCAACCTCTTAGCAACAACTTAGCACTTCATATTCCTGTCCCTGATTTTGTGTGTGTGATGGGTGTTGGTGGCTCTCTTTAGTTTTAGAGCGATGGGGGTTTTGGGGGTCTTTCACAGAACCTGCACGTGTTGATGCGGCCCAAAAATGAGCCGCTGCAGTCAATGCACTGAAATAGAAGAACTAAAATAACTCTACTAAAGCTGACCTGACCACTGCTCTTTACTTTACAACAGCGCTTAACATTACACAACTGATGTTTCACACAGTGTTGTGATGTAGTCGGGACTGTGGAGTATTTTGGGTGGTCTTGATTGCAAAAGTATTCCTCCCATTAATTTTCACAACGTTTGAAGCAAAAAACATTTGAAAGTTCCTTTGTGGTTGAACAAGCTTTGCATCATATAGTTTAAAATGTTTAAAAGAATATTTCTAATGCTACTAATTAAAATCATTTTTTTATTACATAAATGTTTTAATATTTATAAATATTAAGTTTAAATCACCCATAGAGACGGTAAAGAAGTTACGCTCAGTCTGTCGTATAAAGAGGGTTTTGAGTGTTGAGCAGAAACATCCTCACACAGTCAAACATGATGTGAAGACGAGTCTGGTGGTCTGGGATGTTCTTCATCTTCAGTGAAGCTTTGAGCAGATGTTGAGATCTCAGCCGGACGCTTGTGACATTACTGGAGGTTTAACACGAACTGACAGACGGAATGTGAGCCGGAAGCCTGTTGTGAATGAGACGCGAGTGGTTTCCTGTAGATCATCACATTCACAGCATCATGAAGGATCTGCTTCATTTGTGACAGAACGCTTCATTATGAAGGCTGATGTCTTTATCTTGTCTTATACACATCTCTTGGTGTTTTCAGACTCGATCTTAACATGGTCAATGTCACAAATGTGCTTACATTTCACTAGTGACATTCAAAAAAAAGTTGTAAAATAGATGAATATTCTTGTTTTTCATGTTTAAATGAAAATGTTCGACATTTAAATGAGTTCTCAAAGGTTTGTAGCACCACTGCATTAACAGACAGAGAAGGAAAGTCATCCACAGATAAAGACCACAAAACAACTTGAAAAAAGTTGAAGACTCAACAAATATTCATAGCAAATATCTGCCCTTGCTTTGCTCTCTGTCTGTCTGTCTCTCTCTCTCTCTCTCTCTCTCTCTCTCTCTCTCTGTGTGTGTGTCTCTCTCTCTCTCTCTGTGTGTGTCTCTCTCTCTCTCTGTGTGTGTGTCTCTCTCTCTCTCTCTGTGTGTGTCTCTCTCTCTCTCTGTGTGTGTGTCTCTCTCTCTCTCTCTCTCTCTGTGTGTCTCTCTCTCTCTCTGTGTGTGTGTCTCTCTCTCTGTGTGTGTCTCTCTCTCTCTCTGTGTGTGTGTCTCTCTCTCTCTCTCTCTGTGTCTCTCTCTCTCTCTCTCTCTGTGTGGGTGTCTCTCTCTCTCTCTGTGTGTGTGTCTCTCTCTCTCTCTCTCTCTCTGTGTGTCTCTCTCTCTCTCTCTCTCTCTGTGTCTCTCTCTCTCTCTCTCTCTCTCTCTCTCTCTCTGTGTCTCTCTCTCTCTCTCTCTCTCTCTCTCTCTGTCTCTCTCTCTCTCTCTCTCTCTCTCTCTCTCTCTCTCTCTCTCTCTGTGTCTCTCTCTCTCTCTCTCTCTCTCTCTCTGTGTCTCTCTCTCTCTCTCTCTCTCTCTCTCTGTGTCTCTCTCTCTCTCTCTCTCTCTGTCTCTCTCTCTCTCTCTCTCTCTCTCTCTCTGTGTCTCTCTCTCTCTCTCTCTCTCTGTGTCTCTCTCTCTCTGTGTATGTCATAAAGGATATTTAATTGCATATTTTCAGTTGTTGGCCCGGTGCCGGCTGTATGAAATGAAGTTGTGCTCCTGTCTATCTGCCAGCTGCTGAGCTCAATGAAAATAACAAAAATGTAAATTTCACAGACGCCCTGAACCTCTTCAAAACGCTTCCCCTCCGAGGAAACACTCCACAGCTCAACTTGTTAGGAATGATTTTCCGAGTGTTTCTTTCTTTTCTTCTGTGAGCTGAAATGGGAAGGAACAGTGACTTGTTATTGCCATAAATGGTCATGTGTAGAGAATGAGTTGAGATTTATTTCCTGACTTCTCTCACCTTACGGCCGGGAAGGCCTTATTTCCATTCTTATCTCAACGCACTCGCGCACAAAAAATCCAAAGGTAAATAGGAAAATGCAAACATCTGTTATCAATGAGGTCCTGTGGAATAATCAAAAGAGAATATGAGGTGAAGGTGATTATTGGGCAGATCTGGGTGAGGGTTAGAAAGGCCCCGTTAGTTCCAGACGAGAGAGATTTGGGAGGATTAGCCGTGAACAAGATAAGTCATTGTGTGCATTATTAGGCCTCCGCTATGTAAACACAGATTGAAACATTACAGTGAGATTCAGGTATTTGGCAGCTGTCTGCTATTTTCATTTGACTGCGCAGCCCGAGTCGTTTTCCACTTTTAGCAGCTGTAACATGTTTCAACTCTTGTGGTAATGGGATCTGAAGATGAATGTTCCCTCCGGGCCGCTGCTTAGCTTCGCCGCTGGCTGGACGCCAAACCTCAGCCGACATAGTTTTCCTGCCCGGGCCCTGTCTGAACGTGCTCGGTCCGGCCCGGACATCTCTGTGTCCCATAAACACACGGCTCCAAACTAGCTCACATGAATTCCTTCTGAGACGCCGCCAGATGTTATTAAACCACAATGAAGAAAGAAGAGACCAGCGTTTGTGCAAGTGATCATAGTGATAAGAAAAAGGAAAATCTGCTCTGAAGGCTGTGTGTGTGTTGAGAGCATGTATCTCTAGACCTTGTTTTGCGTTCGTGGTTTGTGATCGTGGTTCAGGGACTTGACGTGGGTTTTTTTATATGTTTAAATCACAAATCACCTTCTATAAAAGGCATAAAGGACTTATATTTGTACTTAATAATATACGTTTTTTTCTCCATTAATATATTTAGGACCATCTCTCTAAACCACCTCTGTGTTCTCGGTGTCTCTAGCTTTTTTCAGTGAAGTGCACTAAGGCGTTTAGCTTGCAAAATAAAATTGGATATTATTTGGCTATAAATGTAATAAAAAAATCTTTGGATTGAAAGGTACATTAACATCAATTATTTTCTTCCTCAAACTGTTCCCAGCCGGCCTCATTCATCAGATGCGACGCATTGTAAAAACTTCTAACTACACAAGCAGAAATGCGTCTCATATTCCCGTGAACCAGCAAAACTGTCATGTCCTGAAATAAATCCTGTAATGTCCTGAATGTCCTGAAATAAATCATTATCCTCTACGGTCCGCTTGACTTTCATCACCAACATCTACTTACAGTTTCTTCCTGATAGAAAATCTTGTGTTAAAGTCCCACTGAAATTCAAAATGACAATTCTTATTTTTATTCTTATTTATTGTAAATAATTTATCAATGTGGGTAATTTCGTTTTAAAATTGGTGTGCCATCATAATCGTCTGTTAATATCTGAAAATGCACTTTTGTCCTGTCATGACGATCCATCTTAAATGATGAATGTTAGACGGCTTGGGCGGAGCATCTGTTAACTCCTCCCCTTCAACTGTCAGTCTGCTTCTAGTCTCATTTCAAGATCACTGCAACAGCTGTTTTTACATATCCAATCAATTCGCAGTGAAAAACGCAAGCCACGCCCACTCGTTTTCTCCTTTGAAATTCCTTTTCACTCAGAAATGTGTCAGAATACGGAAGTAAAAACGATCGCAACATCCAGTCAACGTGGACTTTAAACACAATTCTTTCATCATTTTTATTATCTAGGTCTCTTCACAATACCTTCTTTCATTTATAATGCTTTCTAAATGCCTTTTATATATATATGATATAGTTTTAACGCCTTATAGTCAACCTGTCAGTCTTAGATAATCATTTAAAGAAAGTGACATAATTTCCATCACAACACCAATAAACATCTCCATTGTTAGTTTTCAGTCGTTTATTTGGTTACTTAGGAGACGCATACTATCTAAACATTATGACATTTTTAACAAGAGGACATTGTTTAAGTGTTTCAGAGTTCACAGTTAACAGTACCGCATATGGTTTGATGACGTCATGTGTGAGTTTGTTTAAGATAAGCGTCACTCCTCATTCCTCTAAATCGTCTCACTTTACTCTCTTCCTCAGGCTCATTTTGCCCTATGAGAGATTTACTAAAGGAGAGGAGGACAGACCGCTCCCCCCCTCCAAATCCCGAAAACAGGAGACCGGCGCTCCGGAGGTGTCAATCAAAACAAAACTGACAGCCATCAAGCGACCTAAAGACGAACAAAAGTGTGGGACTGAAAATGAGGTCTCGGGGAACGTGGCAGAGCTGGTTAGTATTTGTGTCTTTAAGTCTTCATTCATGACCAGAATCATTTCCAGAAATGATGCAGACACTGATCCCAGAACAGGTGCACTGGAACCCTCTCCATTTCACTTATTCACTTCAGTGCACTCACAAACCATGAGTTTAACACACTGATGTTTTCATATTTCATTTCACAAATAAATCAATAAAATAATGTGCATCAGCTACTGATTTAGCTGCATGTTACAGACGTGAACACATGAAAACTCAACACGTGATACTATGTTAAATACAGCGGTTAGTAGGGATGGGCAACGTTAAGATTTTTCAGCATGTTCACAGGAGCACATCATAATGTCATTCAACATGTTTACTTTACATAACTGTGGTTATTTGGCTTCTCGACCGTATTTCTTTTTTTCTTTCTGGTTTTAGGTCTACATAAATTTGAGTCATATTTTTTTAATTATATCTTCTATTTTTTATAATTTTACTAGCTCAACTCAACTTTATTTATATAGCGCTTTTTACAATTTTCATTGTTACAAAGCAGCTGTACATGAGACACATTGAATACAAGTAAAAAACTAAAGGCATATACCTGTAAAAACAAGAAAAAGGTGAAGACAACAAAGACAGACATACAAATGCTCCACACACACAATATGCAAACATACATACACACACACATTGACATAGACGCACACACACACAGTGAAAGCACACATTGGCGATAAAGGAGAAAGAACCACAGGTCAAATATTAAACGGACTATAAATTCTTATGTGCAATATTAATTATGTCTAATTTCTGAATTCTAAAGCAGCCCCCCCGGCCAGGCAGATAGTGCAAAACAATATGCAAACGGTGGTGAGGAACCCAAAACTCCCATCGAGAAAAAAAACCTCAGGAGAACCCAGGCCCAACCAGGGGATTCCAGTTCCCCTCTGGCAAAAGCTGCTGCCTCTGCACAAGCTCAACAGTGCTTGCACAACAAGGCTAAATAAAAATAAAAAATGATAGATTTAAGATTATCATTAACAATCTAATAACATTTGAAATGTTGTAGGAAAATCAAAGTTGTGGCGTCCTTTATCCAGCTCTATCCTCTTAGCTCTTGTCAGGTCACCGCTTCCCATTCTCAGCTCTGCCATCAGGTCTGGGCATGAACTGCATCCTGAGGTAACCTTGGAACAAAGAGACAAGACTGGCTGAGAGTAGAGTACTGTTCTGCACTCTTTGATGCAACAAGTACATCATTTGTTGTTGGATGTGTTCCTGGTTCCGGTTGATCTAAATAATGCAGCCTAAATCCTCTGAGGATTAATATCATGGAGGAGTATTGTATGCAAGATTAAAAAGATGAGTCTTTAGTCTAGATTTAAACTGACAGAGTGTGTCTGCCTCCCGGACCGTGCAGGGAAGAATATTCCAAAGTTTAGGCGCTAGATAAGAAAAGGATCTACCACCTGCACTTGATTTTGAAATTCTAGGTATTACCAACTGACAGGACGCCTGAGAGCGTAATGTACGTTGAGGTCTGTAATACAATAGAAGTTCATTCAAATACTGCGGCGCTAGACCATGTAGGGCTTTATAGGTAATAAGCAAGATCTTAAAGTTAATGCGATGCTTTATAGGTAACCAGTGCAAGGTTGACAGAACCGGGGTTATATGCTCATACTTTTTTGTACGTGTAAGAACTCGAGCTGCCACGTTTTGAACAAGTTGCAGTTTTTGTAATAGGCCTGCAGGGCATCCACCTAGAAGTGCATTACAGTAATCTAGTCTTGATGTCATGAATGCATGAATTAATTTCTCTGCATCTGACAGTGACAGCATATGACGTAGTTTAGATATATTCTTAAGATGGAAAAATGCAATTTTACAGGTGTTGGCGACATGGCTTTCAAATGACAGAGTACTATCGAATACAACGCCAAGATTCTTAGCTGATGACGAGGATTTTATGGAGCATCCATCAATCGTTAAGCGGTATTCTTGGTTGTTACGTATAGCGGTTTTCGGTCCAGTAAGTAACACTTCTGTTTTGTCCAAGTTTAGTAGTAAAAAATTGTTACTCATCCACATTTTTAAGTCAACTATGCAATCCTTTATTCGATGAAACTGCTGGGTTTCATGAGGCTTCGAGGAAATATAAAGTTGAGCACATTTACTTCAATTTACTAAAGTAAGTAAATATGTTATTAAATTATTAAAAACATTGTTGTAACTTGTTCTCAAATAAAGGACTTTTAGTTTGACGGGGTGCCGCAAAGGGGTGTTTGACGGAAGCTTCTTCATTGTAAAACGCAGACGCTGAAAAGCTCCACAAGCTCAACCATCACTCTTAAACCAGCAGATTACAAATATATAGGGCAGAAATCATACGGCCCTAGATATCACATATACGACGAGCAAACTTCAGCAGCATCCTCTGATTCACCATTTAACACCCAAATACACAGAGATAAAACAACACAAGTATCAATAACAGTATTGTTTGTCATGAAGCTTATCCATACTCTCCAAAACAGTACTGGTTCTCGGTACCCATTCCTAGCGGTTAGTCAACAAAAATATCCCATTCAAATCTATTATCATTTCTTATCATTCAATGTTCATCTGTCAATCACCTCACACAACGCAGCTTTTATTTGGAGGTTTTGAGTCCGGAGGGAAACCGTGTCGTGTCAAAGATGACAGTCGAGGAATAAGCGATTGTTTGTGAGATAAAAAAATCTATTTTGTTGAACTGTGTTAATATCACATCTGCGACCCTCTCCGTTTGAAGAAGACTGGACATTAAAACACAAATGATGATTTAACTGTCTGTCATGTTTAAATAACCTTTGAGTTTTATTCACAAATCAATCAGAATAATCTGGACAGGATTCCTTTTATGAACAAGATCTGTTGTGTTCACAGGCGCCGCCGGTGCAGATGTTTTCACATCTGATAAACTAACATGAAAGAGCCAATGGATTCTGTCTTTTTCTTCTCATAGAAATTGCAAGAACATGGCTTATTTTTATCCATGAAAGCCAATAAATCCGTGGTGATTTGCAAATGTCTCTCCAGTTAAGCATGAATATGAAAAAAGACAGCACGGCTTTAGAACAGAATGAAAATGGAGTTGTTATTTTCACATGAATAAGCAAATGATTACAGACAAGATGAAAGGAGTGTTTGAAAGCGTCTCTGGAATTGTCAAATTTCGACACATTTCAGAGGCGTTACGCGCCCTGTATTCATTTCTGCCACTCGTGAAAGGCATTATAGATTGTGGTGTGGAAACAAAAGGCTGGTGTGGATTCTATCCAGAGCTCATATGTCTGGTGTGTTGTGTCATTTGCAAAACCTGTCCATGTAATTGATTGTATATTGTACAAGACAGAAAATGAAAATGGAGTTTAGAGGCGGTATGGCGCACAGAATGGAGGAAAAACACTTAAAGCCGAGCTATAGATCTCAGAGAGGAGAGAAAGATGCTGGTGATGTACAGATGCTCTGATCCTCCTCAGACATCAAATACAATCAAACGTATTGATTGATACACGGTCACGCCCCATTACAGCATGCTCATGGACTCAAAAACATTAATGACAACTTGTACAAGAACCCAAAGGGCAGGAGACAGAGTGGCCCCTGAGATCACCTGATTCAGCTGGCTTAAACACCTTCTCAGAGATTTGGCCTTTATAAGCATCATTGCAATAACGGTATAAGATTTTCAAGTTCTAAAATGTCGGCATACAAATGTTTTCAATATTACAGCATTAGGTGAACATGATTCAATTCTTTAGAGGGACAGTTCACCCAAAAATAAAAATTCTCTCATCATTTCCTCACCCTCAAGTTGTTGCAAGATAATTGAACGAATTGACTGTTATAGTAGGAAAATGACAATGGTAGTCAAAAGTGCCCCAGAACTGTCTGCTGTCCTACATTCTTCAAAATATCTTCTTTATGTTCAAGAGAACAACAAATGATCAAGTAATTTTTTTTTTTTACAAGCATTCTACCAAATATCTTTCTCTATCTTCCTCAAAACAGAGACATTTATACAGATTTGGAACGACTCGAAGGAGAGAAAATTTTCATTTTTGGGTGAACTGTCCATTCACAGTTATTAATAAGATAAATAAATAAAATAAAATAAAGAAACACATTACACACCTAAAATAAATGTTTTTCTTTGAAACAAGTCTGTTATTCCAATTCCAATTACTAGAGCTGCATAGATTTTTTGTTATTGTTGCTTTGACTACCTGATGTCATGATGAGCCAACCACACCATTATAGAGCCTTAAAGGCTGCACTTCCATGAGAAGCGTGAGCTCTCTGATATGGTGTGGGTGGGACCTCTTCACACACTCTAAGTGGGGAACCAATCACGACAGACCGGGTCAGCTTAACAATCAGAGCGTTTAGGAAGAAGGGACTTTATATATACTGGAAGAACTCCAGTCATTTTGTTAGAAGAGGGACACCAATGAACAATAGACAATAGAAATATGTTCAATATAAAGGTTTTTTTTAAATTAGAAACATGAACATGCCTTGTTAAACACCCATAAAACATCACCAGACCCTCAAAAACAGCAAAAGACTGGGTCCTTTAAGAAAACAAGCTGTGACAAGCTGTTGGTCTCTGCAGCGTGTAATGATCATGCTATTATCCACATGCACATTTATCCGTGTTGAGAGGGGAAATGGAGTGAAAGGGACGAGCCAGACTTTCCTTTGACACCAGCTGATGTCAAACATCTGTGCATCTCTTCCTCAAACACTGATGATGAATAGATGGGCGGAGCTCGTACCGCTGTCACGGCATCCGGCAAGCATATGCTGATGACAGTCATCTGGAGTTTACCCAGAGTGCAAAGCTTGCACTATGCTCGGGATGACAGGACTGGCAGCAGGCGTCTCGCTCTCTCTTCCACACACTTGGGTTTTGTGTTCAAATTTAATCAGAGTGCGTTTAGAAATTCTTCATCCATGAAACGCTGTGGAGCTGTACAGTCTCGGTTTTTATATCATTTGTCTTTATAATAGGAGAGAAAAGGTATTTGTGTATGGACAGTATTGTATTATAGGCTTTGAGATTCTCAGATTCATGCCTGTGGTCATTCAGTGAACCACACAAGACTTTGAGTTATTGGACATTTTAGGTTATAAACCACCTTTGAACAAGACTGCATGAAACAAACTAGCAGGGCCTTTTTCAACAGACTCCAAATGACTGTTTGTGACGTGTAAGAATAAAAGCATTGCATTCTTGCTCTATTCATATCTCTGTCATTAATGATTGTTTCTTTTCATGTGTGTTTAAAGGGACAAGAGGACAAGGAAGAGCTCCAAGAGGTGTTGGAAAAGCTGGAGAGCCTTCAGGGTCCAGTCAAGAAGGAGAGTGAATCTGAGAGTCTTCTTTCTGAAGATGAGGCTGTGCAGCTGGAGGTCAAGGATGAAGAGCAGAAGCCAGTGCTCCACAGCACGTATGAACCGGCAAATGGGATTGTGCTTTCCTCCCTTCCACTAGATGGCGTGCCACTTAAATCAGAGGTCTGTGATGTGTTTCCCGTTTCTGCCACAGCCATGCCATTACACCATGCAAACCCTCTCCCCAACTCACACACAGCGGACCAATGGCAGCATGGGTTGGTGGAGTACAAGGTTCCTCCGGGCGTCCTCGGAAAGGTGGAACCAAAGGACAGCAATAACCAGGTGGGAACAGTGCTGCCTACTCTGAAGCTGAAACCGCTCGCAACTCCAAAAATCCCACCCGAGAGGATTGAAGTCCCTAGAAAGGAAGAAGCGTGCTTCAGTTATAATCCACTCCTTTACCCCAGGGGCAATCCGGGCATCATGTCACCCTTAGCCAAGAAGAAGATGCTGTCCCAGGTCAGTGGCACAGGACTCCTTAATAATTACCCATATGGACCACCACCTCCTTTAGTCAGCAGGACGTTATCCAGCAGTGGGACAGAGGAGTCAGTCACAGGGCAGCAGAGCTCCCAGACTCCCTCTACAATAGAACCAAACATGGTGATAAAACGGCCATCGGTTATCCAGCATGCTCAGAGCTTTAAGTCCAGGGCTGGCGAGGATAGGAGGTGCTCAACGGAGTCCTCTCAGAAAGAAGGCTGTGGTGAGGGAGAACCTCTAGCCCAGTCACAGCCTACCCATATAAGAGAGCCATATCTCCCGAGGGCCGACACTCATTGCAGCGTCGAGATTTCGGCTGAAATGCCTCATCCCGGCCAGGCTCCCAGCTTCCTGAGTGACTTTTATTCCTCGCCTCACCTGCACGACCTCTGCCGACAAACCGAACATCATCTTAACAAGGAGCAGATAAGTAAGTATCTCAACAGGGACGCTTACCCTCGGGACTGTGAGACAGCGCAGGGCTTTCCCCCAAACCAGCATCCTGAAAGCATGGGTTTGACATACTGTGCCCGGCTCAATCAGAAAGATAAGGGCCCGGCCGAAGAAAGGATAAAAGAGGAGCAACCCACTGATTTGAGCCTCCCGAAGCCCTCTCCTCACAAACCCTCCCTTTCCACATTCCTGCATCCCACAATGCAACAGGACATTAAAAACTCTTCTCTATATCAAGGAGGCACCGGTCAGAGCTCGAGCGTAGATTACCATCCCAGGGCTTGCCGCGTTCCTCCCATGACCGTGTCCTTGCATAAAAAGCTTATTGAATCTCATCCGAGGGTTCTGGAGAAAATTCACAACGGCAGAGCAGAAGACACGTTGGGCTACAAGATGGATGAGATGACTCGGCCCATTCTGGGCACCAAAAGTTGCCCACAGAATATCTGCACTACACGCCCACTCAAGAGAAACCTCGAAGAGCTGGAGAACGGAGCACGGGAGAAGAAGATCCGGGCCGTGACGCCCTTGCACTGCTCGACGCAAAGAGACGGCCCAGGGAAAGCGCGGACGCCGGACGCTGACGGCGAGTCGACGAAGCCAGCGGAAGCCGCTCACGCAGTGCACAGTTACACTACAGAAGGTCACAAGTTCCCGCTGCACTCCCACCTTTTCCAAGGGCTGTATCCCGGGGCTTTTGTATCTCAGGTACAGGACATGTGCGAAAGCCTGGGCTCCCACGTCACGCCGAGCTACTCTCATCCACTGCAGTACTTGAAGAACCAGGCTGTGCTCTCACCCCTCATGCCCCCCTTCGCCATTCATTCCTTAATGATGCAAAGACAGTTCCTGCCCCCCAGCCCCGCCCACATGTACAGGCACCAGTTGGGGACGTCGTACGGTGACCTTCTGCACCCCGGTTTCTACCCCATGTCAGCCCTCCACCCTCAGCCGGCGTTCAGTCCCCCTCAGCTCTCGTCAGTGC
Organism: Triplophysa tibetana; assembly: GCA_008369825.1. NCBI lineage: Eukaryota > Metazoa > Chordata > Actinopteri > Cypriniformes > Nemacheilidae > Triplophysa > Triplophysa tibetana. The sequence continues at coordinate 22,157,905 of CM017893.1, forward strand.
ACCCCAGCACTAAACTCACCTAGGTGACTCAACCCACCCTTAACTTTGACTTGACGCTCCCCGACAAGCACCATCACACTACGTATCTTACCAATAGCAGTGTTTTGAGACACACGGGAGACTTCGTTTCTGTTTGCATCATCATGCCACTCTAGTTTATGATTTGCACATTTCAGCGAGCAGGGGCCAAGATGGCAGCTTACACACCGCACTGTTCCAAAGTGTTGGAAAACACGTTGCCATGGCGCAGGTGCTCAAGTGGAGAGGGGCGGGATTTCCACGGAGGTGTCCAAAGGAATGTCGAGCGACAAATCAGTGCAATGCAACAGTGCTATTTCTGTCTGAAACACTACCATATGATAATGGAAGAGCTGCCTACTAAACTCTTTTCACATCACTCTTGACCGTGATTTTCTTGTTGTTGTTTAATGTAACAGTGTGGTTGGTTTTTCAATCCTACAAGGGTTACGCAATGAGATATCACATTTGATACAGATGCAATCAAAGAAGACACAGTTTTGCAGTTTGACGTGTTACACGGTTACATGTAAATAAAACGAACTAAGCTTTCCTCGAAGGAATCTTAAACGTCAGTGATGAAATGTGAGGTAGCTTCTTTGACCACTGTCTGCAACCAGCCTGGCTTTCAGCTCCCCGTACACCCGGCCAAACCCGCTGCCGCTCACCGGGGCCATGTGAAATGTGTTTGTCAAATGTAGGACCGAGGTGCTTGGACATAACCTTCACAAACTGAAGGCGATTGTCTTGTTCACGCGCTACTGTATTCTCAGACTGCTCTGAACTGTGGGGCTCCAGGGCCATTTTGGACTTTGCTTTCAGGGGGAGAAACGCAGCGTCTACAGAACTGCTCGAGTAACTTTTGTATTTGCTGGTGTACACTTGTGAACGCTCACTCAGAGGACTTTTATATCAGGAGGGAGGAATGAAATTTCAAACTACATTTGGGGAAATACGATTTTAGGAGCACTTAGTTAAGCACACGTACAGACTTTTCCATCTGTTTCAGTTTAAGGATAGCTAGTCAAAATTGGTTTTATATGATGTTTAAGTTTAAGGTGCTGGCAGCAGTCACATTTGCGTCACAATTAAATGAAGTGTAACATTTGCTGGAAAAGTTTTCCGTTTCAAACGGCATGATTTCTTTGCACAAAAGATTTTGGGGAGGTACCAAGAGACAATTTGAAAGCAACACAGTACTCCTAGGGGTAATTAATTGTATTTTTCTTTCTTTTTTTGTCTCAGTTTATGTATTGGTAGTAGAAACTAAACTTAAAGAAACGTATTTACTCCAACCGTGTTTGGAGTAACACTCAAAGTTGCTACGTAACATTTTGTAATGAATAATAAACAGTTTTATAACTTAAAAGACTCCACTTTATCCAGACGGGTATGTGTACAATATTTCATTTTTATCAGAGAAATTCCACTGGATGTAATGGTTCTAATGGGAATTGTATTGGGTGTCATGGAAACAATAATGGTCTCTTTGGATCTCTACTGGTAATTAGTTGGTGGGATGTTTTCTGCCAGATAGGAACCAATCGAACACCATTAAATCCTACTGGAAAAAGACCCAAAGTGCACTACATCAAAGAATTTTGTAATGAGTTTAGTGGTGAACAGCTGATGTGTCATAACTGCATATCTAATGAACACCAGTGGGATTTTTTATAGCAATGAAATTGGTCGACTTGAACATTTTTAGCCCAGAAAAGAAAACTTTTCCTGTAGCTGAACTATGGGTTTGTTTCATTACTATAAACATAATAAAAATGAGTACCTTAAAGGGCCAATGTATGAACATTAGCGGCATCTAGCAGTGAGGTTGTGAATCGCAACCATCGGCTCACTCCACCGCTCCCCTTCCCTTTAGAATCACTACGGTGTCAGACACAGAGCTACGATGTCATCAAGTCTTTGCTGCTTTGCCGAAGTAGATCACCTATTTATGAAATGCGTTCTGTAGAGCAGCTTGTCCCTTTAAGGCTACTGTAGAAACAACATTGTGAATTAAATGAAAGGGGACCTGCGGTGTGTGTAGATAAAGCTCATTCTAACATGATAAAAACATAATGCTTCATAAGTTATGTATATTATATTGCTTTTCTGTCAAAAAATGACACACGGCACCTTCAAAGACTGTACATCACAGATAAAATAGTCAATGCATAAATTGACATAGATTGACATGAGGGCGAGATGATGAGAGTTTCTGTTACGGTGAACTGTTCCCTTAAATGAATCTGGAGCCTGTTTCTCTGCCCTACTTCACAGTCTTAATTTATGCCATAGCTGTTGGCTAGAAACGAAAACACGTGTGAAGATTTGGAAAATTCTGTGTTAGAAACACAACTGTACATGACAAACCCCAAGTGTGACCTATTTGAGTTTATATTTCTGAAGCACACTTCTGAAAGAAACACTATTCTAGGACACATCTGCTGTAGTTTACACTGTTCATTATTATTGTAATGAATGCTGAGAACTTCAGAGCTCATAACTGAAGTGTTTGTCAGGAGCATTGAAGAAGACGCTACATCCAAACCCTGGACCTGAATCCTTCACTATAGCTACACACTTTCTATTTAAAGTTTCACTATGATGTGTGTATACAGTACTGTAGCTTGCCACGGTTAAAATATCAGCGGTGGGTCTAATGAATCACTGTATATTTAACAGGTTTTCTGTATGTTTATTGAGCATTTTAATAGACACGTTTACTTGACCCACAGCTGGACTTCACTTACGGAGGAGTCATGAGATTTAATGGGACACATACTTTCAGGTTGACCACAGGACAGCAAATACTTCAACTGTACCACTTCAAACACTCAATAATAAATATTTAAAGAGAGCAAGCTCACCATGAACCAACTGCACTTCATTAACATGTCAAATACACCTCGAATGTTTGCCGAGCTTTTGCAGGACAGCACACTCTAGTGCTCGACTTAAATACAGAACCCACCATGGAATGAAAGTCTTGTTTGTGAAAGAGAGAGAGGGGACTTGTTGGCTTGAACATCTCTTTGAAATGCTACAGTGAGTCTAAAACAGAGCGTGTGGAGTCTGTGTTCACATCATCACATTAAAACTAAAGCAAATGATAGTAGATTCTGATCATGACAAATGATTTCTGCAGGTCTAAATTCATATTAATCTCACCATAATAAAGGCAAACAGACAAGTTCTTCATCCACTAGAGATACTGTATATTTATAACACAGAGATCGAGGAAAGCGTCTGGGGAACAAACATAAACATCTGATACATTTAAGACTTTACTAATTCTTTCAATTTTACTTTGATCCCACTGATACAAGACTTCTTGATTTATTAATGGGCGATTATGTGCATGTCAAAGGTGTTCAGGTCAGATGTTTAAACCTCCAGGTGATGTTTCTCTCTTAAGGCAAAGTTTTCCATAGTTAGGGAAGTGAATTGTCATAACAGTCCATATTTCTCAGAGGCACATGAGAATTAAAACACACTTTAAAAAATTTTGAGCCATTCCTTCTTTATCTCTCAGGTATTTTTGCTGGTTTGCATATTTTAATTCAAACAAATACTACAGAAAAGTATGAAAAATTTGTCACATCCATAACACATGAATGTTTCCTTGATTAATTCAGAAAACGAGTGCATATAGACTGATATTTTTTCTGGTATCTGGATTCTATCATGAGGGGTTTGGCAGAATTATTTACTATATTGTTAATAAATACATTCTTTGATAATTTAGATTTCAAGTTTTGACTGAAAATGTCACATCCACAACGCTGGAATTGCCCAAATCAAACCCAGTGGACAGTAACTGAAGCACAGAAAAGGGAAAGTACTGATGATTGTTTGTGAGCTCTCCGCTACCCCCAGCACAGTATTCATCACTTCAGCGTATACTTCTTCACCTTTCTATGGGTTTTATCCAGTACCAAATGTTATAATTGTGCCCACATATTCATTTCTTTCATTAGAGAACAGAAAAAGAAGAAAGAGTATCCATAAGACTAAACTTTTTAACAGTTGCATACATTTTCCTCACTTGCTTGTCCCAGTGATAACAATGGCACGGTTTAAAAAATAAACACAATAATATGGGCACAATTAATGTCAAACTCCTGTTATGCTGTATTAAACTGTTATATATTTTTATAATATTGTATTATTGCTCCTGTATGAGATGTGGCTGTATTGCTCACTGAACTCTCTGTAAGTCGCTTTGGATAAAAGCCTCTGCTAAATGACTAAATGAGTAAATAAGTAAATGAGTAAATGTAAAAGAAACATGAGAGGGCTGTGGGATGTGAATGAGAAGGTCTGTATCGGGTTTGCTTTTAATCTGTTCTGAAATATTTCAAGCAGTTTGCGGCTGTTTGTGAAACTCTTATTTCTCATTACATTGGTTTGGCTTGTAAAACAGGCTTTTTATAAATCTGTTGAGTTCTCCAAATATCAACCACAGGAAAACCAGCAGTAAAACCTAACAGAGGGAAAATAACTTTGGTGTAAATGCAAGACATGTTTTGTACAAAATGGTGAAAAAATGTAACTTTCCTTCACATTTTTTTATATTCTAGGCTATAAGGACTATGAAGATTTTGTGATTTATTCTGGAATGTATTAGAATAACCAGACCATCATACGGTAGTGTTAAGTGATATAAAACACTCATTGATCTTTTGCTTTGAAAGATGACGTTCTTATTTGTTATACTGGATTAATCTCATTTAGTTTTAGTTCTTAAGGATGTGTAATGCTGAATGCAACAGTTTTATTGCATTGCACTATTGATGTATTCAGCTAAAACTGTCTGACTGCACTGAACATTGATTTTTTGGACTCCAGCTAAATCACTCAAATTCATATTCTAAACCAGCATCCAGAAAGATAAAATGAAGGCGTGTTTGAATCAAAGCGACGCTGCATGAGTGATTCTGCTCAAACATTTCTCTCATAACAGAAACAGATCTGTACTGTACACACGGTTAAACACAGATCAAGTCCACACTTTCACTTCTCACTTCTCAAGCCAGAGCTGTTAAATATAAAACATGTGAATTCTCACTGTCCTCATCATGTTTGTTGTGGAATAATCAAATAAACATAGAAGTCAGAAACAGATGAGGTCAAAAGCTTACACAGACTGTACCTTACAGAATCTGGAATATGTTGAACATGTAAGAAACATAAGAAGAATTTTAAACATTAGTGTTTGTTTACTGCCCTGAACAAAAGTCCATAACACAGAGGAATCATGCAAATATCTACATTTATAAAAATAACCTCGTTCAAATGTTTACATCCACCTGATTCTTGATACTGTATGACGTTATTAACCATTTTTATGTTTTGTAATAGTTATTAAAGAGTTTCTTCATTGATTTGAAGAAAAAGAAAAATAATATTTGACCCATGATAGCACTGCAAAAAAATGACTTTCTTTCTTGTTTTCCAGTACAAATGTCAGAAATGTCTTGAATCAAAATGCTTTTTCTTGATGAGCACAATGACCTAAGAAAATATGGTCTTGTTTTTCAGACAAAAAAATATTACATTTAAGTGAATTTGTGCATAAAACAAATAAATAAATCTGCCAATAGGCTAAGAAAAAGAATCTTGAATTTATTGAATAAGAAAAAGGTCAACCTTAATTCAAGATTATTTTTCTTACCCAATTTGTTAGATTTATTTGCTTGTTTAAAGACATTTGTACCGAAAAACAAGACAAAAATACAAAGCAAGAAAGTGATTTTTACAGTGTGGTGACTGTATGATGATGTATGATGTTATGATCCATCTTTACACACAGAGGAGACTCATACACAACTATCACAAAAGAAAGCAAACATTTAGTCAGGTGTATGTACACTTTTGGGTTATTCTGTTGAACATCAGCTATGAGGGATGACGTGTGTGCGTGTCTGCATGTGTGTCAGACATCAGATCATAAAAAGTGAAATATTGAACGTAACGGCCGGATGCTGTCAGTATTCTGATCATCTGTTGAAGTTGTATCTTAGTGTTCAGTGTTTTTCAAGTCCAGATCAGAAGAGTTTGAACAGTGCTGTACTGTCTGCTCAAACACATCAAGCTTCATATGTGTTCTGCGAGTCTCTCACATCCGGTCCTGAAGAGCACCGCAGTATACAGAGACAGTACTTCATCTTTACAGTCTTGACCGGCAGGATACAGGCGCTTAAAAAGACTTATTTATTTCTTGAAAGAGCTTCTTTTTTTCCTACAGAGGCTCTCAAACAGACCTTTAAATATCTTAAATACAAAAAAAAACTTAAACATAAACAATCAGAAGTAAAGCAATTCTCACAGTGTCATTCTTTACATGTAAGTCAGACTTCTAAAGTAATGTCAGCATGTGTTTAAATCTCATTAATGAAGAACAAAGAATTGACTCACAACACATGAATAATTCAGAATGATGCTTTTGATGTTTATGCATGTTAATAGGTCTGCTGTCTAAAGTTTGATTTTCAGTCTGTCAGCGATCTATGATTTGTTCGCTCTTGTCTTTTATTTTGAAATCTTGTTTTGTAGTCTATGTTTCATGATGTTTGTAGTCTTGTATGTCACCTCACCCTGATTGTGTTCAGGTGTGTCTGATTGTGTGTGTTTATAAAGCTCTTGTGTTTCTGTTGTTCGTTTAGTTTTGTTCGTGTCAGCTCAAGTCTTTATGTTTGGTGTTTTGTGTGATTATAAACTGAACACGGGTTTGTTTTAAACTTGCTTTCAGTGGATTGTTTTGACACATTTGAAGAGGTTTTGATTCCTTCAATCCACCTCATCTTCATGATTTCACTATTTCGCTGTTAATGGCAAAGATGTTTTGTGTGTGAATGTTATTCTGCTTGGATGTGTGGAAAAGAGATGAAATATACATGATTTAAAAAATGCCCCTGCTGAGAAAAACAATAAAGATTTGAATAGATTCACTGGTTAGAATGGGACTCGTATTGGTTTTAATGGGGTGTATAATTGTTTCTATCGATATTGTATTGGAGGGATATGAAATCCTAATGGACTGATGCACAAACACACTCTCACACAGATGTTGTAGTGGTTTTAATGGAACAAGCTAATGCTTCATAATGCTTTTAATGGAAACTATGAGAGTTTCTCTTGGGTTTCTTTCTATGTTTTTCCAGCAGGGGCAGCTGACATGTTGCGTGTGTTTGTGTCCTGAGTCATGTCATGATTTCACAATTGTCATTGATGTTGTTTAACAAAAGCCCCTGCTGATCAGATAATATTAATCATTCAACACACTGTCATCACTCTCATATGATCCTCAAATTGTACTTGCCTGAAAAACCTTCATCTTCCCTTTATATGTGTGCACAGTTAGTCAGGTGTCTGCTGATCGTCTATTCTAGTCACATCTAAACATTTAAACCGCACCACTCGCTTATAAAACAAGATGTTTTTGACACGTTATGTGGATTAATTTTGTCTGCTATTAAAATGTGTAATATACCTGTGATCTGTGCTGTGATTCATCACATGTGATTGACAGGATCAGATCACTCACTCCTGCATCTGGTCTGAAGCTCATTGGATGCCGTGAACTTAATGTCATCATGGCTTCAAAACACAAAAAATACCACAGCGTGATACTGGAGCGAAGGGTGACGTACATTATATATACAATGCTGTCATGATTCCACCTCTCCTTGTCAGGTATTTCTTGGTCTAGAGGTGGAATCATACAGAATCCTTTGTTTCCTTTGAGACGATTTCATCTCTCTCTGGTCTTGTCATCGTTCCTACCCTCCTGTTTCCTAGTTTGTGTAATTAGCTTTCCTTGAGTGTAATCCCTTGCACCTTCTTCCGCTTGTTATCTCTCCCTATAAAGAATCCTCATGTTTCATTGTCTTGTGCGCGTTCATTGTAGGCTGTACCTTGTCTGTACCTCTGTACCTGTGTACCTGTGTACCTGTGTACCTGTGTACCTGTGTACCTGTGTACCTGTGTACCTGTGTACCTGTGTACCTGTGTACCTGTGTACCTGTGCATGTTGTAAGCTGTAGTTGTTCCTGTACCTGTCTTAGCTCTGGTTAATGTTTGCTGTAGGTTTGATCTTGTTCCTTGTTCCTGTCAAGTCTAGTTTAGTATTGTGTTTATATTCAAGTGTTTGTTTGTAGTTTAGTCAGTCAGTGTCTTTGTTAATTATTATAATTGGTCCTGTTTCCCCCCGTGGGTTTTTATTTTGCCTGTTTTGTAGTGTTCAGTGTTTAATAAATCTGTTAACCCCTCAATTCCCCGTCTCTGCCTGCAATTGGGTTCTTGCCTAGAGTTCATGACACAATGCATTACTTCATTCACTATGTGCTATACCGAAATTCATTATCAAAGCATTTATAAATATTAGAAAATAATGCCAAATGCTGGGTATTCATAAGTGTCACATTGTCTAATTATAGTAATAAATGATGATAAAGTATAAGTGAGATTATTCTTCGGTCTGAATGGTTGTTTTTACAGCTCACACAAATCAAACCTGAGAAAATAAAGTTTCTCTTACAAGCTACACAATCCCAGTACAGTGTGTCGGAGGAAAAATGTGGGAAGACATATGGAGACAATCAGAAGGAAGGTCCCCCGGGTGCACGAGCGCTCATGCTCGCGAGAACTTCAACTGTGCCACACGATTGAAATGGAACGACGGAAATCCCAGACTGTGTAATGTGTAGAAGTGGACTGTGTGCTGCTCTCCGGGTGTAAATATTGTGTCTCCTCAACCTTCTTTTATTGGAAACATTAGCCGCAATCCTCAAAGTCAGATTTTGCTTGATCGAGAGATGGAGAGTTTATTCACAGCACTCTCAGCAGCACAGAGACATGCTCCGGCCAGATGTCATTATTGAGTATGTATGGCTGAATTAAAGAAAACAACTTAATTTTGTCTCCACTAGATGACATTGTTTTCCTGTTTAAAACATCTCAGCAGCAGATGTGTCTTGAATTGTTTTTTTCAACATCTGATCTGCACTGGGAAACTTTGCTGTAGTTTTTGAACCAGGTTTGCAAGTAACTTACTGTAGATAGACTTAATATAGTTTCCAATTAGTGCTGTTTTCAATGACTTCACTTTGACTTTTGAGATTCAAAATGTGCAAGAAGAGACAGCATTAGCACAACAACACTGCAAAAAAATATATTCTTCCTAAGCATTCTTCTCTTGTTTTCTGTATAAATATTTAATATTTATAATATAATACTTATATTTCGTCTTGTTTTATGAAAGAAAATATATAAACTAGGTAAATTTATGCTTAAAACAACATTTTAAATCAAATCTACAGGAAGTTACTGGCAAACCTGCTGCAAAATTACAGCAAAGTTGATCACAAACCATGCAGTGGAGCAAAATTCCATGCAGATCTCTCATATAAATAAGAAAAAGCTCAGTTATTTTTAAGCAGAAACCCAGAACTGGTAACTGGAAGCTGTTAAGAGAAATAACCGGTGTAATTACAGTTATTTTTGCAATTGCCCGCGAGGGTTTGGGATTTGGAGTCTTGGATCTAACACATGTGTTTTGGAGAGATTTATTTCTTCATTCATACGCACTCATGGAATATGTCACACAGCCAAAAACGTTTCTTTCTCATTATTGCCTTCCCTTCCACCCGGCCTCTTTCTGCCATAAACATTCTCTCATTTATTTTTATAAAATGAGATTTTCATGGGTTGGGAAATCATTTGGTGAGGCGTCCTCATGGGGTCAAATGTTGTAAGATGCTCTTTCATTCTCAGATGAAAGATTTTATGGAAAATTTTAAGTATCAACTTAGTCTCATATGTTTCTCCAACAATTGCTCAGGAGATATAAAAAGAGAATGAGATGAGAGTGTAATTGTGTAAACACATGAAGAGTCTGGAGGTGTAAATCAATGTAGAGGTGAAATCATCTGGATCTGAATAAATGTGATGAGAAATGTTTGAGTTCATATTGAGATCTTCAATAATATTGACTTTTGATTGCAGACGAGACAAATCAAGACATGATTTGGGAGATTTCTAGCTCTTTTTAGATTTATTTATGAGAAGTAATTCTCATGTGTGATTGCGGTCAGGTGGATGTTCTGGTGTTGTTCGGCTGTGTGTTTCAGGTGGGCTCACAACTCATCTAACACACTTTCAGGGTCTGTCGCTTGACTCTCACACTACACAAAACTGTACACCACAATGTCTGCTTTATCCCGCCTGTCTTTGATAACACATCTAAGAGAAGCTGCGTTCACAGATGTTAAGGTACATTACAGTCCGTCTCTGAATGTTTGGTACCTCTCATGAAGGGTCGCTCTCAAAAATGCTGTTTTCTGAATGCTGGCCACAAAGAGTCTGTGTCACATCCACGACGGGGTCTCAGCTGAGACCAACGGAAGAAATGAGGAGCGCTTAACAGAAATGGCATTGAGATGAAGTGCCTGGAAATGTCAGAATGAAATAAGAGTTTGTTTTTTGTGCTCTTTCATAGAGGCTTGGCAGAACATCAGAAGAAATTCTGGAAAACAGCTCGAGATCTGAGTCCGTCTGCTCTCTTCAGTGTGGGGTCTGACTCTTTATAACCCCCCATCATTGTTCATTGTTTCCTCAGAAGACGTCAGAAAACAGAGAGGTTTTTACTGTAGTTTTACTCTTCCATCAGGCAGCATTCACACTTAGAAACTCTACACATCTGGTGTAATATCATGGCCAGAAGAGGATGAGATTTAGGAGCCTTTGGGCTTATAGACGGTATAAGAACTTTTATATTTGTGTGCTAGTGTTTTATTGTGGGCTTTCTCTTGGTCTTGATGGATTTGATCCGCTTTCTTGTGGATACAGATAGACCAAAAGATTTTTAGTTGACTACCTTGAATCAAACTTCCCGCCATAGATCTCGAGTTTGTTTTATGGTTTTATTTGCTTACTCAAAATCTGTGTTTTCCAAGAAAAGCATCGCTGTTAGGGCTGAGGTGACTGAAGCTTTCTTAAATAGTACTTTTTGACCTTGTAAAAGCATGTTGAGGAAAGTTGTGCAGTTTGGGCAAATGATTAAGATGAGGGACTCGAGTCCATTCTAGAGAACACAGGTGGAGGAACATAAGCTGCCCATAATAACACACACACAACACTCTTTGAATGTTACATGGACGAACACCAGATGCAGGGACATCTGAAACACCTGAAAATGTAAATAAATAAAAAATGAGTAATTAAATAAACAAGTCCAATTCACCTCCCCCCACACACACACATAATGATACTTAATCAATTGTTGCATAATTATTTTCAATTTTGCGTTATTGTAATGCAAAAAAAGTAAAATATTAGTTATGAAATATATTAAGCCTATTTACATTGCTTTTTAATTACAGTATAATACATGCAATGTAGTATAAATCATTTTTAAATATGTATTTAAACCACTTTGATTTAGGTGTAAGTATAAGGTCTAGAAGTTTTGTTTATTTTCTTTAATTTACAAACATGTCAGAGATATCATGTGTAATATTATGAGTCACATTGTACAGACTTCTCTTCTGTACAAAAGTCTTTTATTTTTTTAATTTTTAGACTGTAAATCTGTATTATAGTTGTGCTGTCATTGTGTTAAATATGTGTAGTACAATCTTCCAGCACCAAAGAAAATTCCTTTTGTGTGCAATAAAGCTCTTCTGATTCTCATTCTGATTCTGAAATCCACCGAAACTGAATATAGCTTTATAAACCCCAGCAGAACGTGTATGTACCCGCACACGTCCACTAGATGTCATCCTATAGACACAGATTGTGTGGAAACCCTCTCGACATGTCTTCAAGCACACAGTTGATCTGTCTCGCACACAGCTCTCTTACAAAAGATTCTTTCTGGTAATAAATGTGACGCATTTGATCTGCAGTGCCAGTGTGAAGATGTTTAGTCCGATTGGGCTTCATGAATCATTTGATTTTATAAATATGAAAGTAATTCATCTTTCTGTTGCTTCTGCTTTTAAATCTTGAAAATCCTAAATGTGTATATTTAATACTCTTTAAATGCATGTTTTTTTAACAAACAAAAACCTTTGCTAGTTTTTATCTACAAGTTCAATAATTCATGAAAAGTTCAAATTTGTTTAATTCAACCAAAAACTCTTCATTTATTCCCCCTCATGTCTTTGTAAATTTTCCTGTAGCTCAGTGGTGGGTTTGATCCCAGGGAATTGCATAAACCTAAGTATAAATGTATAGGATAAAGCAATGTAAGTCACTTTGGTTAAAAGCGTCTGCCAAATGCATAAATGTAAATGTATGTGAGTCATTCTTCAGTTGAACACAAAAAAAGATATTTTTGGTGAAATGTGTCAGTGGTTTTGTGTTGATGCAATGAAAGTCAATGGGGTTCACTGTTGTTTGATTATCAACATTTTTCAAAACATCTTTTGTGTCCTACATATATAAGGAAACTCATACAGGTTTGACACGACATGATGAAGGACATTTGATATTTTTGGATGAACTGTTCCTTTAAACATGTACGTTATCCAGACGTGTCCTCTTAACTTCCGCTGATTTCATGTAAATGTGGGTCCTGTCTCAAACAGCAGCTCACTAGAGCTCATCTCAGAACAGGCCTGAAAATATTGAACACTGTTAAACCATCAAAACAGGATTTAATGTCAGTCAACATGAGAACTTTGATTTAGTGCTGTCTGTCAGGTGTAGTGTAAATAGTATGTAAGTGTAGTGTTGTGTAGCGTACAAACTTCAATGGTTCTGTACAGTAGTGGGTTTTGTTTCTTAAACAGATGTGATGAATGATATGGAGCATGACGACAGGTTCTCTTATCATGAGCGTGTGAGCTGTATGGAGAGGTCAGGTGGATTGTCCTCTGAAGATCTGCCGTCATTCTGACCAGCTCCTCCACACGCGTCAAGTGAACTCTGCGATGATGGGCTATTGTCAATGCTTTTGCCAGGACGTGGAGAGAGCCCATCTCATGTCTGAAGAGGACTTTACATCATTAGCATTAGCCTGGAGAATCAGAAGTGAAGCCAATGCTCGTCACAAACTGTAGCTGCTGCCAAAGTGTCCAATAGAGACGTGACTGCATTAACAACACATACATGATGATGACATCTGAAGAAACTTACTGTACATGTCCTGATAATGCGTCCAGCGTCTGTTACATGCTCAAGTGTAAATTCAGCTTATGTCATTGGTCATTAATAAAGTTGGTTACACTTAAAATAATGAAATACTTTCAAAACATCGAAAGGTCACTTTTCGTATCAATTCTTTGTTTTAAATCATATTGTTATGTTGTTGTATATCACATTAAATAAAAACAAAATACTACACATCGGATACACATCAATAGCAGACAGACGTTTTACATCAAATCTATTTTTTTATCATTTTTGCAGAGATGGAATTACAATTTCATAACAATGTTACACAGAGAAAGTGAATTGCAATATATTGAAGGTTTAAAATGACCAATATTTGTGTTTTCTTTTGATTTGTCTTAAGTTTCTCCCAACTGTAGTGCCTGATGCCGCCTATCTGTGTGTACATAAAAAGTTAAAAATACAATGCTACGTTTAGTAATGTAGTTTGTAACCAAAACATTATGATGTCATTCAAACTCTTACATTTAATGAGAAATAACAAAACATATTAGTGCAGTGTATTTTGTTCCGAAAATACATTTCTATTACATGTATTACCTATACATTCTTAAAAATAGGCTAAAGTTGTTCAAAAGGTACTTCACAGCGATGCCACAGAACAACCATTTTTGGTTCCACAGAGAAACATTGGGTTCTTTGACTGTGAACCATCTCTTTCTTTCATTTTTATAATCTGAAGAACCCTTTTTCACCACAAACAAGCTTTTGTGAAACAGAAAGGTTCTTCGGATGTTAAAGGTTCTTTATGGCACTTGAAACACCTTATTTTTAATATACAATATGAGTCACACTGTTATCAATGTATAGTGTCGACATTGATATAACAACACAAATTAACACTGTAAAAGTTTGCCAGTAACTTAATGTAGATTTATAGTACAATTTTGTTTTAAACATTAACTTACCAAGTTTAAATATAAGTCTTATGTTATAAATAAATAATATTTATACAGAAAACAAGAGGAAAATGCTTAGGAAGAATGTATTTTTTGCAGTGTTCTTGTGCTAATGCTGTCTCTTCTAGCACATTTTGAATCTCAAAAGTCAAAGTGTTTTAAAGTCATCGAAAACAGCACTTATTGGAAACTATATTAAGTATTAAATCTACAGTAAGTTACTAGCAAACCTGCTGCAAAAACTACAGCAAAGTTTCAAAGTTTGTTGAAATCTGCTGAATTACATCCAGTCTTATATTGACATGATGTTCTAGCATTGACACTCCAGCAGTATGTGTCCTATAACAGAAGAGCTCACTGACATTATTCTCATTGACACACTGTACAGACTTCAGCTTTCTGTGGAAATCATAACATCATGGTATCTGTTCTTCAGTTTTTTACTGTAACATGAACTGTAAACGTTTCAGTTCAATAAACCTTTAATGACTTGTAATGACACAATGATGTAAGGCTGAAAACATTCTGATAGGAAGATCCACTTCACTCTGTACTGGCATCGTTTCAAATACACAAGCTCTAGTGCAGAGGGATGTTTTTCTTCCTCTGGATGTGAACTTTTCTTCAGTAAACATTTAAACAAGCATGATGACATACACAAGATACAGAGAGCCACATACATCTGGCCCTGAGCCAGAGTAAATAAATCTGCCTAAAAACACACAACACACTTCTGAGGACATCTATCATGATTCAGTTGTAGCTTCAGTTTTCTTTTGTTTGTTTGTCGTCAGGTGTGATGTCTCGTACAGCAGATCTGAGTGTTCAGTGATATTATTTACTAAAAGCACTAAAAGAGATCAGTAGCCTAAAAACACTTTTCAAAAAGACTACAAGAAGTCTCATTGTGAAAAGTACCACATCAAATAAATTGTATAAATAAATTTCACACTCATTAAATCTGTATCCCCATTAGTATGCAACTCTGTTATCTATTCTATCAGTGTCACTGGGATGAATGAAAACTTTTACAAATAAAACACAATATTAAGTGATCAAACAAAAAATTTGAAACATTTCACATTTTACTCACCCACATATCACTATATGACTGCAGAACACAACAGAAGATATTTTGAAGAATGTTTAAGCCACTCCCTTCACCATTTAACCTTATGTAGAAATAAAACATTTTCACACACTGTTTTGTGGAAGGGCCCAATGTTGAAATGTTCAGAAGAATAATGAGATGAGTCAGTGTGTCCATCGTCCTGACTCCTGATGTGCAAGAGGTCAGAATGTGAATAAGAACCAGCATAGGAGACTATTCACCATTTTTAAGTTTTGCATCAGAAACAATGCAAAATTTCTAAATAAAAACCATTAATTTGCAAAACGTATACCTCAGGATCTGAGCAGACGAACGCACATTTGCTTGTCCTGGTGCTGCAGGTTTTTGGAAATATAAGTCATTCTTGTCAGTTGTATAGGATTTAGACTTTGACAGCCAGGTGCTCTTTTATTTATATATCAATGACATAATTAAGGGCTGAAATCTGAAACTGTTCAGTTGCACACAATAGATTTCACATCTGATGGAGAGGCATGTTTTCTGTGCGTATCTTTGTTCTATGAATCACACGTGCGCACTCTGACAAATGATCGTAAAATCAAATGTAGAACATTTTATAAATGAGGCCTGTGATCTTTTTATAGAGGCCTACTGTTGGTTACTAGGTTACCAATAGAGCTTGTCAGTCGATGTCACGCCGTGTTGTGAAGCAGGCTGCTGTTGTGTTTAATGGAGTGTTCTGTTTTTTCTTCTTTGATTAAGAAATATAACTATGGTAGGTCGGTCTTGCTGTATTAAAAACTACAATACCGTTACGCGGAGTCATTCTGGAAAATGCCCTGCTAGTTTCACTTTTGATATCTCCACATATCAAACAAAAAAAGTCACGGGACATATCAAAACAATAATAACGGCGGACTATTAGCCTCTAAAGATGGCGGAGCAGCCGGCGGAACGCAGGGCGTGACATCAGCTTCATATTCTCTATACCAGCGTGATCCGCTCAAGGAACTTGATAGAAACGCACTGATTTCACCCTTGTCTTTCCTCATGATATTGCGAACTATGAAAAGATTCACACCATGTTTTAATGGAAACCCAGCAGATGTCAGTCCACTTAATGTGTTGTTAAACCATCACACAGACATGTTGAAGAATTAAGTATCTCATATTGGACGTAAGTTTCTTTAAGGTTTTCAAGCCAGTGTATGATGTTACACAAGAGATCGGAAGAATGACTTGATAGAAGAATATCGTGTAAGACAAATGGCAGTGTTGTGCAGAAGAGATCATCTCTGGGACGGCCGCTGTCAGCCCTGTTTCCTGTATATACCCAGTGGACTGATGGGACTGATGTCTGGAGCTTTAACAACACATTCTCTCACACAGCTGTCAGAACATACGGCTAGATTTAGACTTGACATGTTTTAGACGGTCATTCTAATGTCCTGTAAATGTTTCTTCAGTAGTAGAGGCCTTCAGAATCATCTTGTGTTGGATTTTAATATTATTTCAAAGGACTTTAAAATAACTTTTCATTTAGCATAATTAGTCATTCATTCCCATCTTGCTTCAGAGTACAGAGTCTCATATTGTGTGGCTTGTTGAGGACAGATGTGGTGTTGGCCAAATCTCTTGTTGGCTGTAAGATGCGCATTAAAGTCCCAGTGAATTCTATATTCTGATAAAAATGTCTATTTTTCATGAAATATTATTGTACATAGTTTATCAATGTTGGTCATTCTCTTCTTAAAATCGATGTGCCCTCATAATCTTTAGTAAAATCTGAAAATGAACCTCCGATTGTAACGACTATCCATCAAGACTTATGTTAGATGACTTGGGCGGGGCATCCGTTAACTCCTCCCCATAGCTGTCAGTCTGCTCCCAGCTAAATTTCAAAATGCAACGGCTGTTTTTACACATCCAATCAAATCGCAGATCAAAGCCACGGCCACTTTATTTTTCATCATTAAAAATTCAGTTTCACTTGGAAATGCATCAAAATACGGATGTAAAAATGATCGCAACTTCTGCTTCACGGGGACTTTAAACCTGCACAGGTAGTTCCACTCAGTTTGATCAATGTTTAAGTCAAGCCCTCAACCTGAAGATCCTTTCATGTGACAAGTCTTAAACGAATAATATGGTTTGTTTAAGATGCAATGTGTATACATGATTTAAAGTAATATGCATGTTTGTATCTTCTCTTTCTATCTCCTCCGCCTCTCTGAAACACACAGAAAGCTCATGTCTCTGAAAAGTGAGGTGTGTTCTGATTGGCCAGTTCACCAGTGTGTAGTGATTGGTGGAATACTGCAAGCGTGTGAGGGAAATGTAACTCCTCTGACCATATTTGGAACAACAAGTACAATCTTCAATTGTACTGACAGGTACACCACCTTACTTGAGTCTACATTTGGGCTGTCTTAGTCAAATCAGACCACCAACTGATGTAGATTTATGGGGGTGTGGTTACACCAGGTGTTTCAGGCCGGTCTTGGTGAGCATTCACTTTTACATAGAATGACTCATGACACATGCATTGGCTACTTATAACACACCAAAGACACACATAATCACATATTCGGGCCATATGACCCCTTTAATGCACGGCTACCTGTGGATTATCCCTTACATGACTAACAGGACTAACTTTAATACCATTCAGAACCTTCTAGCAATTGTATAGCAGTGACAACTACTTTAAGCACTGCTTTCCAGTTAATGTAGTAGATGATAGAACTTTAGGATGATTTCTATCAGTCTTCCACATTGAAAGTGAAACAATAAAAGCTAGTTTATAGCTAGTCTCTTATATAAACTGACGATGTCATCTCTGTCACTTGTGTCCTGTTTGATAATGAATGAAGAGTTTTTTCGTTTCTTCTTCAGCCACAGGCTAACACACGATGCTGATGTACTATTCTCAAGTGACAGAGCTAATAGACTTACAAACGACCCGAGACGACTTGAGAAAACTGCACCCATACATCAAGCTCTCATTTGGGGGAGGATCAAACCATTTTGTCACGGAAAAGAAAGTCATTCTGCCTCCAGTCCCCTGCGCGCACACCTCCACACCGAACTAACCGTGACCTGATGAATGGAGCTACTTTCACTACAGTAGAGCTCTGAGGTCGAATGAACACTCATTTAAAGACCAAAATGACCAAACTCCATCAGACACACACACACACACACACAAACATTGACTCGCGCTGAGATGGATGTGACGCTTTCCACATCGCTGACTCTGATCAATGCGACCAGAGAAAGATTTACTCAACATTACTGTGTTTGCTCTTTCTAAAGTATCTCCAAACAGTCCAGCGTGTGTCATTACAGGTTCTTTCTAAAACAACTTTGCAGCATAAATAAACTTTCCTGTAGCTCAGTGGTAAGAGCATTGTGTTAACTAAACAAGGACGTCGGTTTGATCCCAGGGGATATCACATATTTAGAAACAAATATATATGATAATGCAATGTAAGTCGTTTTGGATAAAACCGTCTGCCAAATGCATAAATGTAAATGTAAAAAAATCACATCAGTTCAGTATCTCAATTATTTCTCTATGTGGAGAGTCTCATCTGCATCTCAAAAATGTTTGACAAATATTTCTGTCATTAGAGAAGAGATGTCAGCAATGTATCAAACTGAATCTCGCTGAGATTAATCTCGTCTGCAAGAAAAAGTCAATATTATTATAGATCTCAATGTGAACTCAAACATTTCTCATCAAATGTAGGGATCCAGATGATTTGATCTGTGCACCTCATGGATTTTAAGAATTCCTAAAAACTTCATCAGATCTCCTGAGCTGTAAAAGAAACACCTTCTTCCTGACAGAAGCTGACGCAGAAAAATAAATCACTTATTGAAGGAGGGACTGGAACCAGGAATATCACACAAACCCATTTTCATCTTAGCAACAGCCTAGCAACCACACACCAACACACTGGACATCCCAGCAACCACCCAGAACACTCTACCTCAACGCTGATGTGCTGATAACCATACTGAATACCTTAGCAGCCACATAGCAACAGCCTGTCAATCACTCAGAACACCCATAGCAGTGCAACTGTTGACACTGGAGAGCATCACACACACCTTCACAGAACATCTATGAAAAAACATCAACTTCACTCAATCCCGTCTTCTCCTTCAGACAGAAACGTTCAGTTGCTTATTTGATTGATTTGTTTTGCATCATATCCAGTGATTTTCACTTTTCTGTGCAATGAGTCACTCTTTACTTTTCAAATAAAAATAATCATGTAAATGAACAAGTGCAGAACATGTCTCAAAGGGCAAAGCGTGACCTTTTGATGGAAGGATTTTGGCAGACAGGTTTCAGATCCTTGTTTAGAGGTCTGTGGATTCCCCTAACAGCCTTCAGTCCTTCTTCAGACTCTCTCTCTCTCTCTCTCTCTATCACTCTCTCTCTCTCTATCACTCTCTACCTCAATCTCTATCTCTCCCTCTTCCTCTCTCCCCCATCTCTCTCTCTCTCTCTCCATCTCTCTAACTCTCTCTCTCTCTCTCTCTCTCTCTCTCTTTCTCTCTATCTCCGTCTCTCTATCTCTCTTTCTCTCTCTCTATCTCTCGCTCTCTCTCTCAAATTCAATTTCAATTTCTCTCTCTCTCTCTCTATCTCTCTCTCTCTTTCTCTCTATCTCCGTCTCTCTATCTCTCTTTCTCTCTCTCTCTCTATCTCTCTCTCTCGCTCTCTCTCTCTCTCTCTCTCAAATTCAATTTCAATTTCTCTCTCTCTCCCTCTCTCTCTCTCTCTCTCTCAGAAAATTCAATTTCCATTTTCTCTCTTTCTCTCTCTCTCTCTCTCTCTCTCTCTCTCTCTCTCTCTCTCTCAATTTCTCTCTTCTATCTCTGTTTGAGTCTTATGGGGGAAGAATTGATGCTTGTTCCACAAGGCTATTTTCACAGCTATTTATGTTGTAAACCTTTACATTGTTTGGACTTAAAATAAAAGAAGTGAAAAAAGAAAAGGGATTCAACAGAGCACAAATAAATGTGAAACAGATACAGTCTGGCTTCACAACCCTAAACTCTTGGCATAGTGACCCTAAACTCTTGACTGGTTCTATCTAATCTCTCGATACACCTCATGCACCCTCTGAGACCTCTTGACAGAATGTATTAATGTAAAGTGTAAATTTCTGTTTCATGGATTAAAGGTTGTATATAATGCACGGCTTGGTACCTGCACATATGTCACACAATAAGATAAATGGGCATATTTGCATATATTTTGTATTTTAACAGGGACTGGACCACAGCATTGCCTGATCAGCATCCAGAATCAGAGAACAATCTGTTTTAATACGTATGGAAAGAGCCAGAGACATGAATATTTGGATGCACACGTGTGTGTAAGGTTGTGATCCACACTCATCACATAAGTGTGTTGTATTGAATGTATTTTGTCATACGTACTACATGATACTGTATGTGTCTCTTTGGGAAAGAAAGGTAATGATTCATCACTTCAGCCTTTTCTTTGAAACATGTTTGTGCTATCACTGTCATTCCCCCTGTACACTGTGAACCATCAGTGGTTTCATTTGAGTCACTAATCGATCCCTTATACAGGGTAAGAAAGAGATTCACGCGCACACACACACACACACAAACACACAGAGAGGAAGTAAAATCCCACAAACAGCTGAAAGTGACACGTACATCCTTCATTCCATCCCCATCCCCAGAGTTTCCCACCTGTGATATGGATACAATGCAAGGAAAATGCAAGGAATGCCTCTCAATGTCACGAAGGAATCAGAGCCTGGGAGCGGCTGTCACTTTCACGAGGTCTAGATGGGAGGACAGTGGCGAAGGCAGCGTGCCCAGCAGACGTAAACCGCCAGCCGGATGAGGTGGCTCATACGAAGGGCCCGCTTCAATCTTGATCCACAACAAAAACAGGGAGACAGGACAAGGCTATCAGTCACCATTATGGAGACAGTGTTTTTTCTCAAATTACCCTCACTGTTGTGTTCTCCGCAGCGTCTATAGGAGCGGCTGTCTCGTGCATCATTTCGCTCACAAAGCTTGAAAGCCCCCTGAAGGGCAGAGAGAGCTCCTTCCTGCCCCGCTGCTCCCTCCCTGTATGTCCGTCCACCTCAGCTGGGACGGCCTCTGCCGACAAGCGGGAAATTAGCATAGTAATGGAGACCCTCTCGGAGCTGACAGGGGTGGACATTGTAAGTGACTCTGGTACCCCCCACCCCCCGGACTCATTCCATAGCCGACTGTAGTGTCAGGGAGACCCTCTTAACAAGTGGTGGATTAAAGCAGGACCACCGGCTCACCTTACAAACCTGCCTGGCGCCGCTGTGTGAGCGGAAGAAACGCTCAAGGCCGCATCTCAGATCTAAACCGATAGCTCGTGGATTGGGCTGCAGACAGCATGGAATAAATAGTAAAACTCTTATGCATTTTTTATTTATTTTAAACACATCTTTTTTGCTCATTGAACAGTTTGGTGCTGTGTTGGGTGTGGGGTTTGAACCTCTGTGCATTTCTAGATGTTTCTCCACCTCCGATCAGCCAATCAGCAGAGAGACACTTTGACGTAAGCGATGCAGATGAATCAACACACATTCATAAACATCACGCAGGTGTCTGTGTTGTGTCTACCTCAGAGCTCCACACTTTTCACTCAACCGAGAGATAATAATGCTTCCCACACAAATGATATTCGATTAATATACAGCTGCGGAAAACATAAACTTTTTGTTTCATTCTATTGCGACTAACAATATTTCTTCCAAATTTCCAATAAAAATCTTGTTTCTTTTTGCATTTATTGGCAGAAAATGAAACCTGGAGAAACAGGTGAAAGATGCTCTTTGTTTTATCAGACCTCAACGACTGCAAAGAAAATTCACTTTTAATCAATACAACAATATTTCAACATGTATTTAGGAAAAGCTCAAACATTATGTATTTTTATGTATTAATCAGGATTTTTCTGGATGTGTCTTGTCATACCGTCATTCTTTCACATTGCTGTTGGATGACTTTATGTCCCTCATTAGGTTTGATTTTGTTGAAATTCCACTGACACTGACTGGAATGACCACAACACCAGAAACGATGATTACATGAACATTTGGACTGGTGTTGTCATGTTTTCATGTGCTTTAATGGCATCACATCAAATCTTTCAAATCTACAAACTGTAACTTATTTTGATTAAAATGAATCTAAACCACTTATTGAGTGTTGAAACCTGTCTCATGACACGATTCACAATTTTATTTTCATTATAATGATTTTGTAGTTTGTTGTCATTTGACATCAGCACTTGTGAAGAAGAGGAAGAAAGGAAGCGTGTCATTTTCAAACAAAGATAGCTACCAACAGCCAAAAGTTACAGACTGCATCTTTTATAAAAGCTTTTTCATCAAAATCGGTCCTCTTGGTTAAAGGCCCAGTGTCTCCTGTTCATCAGTCATGTTGTAGAAGTGTCGTGTCTATGATCCAGCAGGTAACAAGTGCTCATTCTTTTTACTTCAGACTGAATGTGAACTGTGTTCCAGCTCAGAGATCAACTCCGTCTGTGATGTATAGTGTGTTAGTGTCATTGTCAGGACCTGTTGCTCAAACCCACAGCTTCTGTGAACTCATTCATTTCACACAATGACACCAATGCATTCAGTTGACATATCTATCTTCTCCAGCAAATGTGTCTCCATAACAGTGTTGGTGTAACTAGTTACTAAGTTATTAGTTACTGTAACTTCATTACTTTTTGAAAAAGTAAAGTAAGGGATTACTCTTATTTTGTCTGTAATTTAATTGCAGTTACTTATGATGAATACACTAAATACTGTGTGTTATATATGTGTGTGCAATAGTGGAATAGACATCAGTTTAACTTTGAAATCTGTGCTTTAATGTATAATTCTCACATTTGTAATACTTTGGTCAGTTAATAATAAAACGTTATGTAGTTTTATATTATTTATTTAAATGAATTAAAATAGCTGTTTCATGTCTATCCTTGAATCAATGAACTCATCAAGCTTGACGGAGGATATAGAAAGTCAGTAATAAGTCATTAAAAACTTTTTGGAAAGAGTCATCTGTACAGTAATCTAATAACAATATTGAATATGTCATTAGTAACTAGTAATTCATTACTTCTTCAGAATAACTTACCCAACACTGCTGATAATAATCAAACATTTGTTTACTTGATTATGAGGAAATAGCCCATTTTTTCATATGAACTTATGAGGGCAACAGGTGGATAAAATGAATGACAACACATACAAAATAATTTTTTATCATACATTTTAAGTAAACAAGGTTTTACGAGAGATGTTATGCGTCGTCATTTCTCAAATAAAACATCTATCCTAAGCATGTTATTCTGCATGCGGTGATGATGATTTGCATGATGTATGCACATAAACACATGTTCTGCTTGTGTGTGTAGCTGGAATTTGCAGGACCGGAGCGATGACGTATAGATTACGCAGATATACTGCCTGTGAGACAGCCGCTCATTCACCGAACGCTCAGATTATCCAAGCAATGCATTCAACAGCATGTAAAGAACAACAACAGTTTTACTGCCCTTTGCCTCTTAAGCATGCAGATATTTTCTGTGGAGAACAGATATGAATTTTAATGATCGCTCGCAGAACTCAATGGAGTCTCATTTGTGAAGGAATAAAGGACTCTGCTCTCACAAAGGCATGCGTGTACCAACAATCATAACAGAACAGACTGCAGATTCACAGCAACAATGACAACGTTCACCACAAGATGTTCGAGCAATTAGAAAGTCTTTTTGTCCTCTGCTCGGCTCATTCAAGATTCTTGGCTGGAATTAAGCGGAGATGTATGAACTCCATTCTGTTTGACCTCTGTGCAATGTTAGTCATGCACATTTTAAACATCGCCGCATAATGTTGCCTTTCTTGTGGCCCTGACATTATCTGCTGAGAACCATTGCATCTCTCTTGGAAAAACTTGCTTATTCTGAACTAATGGATACAAGCCCAAGGAATTGTTTATAACAGTAATGGACTTGTAAGACAATATGTACGCTTTCTACCACATTAGGGTTTCTGGTTCTGGTTTGACCTTTTACTCTGAATCGAGAAAACCGAAACCAGATGACATGTATCTGCCATCGTTCAAAAGGATATTCAGAATGTTTGAGATGTCACAGTAACACACATTTGGTCATGTTCAATAAATTCAAGTGGTGTGTAAACAAGTGAAGGGTTCATGTGCCTAACTATCGAAAAATTGCAAATACTTTTTCTGAACAACAGAAAACGTCTCCAGGCCACAGTATTGATTTGTTTTCAGTTCATTAATGAATCAATAGATTCATGTCCATTTTAATAATATTAGTGATCATAGCCTAATAAATGTCTGTATGATGGGGCTGTGGGGAAAACACTGACATCTCTGTGCCATGATGAAAGATTTTAAGCTTTAAGTTGACAAAAAGATCTTGCTTATTTGTCTGATCTCCATATTGCGGCTGCTGAAAGAAGATGTAATTGAATGACCCGAACGGAAGTGATATTTGGATGTGCCTGTAAATGAGAGGGTCTAATTATTTCTCAAGAGGACGGTCTTTGTGAGCCTCATGCACAATGTACTGAGTACACACTTTACTGAGTCGGAGCTGCGCTCGCTCCATTCACGCTTCCGGCTACTGCACTATCAACACCAATCTGACCAAACAATAAACCTTAGCTTTCCTGTAGCCCAGTGGTCAGAGCATCGTGCTAGAAATGCAAATGCAAAAATGTTTTGATAGAATCGTTTAATTCAATAGAAGTCGCTTTGGATAAAAGCACATGCTGCGTAAGTATATAGAACATCCAGCTCAGATCCTGCACATTGTTAAGGCTTCAGAGCCACTGGATGTAGGCCTACCCTAAATTTCCTTCATTTCTGCTTTGCTTCTTTTTTTTAAGTTTGACAATGTATTAGAATATATGTGACCCTGACAACAAAACCAGATTTATGGGTCAATTTTTAAAAAATGAGATGTTTACATAATCTGAAAGCTGAATAAATAAGCTTTCTATTGATTTATGAGTTGTTAGAATGGGATGAATAGTTGGCTGAAATACAAACTTGTTTAAAACTCTGAGAGTGCAAAATAATCTAAATATTGAGAAAATGGCCTTTGAAGTTGTTAATCAGGGGCACTGTAGCAGAACATCCACTCACAGATATAAAGTTTTAATATATTTAAGGTAGGACATTTACAAAATATCTTCATGGAAAATGATCTTTCATATCCTAATGATTTTTTGCCTAAAAGAAAAATCGATAATTTTGACCCATACAATGTATTTTTGTCTTTTACTGAAAATGTTCTTGTGCTACTTAAGACTGATCCAGGGTCACATATTAGAAAAAAACAAACTCATGTTCATGCTAAACTCCCACTGGGTCAGTAGCAAATAAGGGTGTTCTATTAAATTTGACTATCTGCATTTAATGACGCGAAAACAGACAGATAAATAACAGACTAACAATATGAAAAGTAATAAGAAAAGTTTATATTGATAAATTGTTTTAAACTAGCCAATTCACATTTTCCTTTATGTAATAATTGAATATAAAGATCTAAAGACGCTTGTGCTAAAGAAAATAGCAAATAAAAGGTAGCTATAGTGTTCAATGGGAACGTGTTTTATTTTTTTTAAATCTCTGTTGCTGCTGGACTTGTTGACTAATGTGACTCACACTAAATGTGATGTGGATCTGTTATGTGTTGAAGATTTGGGGGAAGGGAAAGGGTTGAACGGCCTTACGGACAAATCTGAGGCGATTGCTGGATATTGTAGTACCATTCAAAGTCAAATTGTACAGTTATACAGAACTGCTTAAATGTTTTTCAAAATAGTCTTATGAAATAAGTATAAGACTGTATTGATATTACATGTGGATTATTTTCACATATTAACAAATTGTAATAAAGCTAAATGATAAACACGGACGCAACCAAACTACAATAGCCGTCATGCTTCTGTTGTGTTCGCGCATGCGCAGTCGCTGCGGACGTGTGGGTCCGACAGTCATGAATGGGGTTGCGGAGATGCGGGTCTGTGGATTTTGTCCCGACGTTATGATATACATTTGGACCGCAATGGACTTGTTTTTATCGTAACCTTTAGCATTAGCTGTGACGGGAGTTTCTATTGTTCGTGTCCCGAGCCAGCAGATTTCCGGTCATCCGGCGGCTGGAAGAAAATCACGCTCGCGGTTGTTGTCGTACATTAAACATGCCGAAGAACAGCAAGATCTCGGTGATCCAGAAGATAGCGAGCCAGGCTAATCAGACCTTCAAGAACATCCCATCGTCCGGGAATAACGTGGACAACAAGGTGTTCGTGGAGCAGCAGACGGAGCTCGTGAGTCTCGTCTCCCAAATCACTGCTGAAGATCTGAATATTGCGCCACCAAAGAAACTCTCCGCATCGTCTGAGAAGCCTCCGTCAGCTCCCGTCACCTACATGCACATCTGTGAGACCGATGCCTTCAGCATGGGGGTCTTTCTGCTCACACCCGGGGCATCCATACCCCTGCACGACCACCCTGGAATGAACGGCGTGCTGAAGGTGCTGTACGGCACGGTCGACATCAGATGCTACGACAAACTGGACGAAGCTACTGGTGCTGAGGCTGAGCACGAGAGTCAGGGGGAAGCTGTGAGCAGAGCGGTGCTCAGGTCTTCCGGACAGTTTACTGCACAGAGTGGCCCATGCGTGCTGAGTCCTGCCAAAGACAACCTGCACGAGATAGATGCCGTGGATGGACCGGCTGCCTTTCTTGACATACTGGCACCCCCCTACGGCCCCGACGATGGGAGGGATTGTCACTACTACAAAGTTTTACAGACTGCTGGCAGAAAAGAGCATAGCGAAGAGGATGAGTTGTGGCTTTTAGAGATCCCCCAGCCGGATGATTTCTGGTGTGGGGGCGAGCCGTACCCCGGTCCTCAGGTTGCTGTGTAGAGACGCACACTGGACTTTGGTTTCATTTGGTCAAATGCCATTTTCGTTACCTCAAAACATCACTACGTGATTTTAATGTCTATTCCACACTGGCCGTCGGTCAGTGCCGTTTTCTTTTTTGTTGATGTTCTGCATCAACTCAATGTGGCCTTTCTTGTGAATAATGAATGTGTTCATGCTTGAGAAGCATTAATCTTGTATAAGTGCACACTATATATCTTTATCAAATACTCGTGTTTAATTTATTTTAAAGACAAACACCTATTCGTATTTACTGTTTATATTTTATGCCTTTAAAATATTATTAAAATGTTAATATTTTCCTTTATTCATTTGACTTGGTCTTGATCAGAACGCTTCTGTCAGTTTGACAACCCTATTCACATTTTTGTTTATATTTAAATTATTTTTACACTTTGATTCTTTTTAACAATCCTCCTTTTTTAAGAGATCACTAGTTAATTATTGTTAAATTATACATACAATTTTTCTAAATAATGAGCAAAATGCTTTTGAATGTCATGCTGGTTCCAGCTTTCCAAAAACATTTAATGAAATGACATATCTTCATTGTGTATTTGTTAATAATCAGAATGCTTGTTAAACATGACGGGTTTCCCAGACAGGCCTTAAATCTAGTCTCAGACTAATTTAAATGTTAAAGGTGTCTTGATCGAAAACACCTTCCACTGACATATCTTAAAATATATCTGTCTGATAGTTTTGCCTCAGGATGCACAACATTGATGTTTTTTTGTAAATTATGTTTTTAAAATGATTTAAATATCCTAATTTAACTAAAACCTAGTCCTAATTTATAATAAGCACCATCTGAACCACCCCAAAGGGGTTTGTCTCCTGCAGTTCACTGACACCAGAATGATCTGTGTGTGTCCGCGCTGCTTGGTAAGATAAACTGACACACTGTCTTCTTCATTTACATTTAGTTATTTAGCAGAGGATTTTATCAAATTGATTTACAGATGAGATCAACAATGGAAGCAATTGGAACAAAAGGACAGCAAAAAGCATAAACGCATTAACACTTGTCTCATATACCCTACCATAGTACACAAAGTTTAGTATTATATTTTGAAAAAGTAAAAAAGTGATGGAAGTCAGAACTGATTGGTCAACTGATTTTTCAAGAATCCCTTCAGAAAAAAACAGGAAAACAGCACTGACAGTTTCTTGACCCTTCATAGCTGTTGTCCGTTTAAGAAACATTGTGTTAAATTAACTGATGGAGAAAAGGAAAACTTCAAAGAGTCAACTTGAAAATGCACATGGCTTTGCTTTAATGGTATTATCATTAATGATGTTTGTGTTCAGCGATGGACACTTTCATATGCTGTCAGACTTTGTCTGTGAATGTCTGTAGACGTCAAGACATTAATGTCAAATATGGCGTAATGTTTCCTACACAAAAATATCTGAAAGATTAACGTAGGAGGGGGACTTGCGTTGCACATCTAAAGGTAAGAAGTTAAATGGGTCATTTTTTCTTTGATGTCGTTCACGGAGATGCCAGCCTCTGACGTGAATAAAACACAGTAAGTGAGCATCTCCTGAGGAAAAGTGTCCTCTCACAACCTCGCAGGGTTCTGATCGATGTCTGTGAGCTTTAACATGCTGAGGGAGTTCATGTGTTCGTATAAAAGCATAACTTCAACAAAAATAAAAAACTTTATGCACACTTTAGTTCCTAAAATGGTTCTGAACACCGATGACAAAAAAATAACCATTTTTGGTTCCATATCAAACCATTTCTTTCATGCCTTTTTATAATGTGAAATACCTTTGGGGAAACAGATTTTCACAACAAGGTTCTTCTATGGCATTGTATCGTTGTTTTTAGGAGCGCAGATTGAACTTCAAACTGCCAGAAAGTGAAGATGTACAAAATAAAGTCAGGATCTAATTGAAGAGTAAAGAGCAGTTGAACATCATATTAACAATACCAAACTCTCTCTTTATTTTAGGTAGATACGAAATTTTGCTATAGATTTGGTTACCATGACTTTCACACAAAAGGATGCAAAGGTTTAATACAACAGAACAGTTACAGAATATACCTCATGTAAATATGGGGTTGTCCCAGAACTGAATGTGGTGTTTGGTGGAAAATGTAACCACACATAAATATGTTAAGATTTATAAAGTGCCAACAATTATTTGTTGACTTTCATGCAACTCAGACAATAAGAGGTTCATTATCGTTTTTGCCTCAAATGTGGAAAACCACACATTTAGTAGTTGTTACTTTATATGAACCTGTGAAGGAGTGTGAATATTCACACCCTGTGTGTGCAACTGTAAACAACACAGTGGGTGCTGTGAGACCATGAGTCAGAACTTAATGAGGTCAGGAGGGAATGCACTAATATTCTTCACTTTTTCCCTTGACACCTTCATTATTTAATCAGACAAAATCACTTGGAAGTCCACAATCAGCCTTCTTAATTCATGTGTTTTATTTTCAGTAGTTCGGACATTATTGATTTAGTCAAAACAAACACGTTTATATCAGTCAGAACAATCACAGAACAAACGTCAAGAGTTAACTATTTACAGTCTTTGTTTTAACCACAAACACTTTTGGCACGAAACAATTTGTACAAAAATATATCTTCGAAAACTTTCATATTAAAGGATAATGTACAATTTCATTCAAAGTTCTGGATTTATATACACGGCGAAAGGCACGACACTGGGAGAAATAGTCATGTTACAAGCTGATTGTTGAAGTTATACATGTGAAGGTTTGTTTTCTTTCAGATTGAAATAAAACTTTTCCAGATGCAAAAGCTGAAAGGTGCCCGACAGCATCCACTCAACGCACCCCCTTGAGTCGAGTGCACAATACTCCCACGTGCAGTTTAAGGTTGTTTTATTTTATATTCAAATAGATTCAAATTCGCCTAAATGTTCAAACAAAGTGCGTTTCGTCAGTCGGCATTTGACTGATGCAAAAATAAATGTAGCAAGAAAGACAACTCGCACCACATTTAAAGTGCGCGCGAGCAATGCGTCCCCGTGGCTTTTGGCACTGTGGTTGGATTTCACTACATCTGTCGTCCAAGTTTTAATATATTACGAGTAGTCCATTATTATTATTATTATTACTATTATGGTCACTGTTCTATTGCCTACATAGTGTTGGATATCGCAAAGTCCAGCTGGAAGTTTACTGGCTTGAAGTGGACGAGCAGATGCCCGCGGACGAGCCCATGGTGATGGTGCGTTCTGACCCGGAGGACGCGGAGGATTTTCTCTCTTTCTGTCGCAGGTGGATTTTCGTGTGTCGCTTTCTCTCGTCGCTGCGCGCAAACTTTCTCCCGCAAAAGTCGCAGGCGAACGGCTTTTCGCCGGTGTGCGTGCGGATGTGGGTCGTGAGGTGGTCGCTGCGACTAAAGTTTCTCATGCATATCCGACACTGGAAGGGTTTGTGGCCGGTGTGGATGCGGATGTGTCTGGTTAGCTCGTCGGATCTGGAGAAGCGTCTGTCGCAGCCCTCCGCGGGGCAGGGGTACGGGCGCTCGTGAACGGGGGTCTTGCTTGGTCTGTTGGGGTACTTCCTCGGGCGCAGAATGGGCCTGAGGGGCAAGTTTTGCGGGGTGTAGGCTGTGGGTAGCCTTGGTCCGTCAGACACCGGTCCCCCCAGTGTGAAGTTTCTTATCGTGTTCAGGGGTGTTAACGGAGGGGGGACGCGGAACGACTCCAGTGGGCACGAGAACGGTTTGCGATCGGGCATGGACTGCATGTCCCTCTGGCACGGAGGCTGGAAAAAGCCAGAGTAGTCCGGGATGATGGGGTACAGCCCAGAGTCAGAGTTCGGTTTTGGTGACGAGTAGGACGGTGGAGGATAGGAGATGGGGCAGGTGGAGGTGGAGAGGAACGCGGATGGGTCTTGGTAGACCTCTCCGCATCCAGAGTAGGGTGGTGGAGGAGAGTAGATGTGTTCCATGTCGGACTGGTTTTGTGCCATGGAGCAACTGAGAGTGCTGGCGAAGTGGCCGGGGGAGACTGAGGACGCAGGTGAAGAGGATGCTGAAGACGGCTGCGTCATGCCCAGGATCCCCGCGCTCACGATGTTTATCACGCCCTCCGGGTTCCAGTTTCCTGGGTACTGGGAGTCGATGGAGAACTTTCCCATATAGGTGAAAGTTTGGTTGCGATGGCCGGCTGGTTGCGCGAAGCTGCTGGGATAGGACAGGTCGAGAGACCGCTTCTCTGTGCTCATATCAACGCCGATCAAGCCATCTGCAAGAACGACACAAACAAAAATGACATTTAGATGGAGCCGAATATCCCACAACGGACAACTTGGATGCGCTAAGCGCACAGCGCTCCACTTTTACGCATACGTGTAAACAAACTGACTCACGTGCACGTTTTCGTGAACATCCATACAACAATATCTCGATATTAAACACGTCAAACATAAAAGTGAAAATAATTCACTAAGACAGGTGAGACGAGCGTCCTTCTTACCTCCTGAATGCCCGTTTATCTGCTCGTAATGTCCTCCCAAATCACCGTTTGGAAATATAGTCACAGATGCGGGCAGAGACGTGGCGATCTCATCCACTGAGTAGAGGCTTTCGGACAGAGGGTGCACAAAGCCTCCAAGAGCTATGTGGGCTTTCTCCAAAGTTTTGGCTGTCATCGTTCAGTTTTTGTGAGCCACTCGTTAGGATGTTCGAAAAGTGCAAATATTGGTCACTTTTGGTTCTCAAAACTTTGAAAGCGTTACATGTGTGAAGCTGTCACTAACTCACTGTGACACCACCTCGCCGCTCAGCGCTCTTGAATGAAAGATCCTTGCAGAGCTGCTGGTAGTATGTATTTATGGCGAGCCCATCAATGTGCCGTTACGTCACTGACCAAATAAGGACTGGATGGCAAAAGAGAAGAAGCGGTGCCCGATCTGATTGGTCGCGGATCTAGTGACGCGTTGAAACAATACTTGTCAATGGAGAATCCGCTCCTCACAAACCGACTGTGCATGTAAAGCATTTTGCTTCACGGAAAAATGAACAACTTGCATTTTCTTCATTAAATAAAAACTATAGCATTTAATTGAACACAAGTGTGACCGCGTATTTGTATGAAACTATCGCATCCGGTGAGAATATCAAACATGTTGCTGCAATGTAGCATTTGCAGTCAGGAATTCCGGTTCATGTTTATGCCATAAATGGTTTTATCCGGTAAACTGTAACACCCCTTTCACCCATTTATGGAGCATGTTCCGGAAATTGAGTATCGGAAAGTGGCGAGTGTTGCCGAGCAAAGCATAGAGACGCCGCTGAGCAGCATGAGAAAACCACAATCAAACAAATGAGAGACACAATCACGGAATATATACACTGCTTCAATGGCGCTGTCGGAAAGTGCGCGAGATCTATTTGAATACAGTCCGTGTTTTTGGAAAGAGGAAAACGTTTTTAGTAACAATGTCCTATAATTAGATTTCTTGTGGAAAATGTGTGATTAATATATATGTTTTGTGTCTTTCGAGGGTTACGAAATTCTAAAAGCTTTAATATTGCATTCAATTAAAACACCTCTTTATTGTAATCTTTATTATATAATGCTTGAGAATTCGTGACGCATCGTATACTTTAAAAAGTTATTATTATTGTCATTATTATGCCCAATGATACGTCAACATTATTATTATTATTATTTATATCATTACTGAACATCGAATATACAAGCTTGAAAAGGTCATAAAATAAAACTTTCCAAATGTAAATGCCTGTATACCTAAATAGAAATGCTTTCCGCCGTGAGGTTTGAAGATGCGACCAAATAAAGTGATTTTAGAAGTGAATTCCCCTCGTGGGTTTAGAAACTTCTCTTAGTAAGAGATACGGGGGAGGAGAGCTGAGGTCGGAATATAAGCCAATGACAGAGTCGAGATTTTAAAAAACGAACAAATTAAGTCTATAATAGCGTCTTCTCAAACAGAGTTAACAGAGACATTTTAATGCCCTGACGCTATTGGAGAAATGATGAATGTTGTTTTCGCTTCATAACCACTGAAAATGTCTTTTGTTAGCTGAGAGGTATTTGCGTCAATAGGTAACGGCATCAAACAGAGGGAATGAAAGTGACATAATGTTACACAGCACGTTTTATTATGTCACAATCTCGCACTGTTTCTATGCACCACAATCACATTTTTTTTCGTAGAAAAATCTAAGTTTTGTAGAAACTGTTTATAAAAGTCGGTTAACAGTAGTCAAGTCTCGATGTCTGCGTTATGACTGTCGGAATAATGGCTGGAGTGTGTGTATTCAGGGCAGATATGTTCATCTCTGGAAAGACTCTTTTATTCCATTAAACCTCCAACACCCCACACATCACGAAGCGCGCGCTATGACTGTGTTGTGGTCGCCAGTCTATAAACATTTTACACTTCAATCTTATTTTATCATTTCAACATATCAAGATTTGTGCGTAACTAACATCTTTTTAAACGACAATAATGCAGTGGATTTGTAATGCATATAGCCCAATAATGCAGGGCATGTATGAAGAACTCAAATATTCGTTCATATTTTGTCACGCGCTCATTGTGTTTTAATTGTTGTTTAGTTCCGAAATATTCCTGATTTCCTTAATAAAGCATTGAGTTGCAATTTAAAATAACGATAGTAATAACAATTATTATCACGCTATTATTTCTATTATTAAAACAAATGAATTTTGTTATGAATGTATTGTTTTAAAGGTTATTGGATCTCTGCTATGTCACAACATATGGACAGGGGGCAGTATGGTGCATTTGCCCTTCTACCCCAGCCTGACATTTACAGTATGAAAGTTCTTGTTGACGTAAATAATTTAAAACTGTTCTAAGATTTTCTATGAGGCAGAGCGCTCTTTCCTATTTTACATATTATATGCCTATTTGGTGAAAACTTCATTCACTATTAGCTTTTAAAATAATAAAAACAATTAATGTAATTTCTGTAAACGGTTTATCTTTCGTTTTAAAAATAAAAAGGGGAAATTTGAAAATTCGCGTTAGGCAGCTTTCATAAGGGTTGTCTATATTGTGCTGAGTAGATTTTTAACTTTATGATCTTTATGATCAAAACTATATTCGTTACTATGTTAAATATAATAACAGTTTATGTCGATTTCAATAATATTAATGACTAGAGTATATTCCTAAAATACGTTAAATAGATTGACACAAAAAATGTTTTAAAGGGTCGCAGACGTCATCTAAAGATCACCAGCGTGCTCATATTCTTTCATGATCAGATCATTAGCCATTCGGAAAATCATTGCTCGCTTGCTTTTGAATATGTCACCCACCCCCGGTGTTGATCGTACAATAAGAGAAACCCAAATACCACAAAGCTTCCTGTTGTCCATCAGTCTGATATATTTTGATCTCCACCCACGCGCGCTCTGGTTATTTTTGTGAAGGTGTTGCTGTCATCATACGCACGGCTTTGGGAACAGTTTGTGATCTCAGAGTGTAATAACAATTTCTGAATGATTTACAAATACAGCCGTCTGTTGTGAGTGCATGCTCTTCCCAATCACTTGAACTACTATTACGGTGTTCCTCTACTGTAGAGCATTGCGCTGAGGCAAGGCAAAGGTCCCACACAAAATAATAAAAAAGTTTAAATTTAAACGTAGTGTGAAAACTAGCGCTAGCAACCTCTGGGTGTTAAAAGTCAGAAAAAAGTCAGAGTATATGGCTCATTTATCGTGGCTCTAAACGGAGGGGTCGATTGTATTTTCAGGCCTGGTGATCAGCTCCATGGGTTGTGATTTAATAACGGCCCATCTGATGTCTCCTCCGGTGCGCGCAGCGCGCTCTGCGCTCTTTTATGGCCGCTGTCGCTCAGGCGCGCAATTAATACAGAGACACCAGGGTAGATATTGACCAGAGCGCGTCACTGCAAATCACCCGAAACGCTCGATACAACCCGCCACATTTACATTATCGCCCGCTGACGTTTAGTGCAAAGAATCCTGCGCGTTTGTCAGGCGCGTCGGTGCGCTTTTGCCCTAATGTCGCGTCCGTGAATAAAGACCGTCATGCGTGATGTGACAGAGCGGGGACAGACTGATTACCGGGACGTGTCAGTGGCTGTTCATGGGGGAAGCCCTTTAAGCACTGCGGTAGATCAGAGCCTGAACATCCATAATGAGGATGGAGGTAATGAAGCTGGCCCTGTTTCTGCGGCCTGTATTAATTGCTATAGAAAACCTTTAACAAGGGCAGTGAGAGTTTTGGGGTGGCACCCTAGTGGATCATTTGTATACCTCGCGTAAGAGAGTCAGGTGCTATCACGAATCTCCATGGATCATGAGCTGACCCTTCACATTTACGATTGCTGTGATATAAACTTCTTTGTAAGACACCCAGTGTTTGCTCTCTATGGCTAATTGTAGTTCTGTGACAGCTGGAGAAAAATGTCCAGCGGGACACAATAGCGCTCAAGTCTGCACAGAACAGTGACAATCTTTGCCGCTGACTGCCGCATCTGAATGCTTCACATTTTCAGGAATTTTTGCACCCTCCCCCGCGGACGAAAGAAGGAAACTTCTTCAAATGCATGTGTCTTTTGTTGAACGCCTACAGATGCAAAAATGTTTGCACACTGTGCAGAAGTTGCCCGCTTTTGCCGAGCGTGCCGGGCCCTCCGAATGCCCGTTGGCAGCTGGGATCTGGCCGTCCCTGCTGGGAATGATGGACTCAATGTGATGGACACCCACACATGGCAGCCAGTGAATCGAGGAGCTTTCTTTTCTACATGTGCACAGGGTCTCCTGGGGTCAAATGACTCTTGCTTATGAGGATGCACAGAATGGCATCTTTCTGCATCAGCTTTTACATTATCTGTCGGTTTCATTGTTCTCTATCGTTCATAAAACAGCCTTCTGATGCTCACAGAGTAAACATCTGCAGATCGGTGCCACATGATACACCTGCACTCTACAAACAAAAAGGTTCTTTACAGCTGTGCCATGGATGAAACATTTTTGCTTCCACAAAGAAGCATTCGGGTCAAAGGTTCTTTAAAGGACCATCTCATTCTTACCTTTTTATAATCTGAAGAACCTTTTTTAACCACAAGGTTCTTCGGAAGTTAAAGGTTCTTCATGGAACCGCTTAGACAAAAAAGTGCTTATTGCTTTTTTCTGTGAAGCACTTTTATGTTTAAGACCTTTTATGCATCAATATTATATTTATTTGAGATAATATATGGAAGGTTGACAATGGTCACAAAATTCCTGCAGCATTGTTGTAAAAAGAAGACTTTACAAATCCTCTCCAAGAAAAGAAATTGTCTCCTAAAACAACGCTTGTCAGGCATATGACAATACACCATAAAGAAAGCTGTCAAGTTACGCCCACAAAATTCAGATGAGGTTTGTGGAAGAAGGGGTGAATGGACACAAACCTGCTCTGGAGCCGCTGACATCTGAAGACTAGCCGTGGGAGACTCCGCACAACATGAATTGTTCTCTTCAGAGAGTAGGAGGCCGATTTTCTTAGTGAATTCGAGTAGGTGTTACTTTTCAATAGACGCTCACCTTCAAAGGACTTTTTTGTTTGTCTTAGTGCTATGTAGGGCGAGCTAACAATCATTGTATTTGCCATTTAATAATCGGTTTGCATTTCCTACTCGTGTAGGATTAATGAAATGATGCCACTGCCGTGAGGAAGAAAGCAGCGGCATCGGCGATGTTTGGGTGGTGTGAAAAAGCCCTTATTATTATTACACACAAGATCCCCGTTTCTTTTCATAAATCAGAATAATAAAGGAAAAAGAAAAGTCTAAAAATACAGGCTTTTCATTCCTCTTCATCACAAGTTAAGTCTATTACCCCATCGATTTTTTAATGACATCAACATCAAATCAATTTGAAACGCCGGCAGAACCAGTCGAGGGCTGTGACACCTTTTCCAAAAAAGTTCCACCCTGATATTTTGCTGTATTCTACTCTCCCATTATCCACATTATCTCAATGAAGGTCTGTGCTCAGAGAAAAGTACTGCACACCCACAGGCTCCATATCATGCAGCATTACCGTACATTAAAGCACACACACACACACAGTAAAAGAGAAAGATTGGCGATGTTGAACGCTATACTCACATCATCAGTGGCGCGTGGAGAGAAGTGGCTCTTTGTGACTTGCTATCAAATGAGTGGGCTCCTCCAAGAGCTTTCCACGGCACGCCGCTCCACACACACCCGCACACACTCCTGGGATGATGCTCCTCGTGCAAACTGATCTAGCGTCAAACTGATACTCTATATTCTACCATGGGGCTATATGAGGTGCTGGCTTTCTCTCTCGCGCTGTTTTGGGGGGGTGTAACAATGTAGCCACACAATGGTTGGACTTTGGGATGTGTGTTCTGCATCTTTGACATTGAAATTGTCATGGTAATGTAGAGTCAGAGGTGCAAGAACTGAAACGCTTTGACGTGTGTGACGGTGTCATTCAAACGCGCTCGAATGCATGTAACACACATGTCA
The DNA here is from genome assembly GCA_008369825.1 of Triplophysa tibetana. Lineage (NCBI taxonomy): Eukaryota > Metazoa > Chordata > Actinopteri > Cypriniformes > Nemacheilidae > Triplophysa > Triplophysa tibetana. Next base: position 22,195,625 of record CM017893.1, read on the forward strand.
CGAGACACATCACAGATGAGATGTTTAAGTTATTTCTCCTATCAGTGACGTTAAACGAAGAGCAATTTAAACACTTTTTTTCGTCCTGTGTTTCAGATGTTTCTCTTGACTGAAAGAGGCAGGAATCTCACAAGCGTCTCCATCAGAAGAGATCTGCAATCAAAAGTCAATTTTATATTATATATTTCAAGATCATAATTTGAACTTTTCTAATTTACCCGAATCCGAATGATTTTACGTTTGTTTCAATTCTAAAGCAATTTTTGTAGAAACATCTGGGACTACAGTAACACTTCAATGACAACTGAGAAGTCCATCACGTCTCCCAGTATTCTTCTTCGATGAACTATCATTGGCGGTGTTTGTTAAGCCTCATTTCCAGGCTTCTAAATTTCAACCAAACCCAATAACTGCTCTAGTTTAAAAGACGGTTGTTTGTGTAACACCTCAGGTGAGTATTAATGACAGACAAGGAAAATCTTATGCAAAAATTTCAATCGCATTAAAGGGAGACCAGAATAAACTTGCTACCGACTGTCGTGCATAGCAGACAGTTTTATTCAGACAGAAAAGGGACTTGTGTGCTTGCATTATTAAGCTGATAAGAGCATGTTTAAAGAATTAAAGTGTGTTGATGAGAGTGTCATGTGGATGCAGGTTTTGTTCTGATTCTACTGGGGCTTCAGGTCACGACCCATCATCATCTGCATTACTGATCACTTTGTCCGTCATTGACTTCTGCTTCACTATTAACAGCATCAGCCATTAACACTAATGTTGTGTTTAACGCTGAAGACGCACGACTGTTTTCTGCTCTCTGTCAGGATCGGCCAAACGCTTCAGATGCTTTGTTTTAAGAGATGATAGACATTAATATCAAATTTCCTTAAAAAAGAAGCCATTAGACTTTGAATGCATTTGTTTACAATGTGTTAGTATAGCATAAAAATATAAAGGGAATAGTTCATCCATTAATTAAAATCATACTTCACTTATCCTGTAGTACATACTTAAAATGTCATACGTACGTATTTTCCAGATAACGACAATATATTGAGAGTAAAGTGTTTTCCAATGTTTAAAAACATCATCATACATCTCAGAGCTTCACCTCATAAATCTCAAATGAGAAAATCACAATCATATCACTCGTCACAGTTATTTCTCTTCTGTATGAGTGAATTTTGACCTTCGAAGCGATCGTGTTTAAGATGAATTTCAGCACGTTTATGGTCCTTCATAGAGATTCTCAGTCATTTTGAAACAAAAGTGAACATTCTTCTATAAATAACAGAATTTGATGAACATAACAGTTTCATACTATTTGTCATTGAATATTCAGCAGGAGATTCAAATATTATTATCTAACATGTTCATTCTCTTTAAGACCTTTGTGTGTTTAAAAGACAAACAAACATCATCACTAATACAACAGAGCCTATAGAAATCAGTTCATTATAAATAAATAAAGCAAATCATGTAATTAAACTGTGTGTTTACTGTTGTACGCGCGTGTGTGTGTGTGTGTGTGTGTGTGCGCGCAGCAGAAATGAAGTAAATGGGATCATTATCAGGGCTCATCTCTGCTGGAGATGATGGGTGTCTGGATCTTGGCTGGTCTCAACAGACACAACTACATGTCAGGCGCTGGTAACAAATGGTTTTGCTAAATCAATCTTTAATTCGCTGCCAGCCTTCAGCTAATGTGGAGTCTTGTTAGAGTCTTAGCCTTTTGTCGGTTCTGTCAAAGTTTAGCCATTATGTCGCAGATCCATCATTTCTGGATGTGGTCAGTAATGAATTGTGTGCATCAGCGTCATTAGAGGTTTATGAACCGACGGCTTCCACCTATTAAACGGAGCTATTAAAGAGCCTCTTAATGTTCACCCTGTTTAATGGTGAGAAATGGACGAAAGCCGTCACGGGAGAAAAATTACTTGATTTTGATTCATTAGATGAACACTCATTTATGTGAGTCTAAATGATTGCTTTCTAATATACTGTTTGCTCACAGAACAACAAAAGGAGGGGTTGTCTTCATTGTGAAATCCAGCTAGTGTGTGAGCTAATATTTATGGACAAGTTATGGACATCTGTCTGTCTGTGTCAGTGTGTGTGTGTCTGTGTGTGTGTGAGTACATGTGTGTACGTGTGTGTACGTGTCAGTCTTTACCGAGAGATCTGTGCCGTCTGTCTGTCTGCTCTCTCTCTCTTTAACACACACACTATTATTTGACTTCTGTTGTTTCACATTGAAAATGATTGTTTTAACCAGAGGAACACATGTATGGCCCAGGTTCTGCTCTTTTGATTACATGGAGTTTCATAAAACTATGAAGATTCAGATGTTTCTCGTAAATTGTTCAGAAGAAATAAAAGAGAAACAAATGAGACCGTAATTGAGTTTGTCGTTTCCTAAAATCTTTACAAATCTTTGCTTGTGGCATTGTTGAGATCTCTTTACGGATACATCTGTGAGATTTCTGAATCTTTCTCAGGAACAGTGTCTGAGATACGTAAGGGATAATCCACAGCTAGTGTGTTAATGGGTTTTATTACACGGCTCATTTGAATGCTTGATTCTGATTGGGCAATCGAGACATTCCAAGGGTTATTATTTTCAAATAACATCCGCTCAAAACTAATAACACCCTGTAACCAACATGCTGCAAATCATTTTGAGAGGGGCAGTTTAACATTATACAAAAATGTATTGTAAATATGTCTTTTAATAACATATATAACATTAAAATTATTAAATGATTTAACAAAATTGCCTGTTCATGATGTCTGAACGTCGTTTCTTACTTTAAAACTAAGCATCTATTCCACGCGGAAGGTCTGCATTCAGTAAAAATGAGCTAATAATATATTTCAAATTCATATTTCATGTCCAGTTTGTGTGTGGCAAGTAGTCGTGTAATAAGCAGGATACTGTACAAGCAGCCGGCTGTTATCGCCAAATAAGACCCTTCAGTTTGACACAAGACCCTCCACTTCACGTCCTGATCACACTGTCGGGGCTTATTTCTGCGATAACAACCGGTTACATGTACATTATCCCTTATTTAATACACGACGGGGAGGCCAAGAACCACCTGACGGGAGGTGCATTAAAACCCTCTAAACACACACCTAGCTGTGGATTATCTCGCTTATACCATAGTCATTTGCCAACATAAAGCTGTTATTGAAGTTTACAGTCATTTTAGATCTGACAGGTGAAATTTTTTTATTTTCATCAATTAATTTCAAATGTTATCAAACTGACTGGACCCGTGGGTTAAAGGGTTTTAATGCACACCTTCCAGCCAATCAGAATCCAGTATTCAAACAGACCATGGTATAAATTAGTTGAACACAGCTCTCCATTAAAGCTCATTGATGTCTTAATGTCATCTGAATCTACCTATTTATCGACCAGCACCCATCCCATTGTCCCGTCTCTCTCTCTCTCTCTCTCTCTCTCTCTCTGTGTCTCTCTCTCTCCCTCTGTGTTCTGGTAGTAAGGTAAAGAGCAGCGCTGTTGACCAGAGGAGAAAAGACAAAGGCCCAGCGGCATGTCCATTCTCCCCAAGACCCGATACCACCTGCAGGGTCCGGCCCTCTACTGAACGGCCCTGCTCCACTCTCCAAATGATGATTAATCGTGGGGGGTCGAGGGGGGGTTCGGTCCCCGACGCGGCCATAATGCCGGTCACACTAGTTCGGATTGGCCGGCAGCGATCAGTGGGCGGATGTCCACAGAAGATGGATGACCTCAGCAAGGCCTCGGCCCACTGTCATTAACACCAGAAAAAAAACAAGCAACAACAACAGACAACAAAAAGAAAGGGAAACTCGGCGTGAGGGACACCATGTTTGTGTGTGGGAATAAATGAGCATCTTGACATTAGCCAACGTTCAAAAGACACAACTTTTCCCGGCGCTCCGACGACGCAGAACTTCTGGAAGTTTGCGATGGTTTGCGTTCATCAGCGGAAAGAAGAGCCGAGATTTTCTCTGACAGTTACAAATGAAGCCGCGATTCATTATTTTCCAGGGAATTCGCTCTTCTGCAGACGAAGATGGAGATCCAGCCGTAGCGTCACTGCCCATTTGGATGGAGATGAATCAAGGCACTTTAGCCCTGACAATCACATCAGCAAGGCTATCGGACTCCCCTCTACTCCTGGCGGACGGATCCGATGTGGTGCGGAGCGGGTAATAAACGCTCCTACAGAAACCCCATTAAGGCTGGTCTCTAAAGACCGCCTCATTAGCATACCGGAATATTCCCCCCGTTTGTGTAATTCTATCAACTCTTATTGCTTCCACCATCCTATTCTTAAATGACGCTAATAACGTGGAAAGTTTAGCCGTATAAATGAGTGTGTTTGCGCGCTTTTGCGGCTCGTGTTTGTTTTAATCCGGGGTCTGGTTACCTCATTCGCGGCCCCCCTAATGACCCATCGCTGTTAATTAAACACAGCGAGAGGAGGGGGGCGAGGGTTGAGGGGGGTGCGGTTGCGGCGTTTCTCCTTTGTTCTCGTTTCGAGACGTCTGTATGTCGTTTCTCTGAAATTAAAGACGGATTGGTTAATAAACGTGTTATTACGCCATTATAAGCGTGTCATCCATGAACCGTGATCTATTGACTGTTATGTTAAAAATGACCTTTCATCATGTTTATCTGTGATAAAGATAAATACAAACATGTACATATAAATAACACACACAATATATATTTCTCTAGAGAAACGGGACAAGACAGATTAACAAAAAGACGAGGCAGTTTTCAAACTTAACTTACACTTGAAACAGGTACAATCACAAGAGCTGCATTTTACACTTGGCATATAGAAGTGTGTATTAGCATAAGAGAGAACAAAAGAGCGAAGCGCTCACCTGTAGACCTGCAGTGTGTTTTACAAGCAGCGTAAGAGTTCAATGAGCGGAGGCATGTTGTCACGCGGTTTACTCCAGTTATCATTTACGTTTACTTCCTTAGGGCTCATATCGCCTGAGAACAAGACAGAATGAACTCACGACCACCTGTCTAACAACATGAGCAGGGGGTGTCTACGCAGGATGAGATGTCCATCAGACAACTTTTAAAAAAAATTCAGAAAGACCAAACAAAGAGAACACATATGTGATCACATGTATAGTATATGTGGTTTAGGCGATCACAGAGTTGTTTGTCCCAAAGGAATCAAACACATTTGCCAAACATTTCTTGGAGAAATATCACGTTCGTTGAATCCTGTCGTGATGTATGTCTTTGGGATTGTATATGAACACATATGAAGACTTTAAGGAGTGTGGTTGCGGGATCGCCTGATCATTTAGGAAGTGGAAACGGGCCACAGTGTTTCACTTGGTAATTTCTTGATGTGTCAGCAGGACGGTGTTGTAGGTTCTTGTGCTGTGGGTTTTTCTTTTCTCACACAACATCCTGTGAATCCTTCATGACTTCAGTGCATGAATGTCCCTCATACAGTAAAAGTACAGACAGGGCAATTTTCTCTGACGTGCGCTGCCATCTTGTTTTGCTCAGGGAGACAAAGAGGCAGCGATTGATGGCTTTGTTCCTGCAGACCAGCTCTTGACAGGCCACCTCCGTATTGAAAGCACCGGCTTCCTCTCACAGGCCCGGCTCAGAACAAACGGTCAGAGGCTGTGGGTTAATCTTTAACCAGGTACAGGAACTGACGTTGTGCTTACGTAGTGGAAGCGTCCCCCCGCGCGTCCGGATCGTCCGTCTCTCCTGACAGCCAGCTCCACTTAGCTTGTTCTCAGCTTGTAACGCGCCATGTCCAATTAGCTCTCGGGGTCTTCCGTCTTCATCACTAAAGAGAGGAGAAAGCAGCGGGCCAATGGAGGCGATCATGACGGAGGAGGCCTTGATTGGACAACAAGATGTCCTGCAGGCTCTCTCCAGACTGAGTCAGCTAATCATCAACCGCACGTTCAGTGAAAGTCTGTGGCCGGACAGGATGCGTCACGCCGGGCCCACAGCACCAAGCCGTGGAGATCACAGACACGCTGCTATTGTCTCTCACAGCTCGTTGATGAATTACTGCTGATGAAGATCTCCTCTCCTCTGTGTTTCGGCAGGAAATGATGTCCGAGAGATTTATCAGAGGACCGACTTTTATTGACGGCAAAAACTGTAAATCGTGTCTTCGTGGTTTATTTTCTTTATTTCATTGACAGTGTTGTGTGTTTTGTTAAAGGGACAGTTCGCCCAAAAATGAAAAGTCCATCATGAATTACTCACACTCTAGTTGTTCCAAACCTGTATAAGTGTTTGACCTGTATAAAAAACTATTTTGAATTGTAGTATGGATTATTATGATGACTGATTTGTTATCAATATTGTTTCTGTAAATCAAAAGACTGTAAATAATTCTAGCTATGTCAAGATCAAGAATACTCAAACACAACCCTTGATCATGGAGAGCCGGAGGGGAAGAAACGTCTTCATGACAAGAATGTAAGCATTCTGAACCCTCACACCTAACACAACCAGCAATTTCACAACACTTCATTTTTTGAGTTTAAGTTTTTAAATGTCAATAAAGAGAATTTCAAAATAGCATGTGTTGAAAAAGTGTAATAAAATATAACCCAGCATTTTGTGCATGTATGGGTGTGTTAGTGTGTGAGTGTTGTTCCATAAAGAACATCCACCAAACCTTTCTGTTGAATGAAGATTCTTCCAAATGGAAAGAAGCTCTCCAGATTATAAAAGGATTTTTTTTTAGTTGTTCTAAAAAAATGTAGAAATGACAGAATTCTTCTGTATAGAGTGAGTGTGAAAAGAGAGTTTTTGTGTTTTTTTTTCATACCTCCAGACATGAATAATCTGCAGTTATTTGTCTGCTTTAACCGACTCTTTCTGTTTTCATACGAAACATCCCCACATGCTTTTTAATCTGAAGCTTTCAGTTTGACTAACAAATGTCAAAGTGCAAAAATAGTTGCATGTAATAATTCTGCTCTGCAGTAAATATTTGACGTGTGTTCACGATAACGTCTTTCCTGCGAATTTATCTAACAAATGTGATTAAAAGAGTTCCCCGCTGGAGAGTGAGGAAACATTGATGAAAATCTGCTGTAGCTCCGTAACTTTGGCTTACCCCAAAAATACCCTTCTGAATGCCCTGCCGCCCCCCGAGAGAGGGAATAAAAAACCCTCAGAAGAATGAATCCGACGGCAGAAATCCAATCCATTTACCACAGCTGAGCTATTAGAGAGGCAAATATTGCCGAATAGATTAAGGTTCAAAAGTGATCATTGGATTGAGTTGAAATAGAATTACTGCTTTTGTCAGTATTGCAACATCTATAAAGATGTCAGTGATTTGGAAAGATCATTACAACCTTAAATTGCCTGCCAGGGATATGAGAATCGGCAGCGGCTCATATATTACCCACAGTCCTCCTGTGAAGTGATTGAACTGCTTTGCCTGTGTGGAAGCATTAATCCTGCTCGGAGCCCAGCCTAAATTCTTTATGTTTGCTAAGTGGATGGATGCATTAAGATCGGAGACGCTAATGAAAAACGGAGGAGACGTGGATGAGAAATCCTCGTCGACTTGAAGGAATTTCTCATTTCACCAGGACGGAAGTTGCGTCGCAATTGGATTCAGATTTGGCGGCCACGATTATTGTTGCGTTGGTTACCCGCGTTCATCCGCAGTTAAACTGGAACTTCAGGTTCTGTCGGAGAACGTGGTGCCAAAAGCGGCGAATTCTCCCCGTCTCGAGTAAAACCGGGCAATAAACGAGGTAATAAAATCAGTAATGCCCTGATGTGAAAACACAGCCTGTAATGATGTTTTTGACTCTCAATCTTCCATTTCTCACCAATTAAAACAGTTGAAACGAGGCACCCAGCTGCATCATATTTCTCAGCGCAAATGATGGGAATTGGGCTTGTTCTCCGGTGACAGTAAATCTAATAAATACCACCATTCTCTCCCGTTTTTTTCTCCGTGATGAAATGCAGGTGCAGGGTAATTGGTGTATTTATCCTTGAGGAAGTGATATCGCCGTGGAGAGACGGAAACGGCTGACGAAACCACGGGCCGATACGTGAGATGAAGCTATAGAGTCGCTGGACGGAATCCACGGGAAATTTGGCAAATCTAGTTTTCCGTGAAGTCGTTTCTCAAGACGTCTCGCTGTTTGATCTAAACTCGGCGCATTGGAAACGATAAACACTTTAAAGTTTGAGCGTTTGATGCATGACGGCTCAAGCTCGGATGTTATGAGCGAAACGCGATACGGCCGGGTAAACACACGCCACTTAAAAATATCCCATCCAACCGAGGGCCACGTGCGAACATTCACGTTTGTCTTTTCTATTTGTCATTGTTTGTATCCTTAACAGATCATAAGTTATCATTCATGTCAAAAGAGCATGAGAACGTCATCATAAAGCAATACCCCAAACACCGTAGCGACCACCTATCAATGGCTCTCTACACCTGCATAGCAACAGCATCCCGACCGGCCGGTCACACGTAAACTCGTGTCTCATTCCTACACCTGTCATCCGTTGTGTTAGAGGATAGTGAGCGCTGCCGGGCCGGTCCAGACTCGTTTGTAACCAAAACAAGCCATCAGCATTCAATTGAAGCCATATTAGCAGTCAGGGAGCAGAGTTGACTAATTTACTCCTACTCTGATGTACAAACATTAGCATGTCTTCGCTTTTTTTAGATTGGACCTGGTAATGTCTTCACCTCCCACTCCTGTACAGCTAAATGAAAGGCTTCTGTGGCTAAATTTCCCCCTAGTTCCTCCCACTCGAGCCAAACATCATTAGACGTACTTTAGGGCAGATATTGTTTCCTATCAATTCTATTCAAAGGAAACGCGAGCCGGCGAGCATCGTTATGAGGCGGCTAATAAAATCATACAAGGTGTTTATGTATGCAAGATTCTTAGGAAAGGGTAATCGCCTGCCTTATTAAAAGTGAACTCGCCTGCAGTGTTTCTGACACCGTAGCCGCTGTCGCTGGCGTGTCAGATGACCGTCGCCGAGCCTGAAGAGTCAAAGGTCACGGCTTGTTTGCGTGTTTGTAGATGGAAACCGTGAGCTGATGCCTGTCTATGCGTCTCTACAAGCACAAGATGAGATGAATTTGACTCGAGCGATAGCTGTGGTTTCATTTTTCCACACATGCCTGTATGATCTATAATTTGGAAGTGTTGTGAAAGGACGTTCAGTCAGATCTGACCCCTCCACCACATTTCATGACACTTTTGATGTCGATGGTGAAGCAAACGTCACTCTGTATTGCTTTAAGGGGATTTTTGAAACATCAAAGGCTCAATATTAGATGACTGGTCCTGTGCAGGTTTATGCTTTGGAAACGGATGATTTACTTGGAAGTTGGCGGCTGTTTTCCTCAGTTTGTTGCATTGGACTGTTGGAGTTTATCTCAGATATCTCGGGCTGAGGCATCTGTCCTGTCATGAAGCATTCCCTCAACATACTGAAACACTTCTGCGAGGACTTGACAGGATCATGTTGAATACTCGCCACATTAAAGTCTGTGTCCCTCCTGAAGCGTCTGCTAAATGTAATGTAAATATGGAAACACAGAGAGATCACGAGGCAGAAAAGGCTCAGGGTCAGCCTTTGGGATCTTCTTGGAGAACATTTTCACCTTCCAGACACTCCAGGACCGTGACGGGAGGTTTTGGAGAGTGATGTCTATTTACAAACTGTGTTACACAGCTGTGTTGTTGTGAGGTGTGACATCATCCATCTGACCACACAGTGCTCTAGATTTCCCCATATTTCAAATACAATGACTAAAATAACTGACCAAGCAGCAATTATAATATATGATGATAAGTTTACATTTTACAACAATAATAGCAAAAAAAAAACGATGATGTATTAGGACATAGAGGCCTATGTTTGTTAACTCTAATACCATTTTGAATTCCAATCTTTCAGTGTTACAGTCCTTTAAGAAATAGTTCACCTTCAAAATGAGAATTGTGTCATCATTTACTCACCCTGATGTCATTTGAAACCTCACTTCTGCAGATCACAAAAGAAGATATTTTGAAAAATGTTGCCATTGACTTCATAGACTTCTATTGTATGGACACAAAACCTAGTCAATGTGAACCCACGGTTTGTGTTTACAACACTTTTCAAAATATCTTCAGGAGAATGAAAGACATACAGGTGAAAATGACAAGAGGACGTGTTAATGACAGAATTTCCATTTTGAAGGTGAACCTTTAAGTATTTTTTCTGTCAAATACATTTTAAAAATATCTGTATTTTATGAGTGTGTTCGTAAATAAGTGTTGCTGTTTATTACCCTTTAAAACTCAAGTACATTGAAATTCATACTTTTTTCAAGAATTGAACCGTCTTTCTTTTTCAAGTATTTTTACTTTTTAATTTTAAAAGTAGGAAAGTACTAGATCTTTTTAAGTTCTGTATTCAAGTTTAACATAAAAAACATAAAAAAATGTGTTTATGAAGTAAAACTAATGATGCTCTACAAGCTATTACAAAATTAAAACACTCAGATACTTGTACATTAGAAAAATGTAAAAATACTGTGAATCAAGCATTTTGCAAATGAAAGATTGTTTTTCGGACATTTCTCCAAGCGTTTTTGTCACATATTCACAAGCATAACTGCAGAAAATTATACATGCAACAGAAAGATTAGACATTAGTACAAATGAAAGTACAGTATGATGTTTATGATGTGTTATACAGCATCAGGAAAATCCCATCAGACGTGTGTGATGAAGGTCCACTGACAGACTTCTGAGCAGAGACTGTGGGAGGTGGACAGTGTGGGGATTTCCTCCCGTCTCCCACTCCATCATCTGTCTGTCTGTCCTGTTTCTGATCAGCAACTTCTGCTGTCACTATATTTCTATCATGCAGGTTTATTGAAATCAGATCAGTTCTTCTGGAAATTGACACTGAATGTTTTATAAAAGATTCTTTGCATCTGAGAAAATCACGGTGCTTTTGTTTACTGCACAAACATATATAACTGAATAAATAGACCGTGGCTGTATTATCGGGTGACACAATATACCGACAATAATCATAGTAAAATGAGAATATTGATCCGGTGATTATTTTCTTTTTGTGTGTGTGTGTTTGTGAAAATCTGCTTATGTGACCTAATGTATATATACAGAGCGGTTCATGTGAGACTGAAGATGCTTCAGGGATTCTGATGGGATGATCTGAGCTGTAATGTATTTAATTGTAAATAAAGGATAAAATACACACAGAACAAGTGAACTGGTTTCTAAAGAATTGATAATGAAGTAGATGGTCTGAAAGTGTTCGGCACATGGACTGTGAGGAGATCCACGAGCGAGAACAGTGATTTACTTCTCTCTTCAGAAACCTTCAGCGAAACACATCCATCTAGTCAGTCAATGAGATTTACTTTGGATCCCGAGGAAATCTTCATATTCATATTTCTAATATTTCATTATCACGGCTCCCGTCAGCAGAGTAATGACTGCAATAATAGCAATCTCTGTGTGAATGAATCTTTTTCAAGTGCAATATGAAATAGCTGTTTATGGAGTCATTAGCATCATAAGTGATATTAAATACGGGACGATTTTTCTTTCCACAAAAAAGAAGAACGATAACTTAGCCCGACAGACTTTAAATATGATCCTGTTATAAATTTGTTGGGTTGAGATTTGTGAAAATCTCAATTTGTCAGATTTCAAACTCTGTGACGCAGAGGAGAACTTATGATTCATTCTGTTTTATTATCTCATATTGCAAAATCACTCACACAAGTTGGATGAGGTTAGACAATATGATCCATGGTGACATGTTTCCATTATTTAAATGATTCACACATGACGGTTTTATTGCCCTTTTTGGGCACAAAGAGGATCTAAAGAGGACACTCTGTATTTAATGAACATAAAAATGAGGAAAAACGTATTCTTCACAATCTAACAGTTATAAGCTTACAACTGTGTACAATCCTGCATTTGTTTACATGTTGTGGACTGTCACTTATTATTTCAAGTGTCGGTTATCTGACTATAGAACAGTTACATGTGTCATTTCACATGTTATTTATTTCATTTTACTTTGTGTTGTGATCTGTCGTGTCATTGATGAGCAGCACTCAGTGACCTCTGATCAAATGCACGATGATTATCAAAATCTCGATCACAATCACAGTTATGAAACATAAACTAAAGTGCTGCTGTTTAATGAAGAAGCAATGCATTCATCATAAATATTCTGCGATATTACCCAAACGTAAGCATTTGAGAAGTCCTGTGAGCTGAACACCTGACAGCGGTGAGAATTAACATGTGGAAGAATATTTGTCAGGCACATTAACTCACTGTGGGGTTTCTATTGTTTGTGGAGGGCGGCCTTCAAACCCCCCCACATTCTCTTTGACTCTCTTTTAGGACACTCTGTGTAGGAGGCTATGTGGGATTCCCATACAAGCGCTCAAAAAGCACATAGGAACCTGCTTCTGCCGGTCAACAGGCCAGAATGCCCGCTCTAAGCAGAATCCAGCGTCCCGGGACAAAGAGCGAGCGGTGAGACTCAGAGAGAGAGAGCGTGGGCTGGAGGATGGCCGGGGGTCTTCTGGAGCTTGACTGCAGGCTCGTCGATAATTTTCAAAGCCTGAGACTGGAGCCAGGTGAAAGAGGCGACAGCCGTCCTCCTACACACAGATTCCAGAGGACACCGGCCACACGCTCTCTCACAGACGTCAACTGTGACGAGGAACAGCCGCCCACTTTTAGGAAGTGCAGAGACGCAGGTTTAAAAAGGGCCCGTGACAAGTGATGGGCTTTTGTGAAAGGTGTATGTGTGCCCGATAAACCCACAAAAAATGACACTTCAGTAGGGGACATGTTGCCAATACTTTCAGGTTCCATCAGAAATGTGAGATGGATGACACGGCACTCAACTTTTGTGGCGTTTGCAAGATGATTGGGATAAAACGCCAAACTACAGCACATCAGGGAATTTATTTGACCAAAAACGCATCGAAAAACTGAAAGGAAGCATTGAGTGGAGTCATGAGTGTGGAGGTGGATCCTATCATGAGTGCTTTTTCGTCAAGCCGCCTTAAATACTTCTTAAAGATGAACTTTAGTTTTCATTCTAAACACAACCACACTAACACACAATCTTTAATGATTTGTGTCCCTGGACAACAAAACCAGTCTTAAGAGTCAATTTTTCGAAATTTATGATTTTTTACATAATCTGGGAGCTGAATAAATAAGCTTTCCATTGATGTATGAGTTGTTAGAATGGGACAATATTTGGCTGAGATACAGGAATCTGAGAGTGCAAAAAAATGAAAATATTGAGAAAATGGTCTTATAAAGTTATTAATCAGGGGCACTGTAGCAGACCATCCACTCACAGATATAAAGTTTTGATATATTTAAGGTAGGACATTTAAAAAATATCTTCATGGAACATGATCTTTACTTCAAATCCTAATGATTTTTGGCATAAAACAAAAATCGATCATTTTGACCCATACAATGTATTTTTGTCTTTTACTGAAAATGTTCTCGTGCTAGTAATGACTGATTTTCTGATCCAGGGTCACATATATACACATTTCCAGTTCATCGTCTTCACTTTTAGATGTTCCAACTGTTTATGTTTCATGCATGGTGTTGAGTTACAAATATATATAAAAGCATGTAAATGATAAAGATATTGTGTTTAGTCATTAATGTTAAACAGAGGATTTAGTGTTAAACAGAGTGTTTAGTCATAAATGTTTTAACAGAGGATTTCAGCTGTGGGGTAAAGTGTGTTGTGCCAGTGGATCAACTAACAGGTTTTTATATGATATTACAGTCAATAACTTTGATGTCAAATGAAAGTATTATTCATGGCCTGTGATAACTGATTATAACTTCAGTCCAGGACAATATAATATATGATTTTCATCTAATGGCCTTCTCACCAAAAGGACAACAAGTGAAAAACATTTCCAACTCGCTTCTCAGTTATTCCAAATAGTACAGTACTACACTTCATGTCATGTTTATTTTAATAAAAGGGTTCATTTGTCGTTATTTCACATTGTTCAAACATTCTCTGATGAATATTCACGACAGTCTGAATAAAGAAAGTGAAAAATCCCTCGACACAGAAAAGCGATGTTGAGTGCAATGCATTGTGGGAAAGGATGATTCCAGTCGGTGTGTTCTGTAATAAAGGTCATCTGTGTGTACGGTTCACAGCATACGTTACATATCCTCATAATGTGGTCAGTGTTTCACCTGTGGTGCTTCAGAACATCAGAACATTTGATCTGCTTCATGTGAGGGTCACAGCACACAGTTAGCCGTAGTGCATGTGAAACACGTTCACAATGAAGCTCACACATACACGGCAGTTTGCAGAAAATGAAGCTTTGAAGGAGAAAAGCAGGCTAACTTTGCACCTCAGAGTGAAACACAAGACGTCTTTGTTCTAACGGCCTGCTGTACATGAACGGCCATCATTTTATTTTTCAATGAGTTATGACTGGATTCACATTGGTCTGTTGTCTCAGTGGACACCCACGGCGAGCGAGAATGATCTTCTATCTTCTGATACACAAAACACAACGTGCTCTGCTGTCTCTTCAATATGGAATATTTAGTATCACACAGGCCTGGTTTCACACACAAGCTTTAGAGTGATAGTTCATCCAAAAATAAAATTCTGTCTTTTCCTCACCCTCAGGTTATTTCAAACCTATAAACATTTCTTTCTTCTAATGAACACAAAGAAAGATATTTGTAAGAATGTTAGCAATTTTCAGTTCTGAAACCACGTCCACTTCCATAGTTGGAAATAAAATATTGTATATTTGTTGTGTTGAACACATAATGAGATATTTTGAAGAATTTATGAACACCAAGAGTTCTCGAGCACCTTTAGCTTCCATTTAATTCTTCGAGTCGATGATGTCACGGAACTGAAAGTGACTAACATTCTTCCAAATATCTTTCTCTGCGTTCATCAGAACAAAGTTATTTATACAGGTATGACATCACATGAGTGGAGTGAATGATAACAGAATTTTCATTACATGTATCCATTTTAATCACTTTAAGGCCAGTCCCAGACTTAAATGAATATTTTGAGCTGTCTCAACCGAAAATAACTTGCCCTTACATATCTTTAAATATGTCTGTGTCATTGTTATGTCTAAAGGTGCACACATGTAATGTTTCTTTCTAAAGCATTTTTATAACAGTTACTTAAATATCATAATCCAACAAAAGCATGTGGCTTAAGATAGGCCTTGTCTGTGAAACAGGGCCACAGTAGTTTAAATTATCACGTTATGATTTGTGAACATAAACTTATTATAAACAAATGTCTAAAAAGTTATTTTCTAAACAAACATCACGCCAAATGAACCATGCATTGCATATACTGTCACTTTATTAACTTTGGTTTGTTTTTAGCAAGATTAAATAAGGAGCAAACAGAGACTTGTGTTTCTTTCATTGTGTGTAGCTTGCATTAATACTGTATGTTTGTATGAGAAAACATCTGTGTTGAATTGTCAGATAAATGAAAGATAACTGAGATCTCCACAGCTCTGTGTCAAAATTCATGAGCTCCTTTTCATGTGTTCCACTGGATGAGAATCTCGCAACCTATTAAGAGTCCGTGCTGAGTGGCAGCATCACATGTATTCACTGTGGCCAAAACAATCCCAGAATTCCCTGCGTTGGGCTCGGTGAAAAATAATACAAGATGAAGGATTAAACAGAATTCAAAATCTGTATTTACGAAAGGATGTAACCAATGGCGATGGTGAGATATTCCTCTGAACGTTTATAAGTGTCTGTATTGTAATGTCTGTTAAATGTAAGCACACTTGTTCTGAACTGACGTGAACAGAAGCATGAAAAATCTGATCAAAGATTCTCGTGTGAAATGTGCATAAGGCCCTGAATAATTTCAGTGTACATCAGGACTGATCCATGAATATGTGTCTCCACTGTTCTCTGATAGTATAATTGAAGAGCATTTGGAGAAAGCAAGTGGCACTTGACAACAAAAACAAAGTACTCCAGCGGATGATGTCATCAGGGCAAATAGTGCACAATTCTGAACACTGAATGATGCTGTGTAAGGAATTTACAACCGATAGATAGAAAGAGACGCAACATGTCATCTCATTTCATTTGAAATATGATGATTTCTTGCACTATTTTTCTCAGTCGGGAACACACACCACATTAAAACCCCGGCCATACTTGTGGTCATATAGTGTGTTTGTGGGCCATAATAACACATGAATGACAGCCTCATTATATTGTATTCACAATAGTCAAACAAACAGAAATGGTTTAATATCCACCACATGTCTCATCATTATTACAGTTTAATTTCTTTACAGGACAGATATGATATCATGTGTATTTGATATATGAAGACACAGTTTGGCATCCCTTTCCTCCTGTGAATAAACACCACAAATAAAACTACAAACATGCTTGTTACACTTTAATCATCGCAACTACATATGATCCTTCTATATATATATAGTTTTAATACAGTAGCCTAACCATAGCTAAACCATTTAGTGAAATGTTATTAAAGAGGTAAAGCCAAAGACTGTTATGTAAGGATGTACTATGAAATGTTAACCATATCAGTGTGGCGATTTTAAGGTTTAGATTTCAGTAGCCTATTTTTGTTAAAAAACATTTTTATTATTAAATTAATTATGTTCGTGTTTATCACCATTTTCGGATTGCTTTTTCTGATACTATCGTGGTATTTCTATAAAACAGATGCATTCGATATCAAATACATTTCTGTAGCGTTTTCACATTTATCCACAAAGTACAAACACAACACAAATATATAATAAAAATATATAGAAAAGGCATTTTAGCAAATTTGTCATGAGATGTACAATAGCATACCAAGTGGAAAAAATAAAGTTGCTGGGGGACGGCGTTGCAGGTAAATGTATACGAACATATCCATTGAAGTCAACTATCAAAAAGCCCGTTTTTCAGTTTCAGAGTCAAGATTTGTTTCTGTTTTCTTTGCGAAAAGCTCCATCTAGTGGCGGAACATAAAAGCACTTTTGCAGGGCCGATGTCACTGTGTCTAATTATTCCTAATAAATACGGAGATACATTTAAAGCTAAAAAAAATAACTTTGTAATGATATAGTATGGATCCTAATATTAACGTGTTTTATTTTAAATTGATTAAAAGAGTGTAGTGCTCAATAAATGCATTTTCGACTTGCTCTCGCGACAAATTGAAGTCATACGTCGATTGGTCTGCGCAGCGGCGCGTGGAGTCGAAACGGCGTCCCGATGTAACGCACGTCATGACGCGGCACTGACGCCACAGAGGCGGAAGTTGTTTTCTCGCGGATCTTCAGCAGCTGTGGTGTACAAGAGTGTCGAGCTCAGGACTAAACGCAGAAATGTGTCGTGTTGAGTAATGTGTTGTGGTCACTGATGTGGTGAAGGATGGAGGTGTCGGACAGTCCGCTCAACCTCGTGAGTATTTGTTTACACAACACATTAGCATGCTAGCTGCTGTTAGATAAACTGTGTGTCCAAAACATGCGAGAACACTGTGTGAAGTAATTATAGAATAGAATATCAATAACATTTAGTTACCTTGTTGCAAAGGGCATCTTACATCTATGAAGCAAACGAGCTAATCTGACCTTCATTGCTAATGAGTTAACATGATCAATATAACTAACTGGTTTATCTTTATTTACTTGTTCTGAAACAATGTTTTCATTTAAAGTTGACTTTATCTTGAAGTTAATGTGGATTCAGACTTTTGGAGCTGGGTGTGTTGTGCATTGATATTTAATGATGTTTTATCGTTTCTTTACATAAATAAAGGTTCAGCTTTGTATAAAGGAAAGAATTTCATGATTGTTCAGGTTAAATTCTTTGATGGATGAATATGGGTCGGGGGAAAGGAGATCCGAGGCTTCCGTGTGTTCGTCATGTGCATCCTCTGGTTTGAGGAAATATAATATTAAATACATAAAGATACTTAAATTATATGATCTAGATGTTTCTTCCTTGCACATATTGTGCGCAGGCTAAAATTGCACCTCACAGGACCTACAGCAAGTCTGTGTGTCCGCTCAGACGCACGGGAACATTGCCCTCCGTCTTCGCAGTCGCGTTCCTCTGTGCATTCGCTGTCGAGTTCCAAAGATTGGGGTTTTGGGGGAACCGTCACAGTACCTCTGCACCTCCCTGGTTCAGAACCACTGGTTTAGATGAATTCATCATCATCATCATAATATTTATGTTTATATGCTCTCCTACTTGTAAGTCACTTTGAATAAATGTAATGTAATAAAATGTATTGTCGTCAGGCCCATCAACAGTGCAGGAAAGCAGACCGTCTGCTGGCCGCTGGGAAGTTTGAAGATGCCATCTCCTGCCACAGAAGAGCTGCAGGTTTGTGTTCTCAGTTGTGTCTTTCTACTGCTGTAGGCTACGTTTAATTCCCACGATGCATTTGCTTGATGAGTAATAAATAGATTGCGACATGTGTCTGATGTGTGTTTTCTCCATACGACAGAACTTCTCAAAGAAGCCATGAAGCTCACAGAGTGTGAACAGGTACACACAGATGACACAAAACACCTCTCATGTTGTTTTTTGTGGCCAAATTTGTATAATTTGACATTTGTGAAAGCAAGTAGAATCATACTGAAGATCAGTAGCAAATGTTTTACACATGATGTTTGGTCTGCGCAGGCGCGCTTGTCTCTGGAGCTGCAGCGAGACAGTCACGTGAAACAGCAGAGATTGATCGAGGAGCGCTGGAAAAGAGCCAGACGAGAGAACAAGCCCAGAGTCCTGCAGCACGTCTCCTCCGAGCGCACCCCTCGCCCGCACCCGCGGCCGTCCGCTGACGTTGCGCAGTCCTCCGATCGTGAGTACGACACCTGGCTGTACCTCCTGAAGAACAAAGATGCCGCCCCAGAGCCCTGCCCGGGCAGCAAAGCCCAGAAAGATGACAAAACACGCCTGGAGGAGCAGCAGACCACCATCGAGGACCTGCGCAAGCTGGTGGACGGCCTGGTGTGTGAGAACGAGCGTCTGAAACGGGAGAACGAGCGTCTGCAGGCTGAGAACGTGCGGATCAAGAAGGAGCCCTACGCACACTTTGTGGACAGGTCGGAGGTTTGGGTTCTTCCGCAGCCGACAGAGGAACGCAAGGCCAAGGACATACCCATCCCCCAGCTTCCCCCACTGGAGATGCCCACTCAGGAGATCCCTCTGGAAGACCTTCCCGCTCTGGAGCTTCCCGAGGACATCCAGCAAGTGCTGCAGGAGCTGCTGGACGGAGAGAAGCATTAGAAGAATCTGTCCGTCTGAACACGCAGCACGTTTGGTTTGCTGGTTTAAGTGGCGCCGCTCCATAGGTACTGTAGCCAATGACATAAACAAACAGAGCTCTGAAGTATGTGTGCCTTTTTTTCAATGTTTCTAACGTGGTTTTGTTATGAAGTTGAAGTGGAAAGCGACGGTGGAGACTGCGGTTCTTCACCGTCACATGATGATGATAATATCCACTTCCACCTCTATCAGCAGGTCAACCTGCCCAGTTCTGACTGAGAAACAAACGTATCCTCCCCCAGATGCAGGGGACGGTGAACACTGTGAACTACATGCAGACTGTGTGTGTGTGTGTGTGTTTTGTGACCTGTAGATTAGCATGTGCTGTGGTAGGTTTGTTATGGACATGAACGCGCAGCTTCAGTTCTCTGTATCAGCACCACAGATTTATGGCATCGAGGAAACGGGCATCAATGCAGTTAGATATGCGCTCTGTTCTACAAACAGATTACCAGCTTGCAGCCGTACACACTTGTTTTGCCTTATTGCAGAAGTCCAGTAGATGCTCATGATGTCATCTCTAGAAACCCTGCCTGGATGATTCTTCACACGGTGGCTTTGTAGCAACTATGAAACTACGAGCGTGTGCGCTAATGTTTGATGATTATTTCTGTAGGAGGAGGGGCTTCAGGGCTGAACTATTTCATGATCAATCCATCAGGACCAGAGAGTGAGAATTATAAGCAATAATAATCACACGCAGTGTCAGTTCCCAGCAGTGGCATTTTAGTTCTCTCCATTCTCTTTTCTTCTTTGTCTTGTCATTGCTTGTCCTGCTCATCTTTGTTTTCATGTTGAGTCTGAGATTTAGTGGGAGTGCAGCCAAAGATCAAACTCGGTGTCGGCGTGATGAGAACATGTCCTGAGTTGTCTGGATGTTTTTTTAAGCTTAATTTGTACTGTAATCAATGGAGGATTGTCTGGATCAGGATGTTAATGTGTTCAGGTGACAGACCGCACAACCATACCACATCTAACAGTAAAGCAGAGCTTTTTAATGCAACGCAGGAAACTATTGAATATTGGCTTGTATTTTTGTTATAAAGAGGGAACCAAATCAGATTTTGCTTTTTAATTATTATTTTTATTTCAATGTTCAATTACTGGTTTACCACAGTAATCAGGGTGCATCAGATATTATTTCTTTTTATCATTTTTGTTTTGTCTGATGTAAAAATCATGAAGTGTTTTGATGCATGGATGACTGTACTAGATGTAAATATATATGATTAAGATGTAAAAAAAAAGAGTTTGTGTTTGAGCATTAAAAATGAATGAACATGTGGAAGTTTTAGATCTGTTTGTTGAGCCTTTATGACACTCTTATCACAATGTCCCACTTCTAACATCGGATCCAACCGTCACCACTAGTCAGTTCTCTATTAAAGCACCAAACTGCTTGGACATAAACAGCACACAGTTCAGCTAATAACTAAATTACTGTGGACTAACTGTTTATAATGATAATAAATGCAATTGTTGTTTTGAAACATTAGTGTGTTGTATGATATTGCTGTTGTTTTGGCACCACCCAATACAGGGAGAGGTCATGAGTGTAGGTTAAAGCGTAAATAAGAGTCATCATTTTATAATCCTATATCACACTAGATCTTAGTCGTTTGACATTGTAGTGAAAATTCAAATTCTTACAGCAGCTAAACAGCGTCATCTAGTGTTCAGTCTGTGAATGACACATTTACACATCCTCCCATTCTGCACGCGCTGTATCATGTATGATTCTTCTTTTGAGACTATTTATTTTTGACACAAAAAGAACTATAAATAAGAAATAAGCACTGGAAAGGATTAACATTATAGCATGTCTGATATTGTTTCTGCTTTTGAGTTCTTATGACACTTTCCTTGATATATCTGTGAATAAGAGAAGTGAACGAATACATTTACATTTAGGCATTTGGCAGACGCTTTTATCCAAAGTGACTTACATTGACATTTTTGATTCTTTGAACTTCTGCTTTGAGCAGAGGACTGAACTGATTTGATTTAAATGATGGAGTTTGCACGGATGTGATTCGGTCCTGCCACTACAACAAAACGACCGGTGGTGTGTGTGTCACTGCTGTATCATTTTACGCGCTTCAGCTTGACAATAAGGCAAACGCAGACAGTTCTTTGATAAATCCATTTTAATGGAAAATGTAAAACCCCTTTGAACTTCAATGTACAAAGCATGTAACACTTGCACTTTAAAATTTGAAATCGAAGCAAGCCATGTCTTAAAAAAATACATCAGTGAATGTATATATGTATATATTTACACAGCATAGTAAGATATCCTTTTTTTTCAATGAACTTCAAAAATTCATCCATAGTAAATCTGAACATAAAAAGGAGAAATGACAGTTTTCTTAAATAAATTACAACTTTTTTGTTAATGTCTCCATTTTTACAGTGAATACTTCTTAATAAAATGCTGATGTGTGTTTTTCTTTCTTTACATAATAGAACTGTACAATGTTTACAATTGTTTGGCAGTTCGTTTTCTCAAAAGATATATGGCATGAGCACATGAGACGGCTGATCTCTCACAGTAATTTCAAAGTAGCGAGCGCATCACAAATCCATTAGCAAACTGTACAAGTCACATTTACATTTGATCTGGATCAGAGCGCAGAGCTCCAAAAAATAAATACGATTCTCCACTGAAACTGTACAGTATGAAAGAACAAACAAGGGCAACAAACAAATAGACAAAGGAATACTGGGACAGCCGGGGCGCTGTCGGATAAACTTCAGGTGTCCTGCCCGGGATCACAGTCATACTGCTATGGTGTGTCAGTAACGAATAAATACAGTTTCCCGCTGTCATCTCTGCTTGGCACTGGAGGTTGGTCGTTTGAGCGTAGTGTGCATATATTTGGGGTAAGTGTTCCCGGGCATTCCCGGTGTCATGAGTTCACCTCCTCTCCCTCCTCCTCCTCCTCCTCCTCTGCACAGCACCTCTTTAATACTCCGACTGCATTCTTCACGCAGTGGTAAAAGATGTTCTTGACCTGACAGAGAGAGAGAGAGAGAGGGACGGTAGGCTGTTAGTATTACACCCAGAAAGAGTTAAAGCAACACTTCATGCATCCTCACGTAGAAGACAATCCCAGCCGAGGCGAGAGAATAATGTTTCCTTCACTACTAAATGCGGATACAAACGTAACTGACAGTTAGGAAGCAGACGGTGTGCTTTGAGTTATTTGTACAATATCTGCTTTTAACGCTCTCTCGGGTTCAATTAAACTATCAAAATATGAGGTGGATGAATTATTTGACCTGTGTTTCTCTTTCCTTTATCTTAAATGTGTGCTTCTCTGTGAATTACACTGTGTGTGTCTGTACGTGTGTATTTTCTGTGTGTGGAGTTGTGAGTCCGTGTTTCGTATGTAGGTGTTTAAACCGGTGTGCTTATCTGTCTTCTGTGGGTTAACCTTATTTATTTTACTTGTATAACTTGAAACATTTTGCCTATAAGCAAAACATTTGATGTTTTGTAACAATGTTAAAATTGTAAAATACACTATATAATAAAATTGAGATTATAGAAAATACACAAATAACTAAAGAAAGTTAAGGATTTGGTTTGACAAAAAGACAAAATGTTGTATATGGGAGTTTTATTCTAATATGCAAAAATTCATAGAAACCTCATGTGTTTTTCCCAAAGATCCTCAAATTCTTTTCAAACTACACAAAACATATTGAATCATATATCACTTTTGGCCGCTACTGAATTTGTGGTCCAGATGTTTTTGTGTGTGTGAATGGTACCTGCAACTTATCTTCATAATTGATTTCCTCTTTTGAGGACCTCAGTTCCTGGGTTAAGTGGAATGAATGCACCACATGCTCCGGGGAGACAAAGTCATTGATGACCTGGACACAGCTGTGAAGATTCTGCACCTGTACAGACGGACACACAGCAGTGAGTGTGATGATGAAATCAAAATGTTGTTTCATCGCTGAGGTCAATCAAACTGTTCCTCTCTGAATGAAAAGTGTGTTTCATGTTTCATGAGAACAGAACGAGGTTTGTATCAATCAATAATGCACATATATACGCCTCAGAATGAAACACTGATCATGATTTGATGATGTGAGAGGACACCTGCTGCAGAGCTCCAGCAGGAATCAGAACTGAATCTCCCAGAAACTGCACCACGGTCCAGCCCTGAACGCCGTGTTCATCCAGCAGTCGCTGACGCAGTTTACGGCTCAAGTAGCAGCCGGGCTCACGGATCGGGTCATGATCTACCGGTATCTCCAAGTCCTGCTCTTTCGCCAACTGTCAATCACAGAAAACACACACATTGAGCTGAAAGAAACAATATAATGTGGTGTCAGGTTTAATGTCACAGGTTCTAGTGTGACGTGACTGAGCGTGACTTGATTTCAGTGAACAATTTTATTTAGAGAGAGAGAGAGTGTGTGAGAGAGAGAGTGAGAGAGAGAGAGTGAGAGAGAGTGAGATAGAGAGTGAGAGAGAGTGAGATAGAGAGTGACAGAGAGAGAGTGAGAGAGAGTGACAGAGAGAGTGAGAGAGAGAGTGAGATAGAGAGTGAGAGAGAGAGTGTGTGTGAGAGAGAGAGAGAGTGAGAGAGAGAGTGAGAGAGAGTGAGAGAGAGAGAGTGACAGAGAGAGTGAGAGAGAGAGTGAGATAGAGAGTGAGAGAGAGAGTGTGTGTGTGAGAGAGAGAGAGAGTGAGATAGAGAGTGAGAGAGAGTGAGAGAGAGAGAGTGACAGAGAGAGTGAGGGATGATTAATTGTATTATTTCCAGACGGGAGGAGCGATCAAGTTAATCACCTTGTGCAGAAACTCTTTAATCTTCTCGCCGTCTTTGCTGGTGTAGATGTGCCACAAGGCTCCAGGAGTCTCACTCGAGTCCTTTAATCTTTTCTTTACGTTATCGTCCAGATCTTCCTCCTCTAACCTCTTCAGGACTCCTGTGTGTATGATGCAAACACATTCATGTAGTCACGTAGTGTGTGAGTGTGTGTGTGTGTGTGTGTGAGTGTGTGAGTGTGTGTGTGTGTGTGTAACATTCAGCACCCCAAAAACTATCCAGTGAAAGGTCAACAGAGATCATTCTTCATCACCGGAGGACATGAAACACAACTGTTCTCTTATATTTCCTTCTGCTGTAGTGTATATAGCACATTTCTTGTACTACAATAGTCTATTATTATTTTTTCTTTTCACTTGTACACATTTAAATACACACATAGCTTTACTCTTTTAATCTTTATCTTATCTTTATTGTATTGTGTTTCTTATTTATTTTATACCCATAGGCCCTTATTTAACTCATCTGTGTAGTGTATTGTGTTGATGGTCTCTGTGTGTTGTTCTGTGTACTGGATGCTCCTGTCACCCAAACAAATTCCCTGTATGTGCAAACATTCTTGGCAATAAAGCTCGTTCTGATACTATTTCACAATGTTAATCATGTGTTTCATCATGTGTGTTTTTTGTTCGTGTGAGGGCAGGTGTGTGTGTGTCAAGTCTCTTCTTCCTCTCCAGTGTGTGTGGTGAGCAGACGTCTGTGTTGACTGTAGTTGATCTCACCTGTCTTTGAGAGGACACCATTGCCTTTGGCCACGCCCACATAAACCAGCACGCTGATGATGTCAGACACCTCCATGTGCAGGTTAGCAGTGCCAAAGTCTTGCTCCTGAGAGGCTGCGACACCTGTCACATGAGTCACACATGTTCTCAGTGAGTGTTCTCTTAAAGGAACAGTTCACACAAAAATGGGAAAAATTCCAGTTGTTTTATGCTGTCAAAACACACATGACAACCAGTCACAAGACACGTGACAGACAGTTAAATTGACGGGATGTTAACATATTTGAATTTAGGAATGTTAGGAAAGAGTGAATTGGTATTACAAGTTGTGTGTGTTTGTGTGTGTTTCTTTATGTGACAAGTGGGTGTGTGTGTGTGCGTGCGTTTGTTTGTTTGTTTGTGTGAGTGTGTATTTGTGTGTGTGTGTGTGTGTGTGTGTATGTGTGTGTGTGTGTGCGTTTGTTTGTTTGTGTGAGTGTGTGTATGTGTGTGTGTGTGTGTGTGTGCGTTTGTTTGTTTGTGTGAGTGTGTATTTGTGTGTGTGTGTGTATGTGTGTGTGTGTGTGTACCGTAAGCGCAGCACAGGCGAGGGCCCAGGTCTGGCCGGACAAAGAAGGAGGGCAGATGAGAGGCCAGGTTGAGGTTTCCCTCAGGATCTGAGTACTCAGGCATTGGGAGATTCTTCATGAGGTCGTCATACCTGCACACACATCAGCACTGATTTAACACCCAACACACCTGTCTGGTTTCTGAGCCAACAAAACCTTGTTTGATCCATCTGCAGTTCATTTGTTCATTTGTCTAAAGTGCTCATGTCATGTCAGAATGCATCTGGAGCTGAAGGGGAACAGCATCATGTACTTACATTTGAAGTAAATATCATAAACAGACGAATCAATGATACTTGTGTACAGATGGAAAGGTCAGTCACGTGTTGTGAGAAATGTTAGTGTGATGAGAGGTTTATTTCAGGCACCTGGAGGGCATGAGAGCCATAAACTCCTCTCCTGACGGCCAGTCCTTCAGACGATACACAACACTCTCCCCGTCTTTAGATTTGGGCCGTTCTGTGAACATCATGAAGAGTGTCAATAAACCTACTGCAGTCAACAGGACGTACAGTCACTTCCATCAAAGCATCACTCACTCGTCAGGTCCTCAAAACCATCCCAGAATTCCTTGATGCCCGAGTTGGCCATCACTCCATCCTTACAGTTCAAGAGGTCTCCCTGATGGTCAGCAAACTCCTGGTTGAAGGACTCGGCTTTCCACAGACTGCTGTTGAGTTTCTTGTGTACTCCAGACACCAGCACGGGCTACACAAACACAACACACACAAGAGCTTCAGCTCATCACTTCAGCTCTAGTGTGCCCTCAGAAGTCTGCGTCTATTGATTCATTTCTCTGTGTTGTTTTGAGCTTCATGATAGTGTTTCTGTCAACTGTATTTAGACTTGTGCACATGATGACGTCTGACGAGCCATCGCTTTCATGAATGAATGTGTAATATAAAGTGTGTTTCTCTCTCTCCACATGTGTTGTGTTGTGTTATTTGTGTGGATGGATGATGTCATCAGACAGTGTTTCTCAGCAGGTGCAGGATTATCATGATTGAGTCACACACACATTCTTCTATATGACGAGACATATTTCATGTGCAGTGAACGACGACCTCTTTATAAAGGTCAGCAAGTGTTGACTGAACACCCTGAGAGGTCCAGGAGCAGAACAGATGGACGTACACACCTGAGCGTGTCTCCAGCACTCTCGGAAGAGTTTCCAGTTGTTGGTGTTGCGATGATCTTTCAGCCAGAGGAGTCTGTGCTCGTGGAGCCAGCAGTGAGGGATGTCTGGGTACACATCTGAACATTTCTTCTTCTCTGCTTTAACCTCGTCCACATGCTCCAGCTTCAGGTTCAGCTTACTGCCGCGGCCCGCCGGGATCTTGTTCTCCACCACAGACGCGATGATGTCGTCCAGGATGTTGGGCATGCTGCGGCCGCTCTTCACAATCTGACGGCATCAATAAAACAAGAAGATTCTTTGTCATTGTCAGTGATACAGTACAAGATCTGAACTTTGAGAGTTTCTTGTTTTCAGATATTTCAATGTGGTGGGGCAGTGTTTGGGAAACGCTTGAAAACACTAGTGAGGACAAAGAGTGTTTTGAAAACCAAAACTCTTCAGAAACACACTAGAAGGAAAACACACTAGTGTAGACAGAGAGCATCTTTAACTATAAGTTACCAAATGAACAGTCAATAATGACCCTACTGACGGAAACTAAATGGATCAAGTGATCAGTGATATCAGATTTTCTCTTGTCTTATACTGTAGTTTAAAATGTTTTCTAAAAGTGGTAGTTCAGTAGTTTCTGGTGTACACATGTTGTGGTCTGACCTGAGATGCAGTGGAGTAGACGGGTGCGAATGCGATGCCTGCATCTGTTGAGCCCATGCGCAGTTTTCCAGCGGTGGTGGTCAGAAGATCACGCAGGGTTGAGCCGGGCTCCAGAGGTGATGCTTTAGTGTGTAGAGACTCTAAAGCGTCTGTCTGCTCCTTCTCCTCTTTTATCTTCACCACACATGACTCCTTATTCTCTAAAGGACACAAACACAACACGTCACACATTTACAGAACATTCACTGGGAAATGAGGATGAAATGGTAAGATGACATGTTATTAGTGCTGTTGCGCAGTGTATAGCAATAATAATAATATAAAATAATAAAATATATTAGATTTATATAGCGCCTTACCCAGGCTCAAAGATGCTTTACAAGGGACACCAATTCAATCATCAATCATTTCAAAATAACAGATAAATAATAAATAAATGAACATTTAGACATTTACCCAATCTAAATACACAATGCAACAGATAGTATTTAATATGTTTGAGTGATATTCAGATTAAGAAAGACTGTCAAAGGAAGAATAGACATTATAACTGATAGTGCTGAGTGAAAAAGAATGTTTTGAGCTGTGATTTAAATTCACTTAAAGTGGTAGTTGTTCTGAGTGTTAAATTTGGGTGGTGTGACAGGAAAAAGCCCTGCCGCCCATTGAAGATAAACAGAACCTGGGCACACATAGAAGTTCAGAACTGGAAGACCGTAGTGATCGACAGAGAACATACGGAGAGAGTAGGTCGTAAGATAGGAAGATGCAAAGCCATTGAGTGCCGTGAAAGCGAACAGAAGAGTTTTGTATTTTGCAAGTTAACATTCTGCCAGCAGAATTGTGAATGTACTGCAACCGGCAGAAAGAGTGAGCTGCTAAACCAGAAACAAGTGCATTACAATAGTCAAAGTGTGACGTAATCAAGGCATGAACTAATGATTCTGCATCTTTTCTACTGATAAAAGGGCGAAGTTGCACAATTCGACGTAGCTGGAAAAAAACCACTGGGGAGTTTATGGATGTAGGCATATAAGGTCACTGAAGGGTCTAGTGTGATACCTAAATAACTAACAGTTGCCAATGGAAAAATAGAAGTAGCGTCAATGTTAAGGCCAAGATGGGGGACCGGTACTTAAAACTTCTGTTACCCAAGAAAATTAGACTGTAGCTTGGCTTTTAACTCACTGACACATGAAGATTATGAGGCCACCGAGTGGATAGAATCTGGCTGACAAGCATTACATATCTGGACGTCATCTGCATAACAGAGGTAATTAAAACAATGGTGGTGAATTATTTTGGCCAAGTGGATGAATGTAAATAATCAATAATAGCGGTCCGAAAACGGAACCCTGGGGAACACCCTGTTGGAATGGGACAGTGGGGAATTTTGAATTGTGCAAAGAGATGTAGAGCTGCAGTGAGATGTGAGGAAAACCAGGATAACGCAGAGCCTGAGATGCCAAACTCTCTGAGGCACGAAAGTAATATCTTATGAATGACAGTATCAAAAGCTGAGGTCGAGTAATAGAAGAAAAGTAAGACTAAATATCATTGACATCCTTTACAAGTGCAGTTTCGGTACTGTGCTGTGAGCGAAAATCAGACTGAGAAGTATCAAAAACACTCTTGTGGGCTAGAAATGACTGTAGCTGAGAGACGACAGTATAGGTTTATGTATTTGACAAACCACATATCTCAGCGAGCACTTTGTATGATAAACATCCCATAATCAAGTGCTTCATTCTGTGTTCTTACTTGTCTTCATCATAATGAAATGATCTGTGAGTTAATAACATACTGTGACACTGCCAGATAAACCAATGCATAGCAACCAGCCTGAATACCTTAGCAACCAGCTACAAAAAAAGCTAGCATCTTAAATGAGCTTGTTAAAGCACACATGCCGATAAAAATGAAAAGATATCATACAGACAAGTGTTAGTGTTGCTTAAAACACCACACACTCACACACACACACACACACACACACACACAGTGCGGTTGATCAGAGGACTGACGGTGTTTGAAGAGTTGACTGATGTTCACGTGAGCGAGCGCTTGAAGGTCTGGATAAACATGCGGTTAGGTGAGGTCTGTAACGTGAGGATTGTGGAATGCTGGCCATCTGTCAAACGCACTCACGCTTCAAGAGAAAAGAAAAGAAAAACCTGAGGGCGTACCCTTCTTTTCCTCGCGGGACTTCTGCTCTGCCAGGTCGGCCAGGAAGTGCAGGGGTGACTGCGACTCCGGCGGGGTGAACTTGATGTCGGCGCTGGTGTCGCTGGCCGGACTAGTCCCACCGTTAGCCTCCACCTTCACTGGAGAATTCTGCTGCCCTCCATCAGACTTACACACAGAGAACTTGTTGCTGTGATTCAGAACGTTCTGCAGAACCTGTGGAAAGAGAGAGCGTGTCAGAAACAGCTCAGCAGTTTGAGGAAAGACTGGATTGTGTTCAACATTCCACAGCAGAACAGAACACGAGCTTGTGTTCATACAGTCATCCCTCACACAACTCTGTCCAATGAAATATAATGATCCGCATCAACTCATGTTCATCGTCTGATTGGTCAGGAAGGATGGATTTATATCATTCAACAAAACACACCAACCAGTTACATTTAGTCAACAGATTTCATTGTTTAAATAAACACACACCTGTGAGACGCCATTGGTGGAGGGCAGTTTGTTGAGAAGAGCGTTCTGTTTCCCCGTACATGAGCAGTGGGATTTAATGCTGTACTTCTCCCTGAGCATGTGCATAGTGTTCAGCAGATCTGTCAGAACTAACACACACACTACACACATCAAACACTCGCTCACAAACACATCCCTGAAAGCATTTTGGCATTATGTTTCTGTCCGTACCAGTTCCAGGAATGATCTGTGTTGGCATCAGGTGCTTGTGATCGTGGGGTTGGCCCTTGACACACTTCAACCAGGCGTACAGCTCTTTGTCTGCAGAACACACACACACACAACGCTCAGAGAATGCTTGACATTTAAATAGGACACAGGAGCCGTCGCCGTGATGTGACGCCTCCAGAGGATCAGTTAATAACCTGGGGCTGGATCACAGAGAGGACCTTAATGACAACACGAAGCAGAGCTGTCAATCAAAGGACTGAGCTTCAGGACATCAGGCAAACGCACAGCTGGGGTTTATTCATAGACAAATATTTGCTCTCTGGAAATCATTGTCAGGGGCAGTTTATACTCGCGTAAGGACAGATTGATTTCCCAAACCTATAAAAGCTCAAAGTGTTCAGTGTGCGTGTGTCCAACACTTCATTTCAATCAATTCCGGATGATTCTGTCAATTGAAATGATATTATAAACCCGGAGAAGAAAACTAAGACACGATAAACCCTGTGATTAGTGTTCAGCATACAGAAGAAAGTGAGATGAAAGCGATCAGTACAGGAGTGAAGCGGCTGAATGTGATGATGACCACTGACCTTTGGAGCTCTTCTTCTCTTTGGCCTTGTAACAGTCCAAACACACCACAAATCCACACTTTTGGCAGACCCAGTGAATATTAAACAACGTGGCTTCACACGCATCACAGCTCTCTCTCACCCCGCTCACCGCTCGCTTCCACGCAATCTTGACTGCAGAGCAAAACAAACACAACATTCAGAACATGTCTGCATTTCATTCTGTGAATCACACTGTGATGATGATGATGATGATGACATCATCATCAGTATTGAGCTCTCATGTCCTTTCTGCTCGGTCAACTAACTGCACATTCTGATTTAAAATCATGTGTGTGTGTAGAATGTTCTCATGATCACACACCGTCTTTCTTGATCCACGTGGCCGCTGTGTTCTCCGTCATGACCAGCTGACAGAACTTGTCACCGATGTAGCTGAGGATGTATTTGGAGGTGTCCAGATCCAGAGTGTTTTCTTCATAAGTATCTGAAGCCCAGAGACTGAGAGCCTCTTCATCATACTGATCTGGAGACGAGAAGCCATCGATCCGGATCACTCCGTTCTTACTGTAAGAGAGGCTGGAGAGAGAGAGAGAGAAAGAGAGAGAAAGAGAGCAGTTTAGACTTTAATATCATGAGATGTGACAACATAATGAGTGTTTACACACACACACACGCCTGTACACACCGCCGGAAGTGATAGAAGCGACAGAAGACGGGCGAGTGAGCAGGCTCTTCTCCTTTCTTTGTGCGGATGGCTCGACACTCTCGACACTTCTGTAAGTTTGATCCGATCTCTGAACACGAGTCATCCTGCAGGAAGGATTCACCCGTCTGCTTTAACTTCTTCACCTTCCTCCAGTCCTTCAGCACTGAGCGTGGAATACCATCTGAACATACAGACAGAACACACATCACTTCACCTCACAAAAAACACATTTGCTCAAGTTTAACATGACATCATTCAATGAAAGAGAGAAAGTTCTGCAGGGGTTGAAGTTGAAATCACAGCCAATGACTACAGACCTGAAGCTCAATAATGAATCTCATCCAGAATAAACCTTTGTGTTCACAATAATTGTCTGTTCACTGTGCATATTCATTAACAAACACACATGTATATATTTAGGAATAGTTTGCATGTACTATATGTTTTTTTTATATATATATATATTTTTAATTAGACGGCTCGTTGGAATGCTCGATTCTGATTGGCCAGCAGTCACGACATTTGCATGTTGTTAGTCCTAAATAACAACCTCTAAAAACTAATAACACCTGGTATCCTGGACGCAGGAAAAATACATTTTGGCAGGTATTTTTCTGACAATTTAAATATAAATATGTCTTTTCATGACATATATGACATTATATTTACAAATGATTAAACCAAATTGCACATTCATGACATCTGAATGTCGTTTCTTACCTCAAAACCAAAACTTAACTTGTACTGCAGGTCTGAATTCGGTAAAAATTAGCTAATAAAAGATTTCAAACTCACATTCATGTCCAGTGTTTTTCTCATGTGGCAAGTAGCCGTATAATAAGTGAGATAATGTACAAGCAGCCGGCTGTTATCCATCAATAAGCCCCTTCAGTGTGACACATATGTGATACAGTGTGACATAATTCTGCAATAACAACCGGCTGCCTGTACATTATCACTTACATATGTATGTATTTCTTTATTTATACAACAATTCTTTCTGGTTCTTGAATCTGATGAGAGCCATGTAACATTCCATCAATATCACCACGGGAACCGCTTCACCATTTATATCACTCCCTCAATAAACTAAGTCAGACTTATGAAACTAAATAAAACACACAATTCACAGCTGTAACAGTAGGTGGCGATATGAATCTGAACAAGTTGGTTGTGACGCGCCACATAAACAGAGAGAGAGAGAGAGAGAGAGTAAACAAGCACATGTTCACATTAAAAATAATGGAAAGTGTGGTGGTGAAATGAGATTAACAGATTGTCGGTGGCTTGACTTTTATAGTCTCTGTTTCTGTCATTCAAACACGTCCAGACTCGTTATTTCTCACTAAAAGCTTCACTGAAGCATCACTGTGCATGTTTTAAAAGACGGTTAGGAATTAGTAAGGGAGGTTTGTTTAACTGTAATGCTGTGATGGAATTCGTGGTGGAAGAAAGTGGTCCCCAATTCACTTAAAAAAACCAGTGGGTTTAAAGGACCTCTGATGTTGTTTCTGATACACACTTGTGCCATTGAAATGTTGTATAAATACAATATCGCTCTTGTAGTTGTGTGACAGAGCTCTATATCAGCAGCTGTGTCCTGTACTCGACCTGGTGTCTCTGACCTGACCACAGTCAAGCTGACTCTTCTACAGGTGTGATGTTGCATTAGTGCGTGTATGTGTTTATTAAATCATATTATAAATATATTATAATACACAGTCAGGCATATATTACTATAAACACAAATGTTTACTCTGGATGCCATTAATGGTAGAACAGCCCTTACCCTGAGGCATTTAATTAGAAAGTCACTCTATTTTGCTACACAGTAACCATCAGAAAAGTGGTAAAAGCATTGCGTTAACAACACAAGGTTGTGTGTTGGATCTCAGGGGATTGCACATACCTATGTATAAATGTATAGGATAAAGCAATGCAACTTGTTTTGGATAAAAAACGCCTGCTTAAAGCATAAAAGTAATGCTTCTGTATAAACATGAACAATCCAAAAGTCTAAGACAGCTGCCCTCCAGATGTTTCTCCACGTCATCCAACAGAAATTTCTCCAAAACACTGCAAACCTTCCAATGACCCAAAAGTCAACATGAAGTAGAATTCAGAACTCATTAGACTTCCATAACGTCACACATTTGAGTGAAACACAATATTTAACCCAAGAAAAGACTTGATATTATAGAGTAGAGACTGAATGATAAAAGTGCTGAGCTGAAAGAGTGCACATCACCATCATCACATGGTGTAGGGATGGGTACTGAGAACGGGTACTTATTTTGGGGCGATACCAGTGTATGGATAAGCTTCATGACCAACAATACTGTTATCGATACTTGCGTTGTATTATCTCTGTGTAATCGTCTGCCTGTCATTTTCCATCCGAATGGCCAAAGTTTGCTTGTGGTGTGTGTGATATCTAGGGCCATATGATTTCTGTGATGTATTTGTAATCTGATCGTGTTTATTAGTGAAAGAGGAGCATGATTGAGCTTGTGCAGCTTTCAGCGTCTGCGTTTCACAATGAAGAAGCTTCCGTCAAACACCCCTTTGCGGCACCCCGTCAAAATAAAAGTCTTTTATTTGAGAACAAGTTATAACATTGTTTTTAATAATTCGGCCAGGGAGTAAACTTACTTACTTTAGAAAATTTAAGTGAACGTGCAAGCAAAATTATTAAAAAATAGAACAAATATTAAAAAAATATGACTAAAAAAATACTACTCAAAATTATGTAGACCTAAAACCAGAAAGAAAAAAAGAAATATGGTCGAGCAGCCAAATAACCATTGTGATGTAAAGTAAACATGTTGAATGACATTATGATGTGCTCCTGTGAACATGCCGAGTGCCGTCAGTGGTATGCTAAGGAACACATACACGTTTTGTTATGTGGCATTTTCTGTTTGCTTAGAAGCATTTGTTGAAACGTTTAACATCTTTTCACATCATGTGTTTTTGCATCAAATTATAGAGCGTAGTACTGATAACAGTATTGATAAGTATCGGTATTGATAAGCAGTATCGATAACATCTTACCCATACCCATTCCTCTCATGGTGTATCCAAGTAGAAGTCATTCTAACATTACCAGCTATTTACTGTCATTATATTTATTACATCAGCTATAAATGACATTCAGTTACAGTGATAACTGTTAACAATGTCTGACTGGTCAATAAATTCAGACCCAGGGGCCCAACTCTCTGAAGAGAACATGTGTTTGATTACAGATAACAAAGGAACACTTTTTTTTGCAGTGAAGGATATAAAAGAAGTAAACAGGGTCAATTCTGAATTCATCTAAAAGGAAGAGTATGAGAGAGCAGCTCCTATTCACCTCCTGCAAACATGATGAAATGTATTTTTATTGGGACTTACTGGTGCTGGCCATCTTAAGTTTGGTTTTTTCCTTGGCACTCCGGAAGATACAGTTCGTCTTCACCTCGTCGTCGTCCTTCTCATTGTCTCCCTTTCTCTTCTGCATGTCGTTCTGCTTCTTTTTGTAGGTGGGTTTGGGTTGCCGTTTAGTCCTCTGCTCAAGCTTACTCTCGCTTGAGTCTGAATCATCTCCGCTCTCCGAGGCCGATTCGTACGAACGCTTGGGCACGCGGCGTGTCTTTCTGTCCTCGGGTGACAGCTTGTCCTCTTGTCCTTTGCCATCTTTGCTCAAGTCCACATCAGCGGAAGCAGATCCTGCGATCAGGCTAACGGTGCATGGCTTTATTAGCTCTGAAATGGCATTGGTGCCTTTCTCAGATTTGTTGGTGTTTTTGTCCTCCTCAGAGTGCCGTGTGAGCCAGGCTTTCTTCAGCTTGTGGTAGTTTTGTTGGCACACCTGAGCTGGCAGTCCGTTGGGTAGGGGGCTGGCTTTGCTGGCAGGGCTCCCTTGCGTAGTGTTGTCCTGGATAATGGTGGGCGAGTCCTGAGAGGATCGGACACTACCGCTCTCGCTCTCTGAGGCGCTGCTGGAGCCGACGGAATGAGCCGCAGCCAGAGCTGCTTTGGCCTTCTTCAAGTGAACAAAGTTCCTGGAGTAGGCCTGCGCGGAGGCGACAGTAGGTGAAGTGGTTCTGGAGCCGCCCTCCTGTGACTCAGTGGTGATGGGAGTTTTAGACACGGAGCTCTCCGGTCTGATGCTACTGCTGGTGCCAGAGACAGGGAAGGACAGCTCTTCTCCTCTACTATGATTCTCCAGGCTAAACCCGCTAGCGATGGCGGAAGTGCTTTCGTCACTCACTAAATGAACCACAGGCAGTGGTGAGATGCAAACACTACTCTGTGTTACTCGCATAAAGTTTTTCTTGTAATGATCACTGGCGTCCTCCAGGTTTGTGTTGGGTTGGATGACTCTCCCAGATTCCCAGCTCTCCACCACTGCCTGAGGCCGGCCGCAAAACATTCTGCCACTGGGCAACTCTTTGGTGCTCATCTTGGGACCTGGCGAGCCGTCGTACATTATGCAAGTAGAAGGTCGGACGATAACAGATGCCATGGCTACCTGCGGCTTGATTTGGCTGTTCTCTGACTGTCGAATCATTTTATCGTGGCTCTTCGGTTCTCCTCCGGTCCTCCAGGCCTCCAGCTCGGCTCTGCTCTTCTCATCTCTCAGCTCTGGGAGCAGGGTGGGCGGCTTCTGTTGCTCTGACACCTTCCCGGCCGAGCTGACGGGTTGTATGGGGGTGAGCGTAGGTGGGGAAAGACGGCCGTAGGCTACTTCCTTGCGGTCAGGTGTCTGTTGGGTGGGCGGGTGAAACACGGGAGCTCGACGCAGGGCCGGCATTCCCTTGGGTTGAGCAGACGGAGAGATGGCCGGGCTACAGCGCTCGGTGAACGTCACCACTGAGGTGCTGAGTGAGTGCACGGGTGACTGTTGACTGAGCTGCTCTGTGATCTTACCCATCAGCCCCTCTGCCTCTGGCTGGTGTTTAATGAGCGGGGGAGGCTTTGACAGGGACTTGCTGTGAGTTGAGCTGTAAGTGCTCAGAGACAAGGGGCTGGACGCCGGGGGCAAGTAAGAATCTTTGGATGAGTAAAGTCGCGGCGGCTCGTTCACGACGCTGTTAGACAGTGTTGTGAAGTAGTTGGTTTGAGGAAGGGACTGGGACACCGAGTGTTTGTACTTGTACAGATCCGAGTGCTCCACCTCTTTCTCGTGGCTTTCAGACTGTGAGGTAATGCGAGAGTAATGCTCACGCTCAGATTCCCCGGTGCGGTTCTTGGAGGTGTAGGGGGCCACCTCTTTACTCTCCTTCAGGATGAGACGGTTCTCTTCTTTGTATTTGCTGTTGCGGTCAGACTCTTGAGGCATGGGTGATGATGATGGTGGTTGTTGTTTGCTGTGGGGGGAGTCCATGTAGAGACGGTGCAGTTCTTTATTGGTGGGCGTCCGGCTGCGGTCCGGCTCTTGCTTCAGGTGGCTGGTGGCCAGGCCACGCATCGGATTCACAAACACATTCTTCTCCCGCTCTCTGAAGAGACAACACACACAGTTAGAAGTGTAAAAACATGATTAAGATAATCACAGTAACAACCTTCATGAATAAGCTGCATGTGTTGTTTATGTAGACGTCTAGACAGGACCAGACCACTATCCCAAGTGTTTTAGTGAATTAAAGATTAAAGCTGTTAAAGATGTAAAGCGGACATTTACTGATCTTTCTTCAGTGTGTTCTTTCTCAGATATAAGACGAAGGAGATATTCAGATATATGAGAACTGTCATTGAATGAGCGTACAGTGTTCCTATCACATGGCATTTGATCCAGCTCAGGTCTCATGGTATTTCACAGCTAGCCAAACTTCATGTACCTGCAAAACTGTGAGAATGAACTAAGTTTGCGTGTGTGTGTGTGTGTGTGTGTGTGTGTGCGCTCACTCTTTGTGGAGTTCTCCTGGGGTTTTGGAGAGCGGTGGGCTGGAGTGTGAGTTCATCTTGATGGGTCGATAGGGTTCAGCACTGGCTGGTCTGCAAGGTACATGGCTCAAAATGCCCATGCTGTCTGCGGAGGATACAGGGGAGGGCTGGTGTAACCACGGGCTGGGGTTGTTCTGCAAAAATACAAACAGAAGGTCACAATGCACAGTTCCCACAGTAAGAGGCAAATCAAAAAATCATGTAATCACTGATACCCTGGAAACAGGGAGAAAGACATCTGTCTCTCCTCTAAAACGACTTTCTGCGAACAGCCATGATTTGCTCTCGGCTGCACACATCCGTCTGTACTCTATATCAGCTCAAGACAAACATAAACGATGACTAATAACAGACAGGTTAACACTTACCCTGCGCAGGCTGGAGTCTGTATTGACAGCATTTTCCGGATGAACCCACTTGTACCCGGGCGGGTAGGAGTGGGCACCGTTGGGGTACTGCCAGATGATGGGGTAGAGTCCCAGCTGGTTGTAGGACGAGCCTCCGTGCGTCTGCGCCAGCAGTGATGAGGGCGACAGCTGCTGCTGGAGGAACTGCTGCTGCTGGTGGGGATGATGGTGGGCCAGGGTCAGGTGTCCGAGCCCAGAGTCCAGCCGAGGGTGACCGCTCAGGATGGAGCCTGGTGGAATATTGGGCAGAACACTGGGCAGCAGGTGTGGGTGGTGCACTGGATGACCGATGGATGAAGAAGGGAGGAGATGGGACGGGTGGTGCGAGCTGGGCGTCAGACACGTGCCGTGAGAAGAAGTGTGAAGAGAATGGAGGTGGGGATGAAGGTAAGTCATATGGTTGTTTTCCGACTCCGGCCGAACCAAGGCAGGGTCTCTGTAAATGGTAAAATGCTCGTTTTTTTCAACCACAAGCTGGCTTTTAGCAGATTCGGACAGCGTGCCCCGTGGGGGTACAGGTTTGAAACTGGAGCGAGGTATGTCCTGTTCGAGTTTGACTGCAGAGCGACCTGCGGTGAGAAGGTTATCAGGGTGACGCAGTTTGTGTTTGGACACCTCAGGGGATATATTTGGTTTGGGCTTGGAGGACTCGAGAACGCTGTGAGCTTTTGACTTGACGATGTCAGGTGAGAGAGTGAACTTGGGCTTGAGGATGTCGGGGGATGAGTTGGATTTGGGTTTGGGTAAGTCAGGGGAGGGACTGAGTTTATGAGGTTTTCTGATGTCTTCTGTTAGCAAGGCATTTTTAATGACCATAGATGCGTACTGCTTCTGGAGCTTCCCTCTCTCACCCAGAGCTGCTGACTCGCTCACTGACGTCACTGGCCGAATGATCTCCGAGTGGGCGAATTCCATTTTGCCGGTAATGCCGAGGGAGTTCTGCTGTCTGGACTCGGGGCCAAACACTTCACCTTTTTGGGATGCCAGCAGGGCCGATACGGCCTCCGAGCTCTCTCTGGAACTGGGTGCCGTGTTGGTGTCCTCTGTGATATCAATCACACATTTGGGCGTAAGCGTCAGAGGCGTCCCCGGTCCGTAATGGTCCTTGGGGAGGGTTTTCACAGTGCTCTTCATTTCCACAATGCAGCTTTGGACCTCGGTCAGCCCTGAGCCCTGGTTCTGCGTGCAGGAGGAGTCCTGAGGGGGCAGCGGAGATCTCCGCTCACTGTCTGCCCGCTGAGCCATTTCCACAGACACAAGTTTACCGCTTTTCTCTGTCACCTGCATCTCGTCCCAAGGAGACAGTCTGGGGCTTACACTCAACATATCCACTGGCCGGGAGCCTTGGGATTTCTCCTCGTCTTCTGGAGCTTTGCAAGTGTTTTTGCATCTGAGCTCGTTCTCTGAACTCTGCTCTGAGGACGAGTCAACGCTCCGTTTGTTGGAAATCTCAGAGTCGCTCTCCGACAGGTCTGACGCTTCTGTTTTAAGTCGTTTGAGCCCACTCTTCTTGTCCTCCTCATCTGCCTTTCTCCTCTTGTTTGTCTTGCTTTTGTTTTTAGAAGAATCTAGAAGGACAGAGGGAAGAGCAATGTTAGAGAAAGACCGAAGCAAAACATCAGTCGACGGCAGACAATTCCAAGCAAGCCGAATGCATGAGAAACCCAGATCAGGATGATGTCATCTTGTTCATGTGTTAAGCTGATTGAATCTTAAGTGCTGCATTAGAAGTGTGATGGATGGGCCCTTGCTTGAATTTATGAACACTTAAAACCTCCATTTGGCTGCTGTGCCTGCACTCAACTCATCTCTCAAACACTGGACTGCAAGAATTATGACAGAAAGAGTTAAATTATCCATCCAGATGACCATCCGGCCACTGATCTCAAATATACAACACAGGCCTGAACCAAACCTCCAGTAATGACTTCTGTGTGACATGAGTCTATCACATCTCTTTTTGTTTAACAGCATTGGCTGCCTGTTAAATACAGAATTGATATTTTTTTTGCTTTTTGTATATACATTTCTTCATAATCAGGCTCCACCGTACCTATCTGAGTTACTGCATCCATTTACTCAGTCACGAGCGCTCAGATCCGCTGACTCTGGCTTACTGAAAGTTCCCAGTCCATATCAGAACGGCCTCAACCTGATCTATTTTCAAGTCTACTCTTCAGACACATTTCTTCTCTTTGGCATTTAATATTCTTTGACCGGGTGTGCGATGATGAAACTTGTCCATTTTATTGACCTGGTTTGTATTGCATACCCTGTACAGCACTTTGGACGACTTTTGTTGTTTTAAAAGTGCTTGACGAATAAACTTGGCATTGAGTTGTATGCAATCTTTCTGAATTCCTCTGAATATGAATACGAGATGGCTGCTCTGTTGCTCATGAAAATCTCAAGATGACCGAAATACACAGACATGCTACACATACAGTATACCTGCTTCTCTCATCCTGTCATGAGCTACAAGTGCAAGAATCATCATCATATCCTCACTGAGGAAGAAGAGAACTTTACGAGAGAATCAGCCCTGTTCTGGGGATTATTTTGCAGAAACATTAACATGTTTGTTCTGTCATCATCAAAAGGTCTTCGCTTTACTGTTAGCCTTTGTGCCGAGTTGGTTTTGTTTAACAGTCAGAATAATGATTCAGTGTTCAGAAAAAGGTTTTGACCTCTGAGTGCCGTGATTCACTAAAATGCATCTTCAAACTCACAACATTTAGAATTGTCCCTAACCTCACGGTCAAGACCAAAGGTGCCAGTGAATTCTACACATCCAGATGAAACTGATGAGCGGGACACACTTTAAACTGCTCAGGGTTCCCAGCATCAAGAATACCGAAGTGTTTACCTCCACCGTCTGTTTTTTCATCTTTGATCTTCTCGTCGTCTGGAACGCTGCTGTCGGAGCCTTTTCGCCGCGAAGAGCGTGAGCCGCGCTGTTGACCCGGTGACGGCTGCTGCTGGTGTTGCTGGGATACCTGCGGCGGTGCATGCTGGGATTGCTGCTGTTGAGAGGTCTGTTTTGGGGCGGAGCCGGGCGAATTCATGACGGGTCTGGGGCTGTTGGCTTGGGCGCGCGTGTAATGACCCTGTAAAGAATCAGCAGTGCATACACAAACAGAAGCGTGAGCGGCCTCGACACGCACATGTACTCCACACAGAGAATGAGAGAATGCTTTTACAACCACCACCAATACCAATGCCAGCAGCGACTGCACTACTCGCGTCTGTAAAACATGTGGTCACAGAGCTAGGCTTAAAAGAAGAGTTCCTATGGCTCTTTCAGCCCAAACCCTCTGAATTCATGCAAGCCGAGCGTGTGGATGGAGATTGAAGCATTAACTGAACGTATCGAGACATCTTTCATCATAAACAGGGATATGCAGGTGATATAAAGCAGCTCTAGATCTACGGAGAGAGGGGAGAGGGGGTGCGGCCCGGTACCTGAGTGATTCCTGTCGAGCCGCTCGGTCTCCCTCCTGTGGTCTGCTTGCATATCCCCAATAAATGTTTAAAAAAGGGAAACAGAGAAGACAAGAAAACAAAAAAAGGTGGAACAGAGAAGTCTGGTTAATGATGAAGGGAGCAATGATATATCTCTAGGATTCTTTAAAAAAAAACAGCACATAGGAACTTTAC
Organism: Triplophysa tibetana; assembly: GCA_008369825.1. Classification (NCBI taxonomy): domain Eukaryota; kingdom Metazoa; phylum Chordata; class Actinopteri; order Cypriniformes; family Nemacheilidae; genus Triplophysa; species Triplophysa tibetana. The sequence goes on from CM017893.1 coordinate 22,237,172, forward strand.
TTTAAAGCTGGCTACAGACACAGACGTCCAGCCACACGAGCACACACACACGGCTACACACACACATACGATCAGATGGCATGATGTACACGTTCACTCACATGGGCTGCGTTGCTGTTCTGACTGGAGCGAGACCTGCGTCGAGACGTGATGCCGATGTTCTCTCCTTTTAGTAATGAATGTACCACGTCATCGAGAAAGGTCATCTGCACCATAGAGGGGTCAACGTTCTGAGGCTCTAGTACCTGCGACACACGAGAGGACACGACAGTCACTGTACCGCTGCACTGTAAAGCACAGTCACAAACCACAACAACGGGTCTTACCTGGTCGTTCATGACAACCATAGTGCGACTGAAAAGATCGTGATGGGTGATGATGCCCGTGAACCACTGCGTGGCTGAATCCTGCCTGTAGACTCGTACACGATAGCCATTCAATGAATAGGGACCTTGAGAAAACACAAAGACAGGTGAATGAACACACATCACACTGCTCATGTTCTCAATAATCACACCAGAACACTAGTGTTTGCTGTCACTGAATCACTGATGTGGATTCAGATTCTCAGTCGATTCATTTAAATGTGATATGACACCAAACAGCTTTAAACTTCTGTATGCTCTCACATCATTGTTACGGTCATCATCATCTCTATATGTGTGCCAAGAATTCACATATAAGGCTTGATTCACATTTCGCGCCTTTTCCGCGCACATACTCGTTATTTTAAATGTAGACGCGCGACAGGTGTGCTCAGATAGGGGGACACACATTTTTGTAGACGCGTCGGCGCCATATCCAGATGGAAATAGTTCAACTTTTTGGAGTGCCGCAGTCATTTGAAGAGAGAAAGCGCAGCGGCTTGCGTTTTCTGCACAATTTTAGACACGAAATGTGAATCAGGATTAAGACATCTTTTGAGTGACATCTTTGTTTGATGAGGGACTGACCTGATACATCTTTACTGTCACTGTGTTCACAACATTTGTCTCTCTCTTTCATCGTTCTCTCTCTCTGTCTTTCTCTCTCTGTCTTTGTCTTTCTCTCTCTCTCTCTCTCTCTCTCTCTCTCTCTCTCTCTCTCTCTCTCTCTCTCTCTCTCTCTCTTTCTTTCTCTCTCTCTCTCTTTCTCTCTTTCTCTCTCTCTGTCTTTCTCTCTCTGTCTTTGTCTTTCTCTCTCTCTCTCTCTCTCTCTCTCTCTCTCTCTCTCTCTTTCTTTCTCTCTCTCTTTCTCTCTCTCTGTCTTTCTCTCTCTCTCTTTCTCTCTCTCTCTCTTTCTCTCTCTCTGTCTTTCTCTCTCTTTCTCTCTCTCTGTCTCTCTCTCTCTCTCTCTCTCTCTCTCTCTCTCTCTCTGTCTTTCTCTCTCTCTCTCTCTCTCTCTCTCTCTCTCTCAAGATTCAAGATTCAAGATTCAAAGGAGCTTTATTGGAATGATAAAAGAAAATTTATCATGCCAATATGTTTGTGTGTGTTGTTCTGTCAGTGTTGTTTTGTGTTGTGCTGCTTGTTCTTTGCTCGTGGCAGGACTTGACATATCTTGAGCAGGTTTGAGCTTCTTAAGTTTTCTCCCAGTATGTATGAGATCTTGTCCTTTTGTTGAAACTGGTCAAAGTCTTTGTGTAAGTTTGTAAACTGGGGGAAGAATGTTTCTCTGATGTGTGTGTAGTTGGGACAGGAGAGGAGAAAGTGCAGCTCTGTTTCCACTTGATTGTGTGTGCAGTGTGGACACAGTCGCTCTTCTCTCGGTGTCCATGTGTGTCTGTGTCTGCCCGTCTCTACAGTGAGCTGCTGATCACTGAGTCTGTACATGCTCAACACTTTTCTTAGTTTAGGATCTGATACGCTTGTGAGGTATTCTGACACTTTATATTCTCTCTTTAGTGACAGATAGCATTCCAGTTTACTTTGCTGAGCTGTTGCTTCTGTCCAGTGTTGGAGATATTTCTCTTTTTGTCTTTTGATCATTTGGTTTAGTCTGGCTGGGGTTTGGGGTTGTCTTGGGCATGTTTGGGGTTGTAGAGTTAGTTGTGAGATCAGTTGGATGAAGGGGTTTCTCTCTGGGCTCAGCTCTTGAAGTCTTAAGGCTTTGTGATGGAGTGTGTCTGTGTCGCTGTTCTTAAGGTGCGTGTAGAATTTTTAAGCTCTTTTTTGTATTTTAATGATTAGAGGATACAGTCCTAATTCTGCTCTGCAGGCGTTGTTTGGAGTTTTTCTCTGTACCCGTAGAATGTTTTTACACATTTCTGTTTGCAGAATCTCTATTGGGTGTTTGTCCCATCTGCTGAACTCTTGGTTGGCGAGAGGACCCCAAACCTCACTTCCATACAGCGCCATCGGTTCTATGATTGATTGTATTATTTTCAGCCAGATTACGGTTGGGATGTCAATTTTGATATTCTTTTTGATTGCGTAAAAGGCTTCGTGCCTTGTCTCTCAGGTCATTTACAGCCTTGTTTAAGTTTCCGGTGTTACTTATGTTTATACCAAGATATGTGTAGTTCTTGGTGTGTTCTAGGGGCACGTTGTTTAGTTTGAAACGGTTATGTTGGTTTTGGCTACTGGGCTTTTTTTGGAATATCATGACTCGAGTCTTTTTAAGGTTAACCGATAGGGCCCAGGTTTGGCAGAAAGTGTGCAGGGCGTCCAGATGTTGCTGAAGACCCTCTTTTGTGGGTGACAGCAGCACCAGATCGTCTGCAAACAGGAGGCATTTCACTTCGGTGTCTTGTAAGGTCGGACCAGGTGCTGGTGACTGTTCTAGAGCTCCAGATAATTCATTCATGTAAATGTTAAATAAAGTAGGACTTAGACTACAGCCCTCTCTCACTGTCTCTCTATCTCTCTCATTCAAAGTTTATTTTCTCTCTCTGTGCTCTGTTTCTCTACCGAAACCTTTGGCTTTCAGCTACTTTCCATTCTGTCTTCCCTTGACAAATGCCCACTAATTGTGGGTCTGGAATTTTGTTGTGAACTTTGTAAACAAGACATTGTGGTGGTGCCAAGACCACCACAACACACTGTGTACCTCCTTTACAAACCACATCAGTGCTCACATTTGCTTCCATAATGTGATCTTCTGCTAAGCAAATCAGAATACTCACCAGTGAAACAAACTGAATTTATTCATTGAAAACCAAAAGGATTTCTTTGATAGGTGACTGAAGTGACACAATATAGTCACGTCTGAGAGCATCTAGACATAAAGCAAACATTTCTTGCTATTATCAATGTCATTTGTACTCCTTTAGCTACTCGGCTCATTTCTAAATAGTAATCTAATATAAAAAGATATTTTGCTTACTGCTTAATATTACAGCAATAAGCCCCAAGAAGCAGTGGGTTACAGTGTATTTTATAACAGCTAAGGGCGTTGAGGGATGACGCGTAGCGGAGTTATGGTATTGATGTTTAGGTAATGGTTGTATTTTATAACGGCTTAGAACTTGGCACAGCCAATCAGAAGGACCAGAACAAAGAGAAAGAGTGTGGGGTCAGATGTGTTCATCACCATCAGATGACAGAGAATGTTTTCATTGGTTTACAGAAGATCAGCTGAGATGTGATGGTCTTACCTTGCATAAAAATTTCCTGAACCTTCTGGTCTTTGACCCAGGCTTTGACTTCTTCATGAAGCTGTGGGCAGTCTCTGAGAACAGGGCTTAAACTGTCCAACTCATCCTACAGACAAACAACAAAACATCAGCGTGTTATTTCACAAACAATCGAGACGTCATGTCATGTGGTCAGATCTCCTCCTTTGATCCAAGTGATAAGAAACGGATGAATGCAGAGAGAGAGAGAGAGAGAGAGAGAGAGATTCAATGTTTATCAGATCACATAAGTATTTACAGTATGATAACTTTATATTTCACCCTCATTATTTATGCTCGTGGTTGTTAATGATGTCCAGCTTGTCAATGTGTGTTGTGTTGGTTTTCAGATGAGCATGTTTTTAAAACAACAGTTGTGCTTATCTTAGCAGACATCACTACATGAAACATTTACTAAAGCTCACAAACCACTGACAGTACACGTGTGTCAAAACATCAAACAGAGACAAACACGTCTGACAGCAGAGCTCATATTCAAAGCGATTGAGTCCACTGATGCAGGAAACCTCTCTCACCTCCACACACACACTTCACAGGAGCCCAGCGGCGCGTGCACACGTGTGTGTGTGTGTGTGTGTGTGTGTGAGGGATATCCGACCAGCACTTCCATTAATTGTTGATGGTGATGAGGAGAGAGAGAGAGAGAGAGAGAGAGAGGGTGGAGCTCATTTACACGATCACACAGCAGGTCTCATACACACATGAACTGAGCTCTGAAAATATCACACACTAAAATACGACCTGTGCAGCAGTGCTTATTAGCATATGCATTACATCATCGCATCGTATTTGCATTTACTCCATAAACGTTTACATACAGTACTGTACAGTATTTTAATATTTAACGCAACTAAATGCGCAGTAAAGCCATTTTCAATTACATATTTTCCACAGACATAAATAAATAAAATTGTAGGCTAGGCTACGCGTCTGTCTGGGTAACAAGCTGTGTGCATATGTACAAACAACCTATATTCATGTTGCGCTTTTCTGTCAAAAAAGTATGTCATCACTGCAACACTGCCTCTGTGTGTGCGTTTGTGTGACGCGGGTTCTGATGGAGCGTGTGAGGGACAGATGCATGCATGAAACAAAGCCACATTTACTTAACGTAAACTCATGCGCTTCAGGGGGCTGCGATTAGATGACAGATGTGGGTAATATCATCTCTCGGGGTGTGATCACTGCTGTTAGATCGGTGCAGCAGTCCAGAAACGGGACATCCCTGTTGAAAAAACTGCATATGGTGGTTTGGTATGTGTTGATGCTGGTTTGTGCTGGTCTGTAGCTGGTTTAAGCTGGTCAAACCAGCATCAAAACATACCAAACCCACATATGCAGTTTTTTAGTACGGGACAAATCAAGCAGGCTCAATACACGGGATGTCCCGGCTAATACGAGACGGTTGGAATCCATACAGCTATTGGTAATTATATTTAGATGAGAACAAGGCTTTGCTTTTCAGTGTAATAGCATGCAGTGAGGAACAGTGCACAATACAACCAGAAGAAAAAAATGAATTTCAAATCATTCAGATCAGTGATATTGTTGCATGTCTGAAATAAACTGCAGTATTCCTCTATACCTAACAAACACCACACACACGCGCACACACTCACACACACACTCGCACTCGCACACACACACACACACACACACACACACACTCACTCACTCACTCACTCACTCACTCACTCACACACACACACACACACACTCACACACACACACTCACGCACACACTCACACACACACTCACACGCACACACGCACAAGCACTCACACACACTCACTCACACTCACACACACACTCACACACACACTCACTCACTCACTCACTCACTCACTCACTCACTCACTCACTCACACACACACTCACTCACACTCACACACTCACTCACTCACACACACACTCACTCACACTCACACACTCACGCACACACTCACACACACACTCACACACTCACTCACTCACACACACACTCACTCACACTCACACACTCACACACACGCTCACACGCACACACGCACAAGCACTCACACGCACACACACACAAACACACACTCGCACACACACACACACACTCGCACACACACACACACACACACACACACACACACACGCACTCACACACACACACACACACACACTCACACATACACACACACACACACACACACACTCACACACACACACACACTCACACACACACACACACACACACACACACTCACACACACACACTCACACACACACACTCACACACACATCAGGCTGTCATCCATCACTTTAACAGCATTTAACAGCAATATGTTCCAGGATTTTCCACATGGCGCTGCGGTGGAAGACATTGAGAACACAGGGAGGTGCTCAGTGCTGGGGAATAGGAAAGTGCTTCCAGATCCAAACTCTGACCCAGATAAAACAAGCTTCCTTCCCCCTTCTCTCTCTCTCTTGCTCTCTCTCTCTCTTTCTGTCTCTCTCTCTCTCGTACCGGAGCCTGGGAATAGAGCTGGGCGTGGTGCTCGCGACTGTTTCTGAAAACATCTCATGACTCGTCTATCTGTCGTCTATCTCGTCATTACTGCTCACTGGATCTCATGCTTCCCAAACATCTTGTTTCTTGAGTTGTGTGTCTGACTCCTCATGAGGGTCACATCACCTCTGCAGCATAAATAAATCTAGAAAGCTCCAGTTATAATGTGTAAAGTAATGAGACACGGATGAAGATGTGCTGCTGAAGTCCACACTGAACACAAAGAGACTGCAAAACACAATCCCATGTCTGATGTCTCATTTATCTGCCCAACATCCACACTGTAGTTCTAATTCATCACATTCATTTCTCATCATGTGGTGTTAGTTGTCAGTGGGTGAGGACACACATCTAGAAAAGAAACACAAGATAACCTCTAGCGCGTGTTTATGAGCTCTGTCTCATCAGAAATATGAAGGTGATAGTGAACACGTCCAGTTGTCAGGAGTGTGATGCTCAGGCTGTTACTGTACGTGTGTAAAATGAACAATGTGTTCATTAGGAATGAATGAAGTGCCATTATGCTCTCGCTCCACATGACTGAGTGCTCCTATTAGCATTCCACTGCTTCCTTCACTCGTCTCGTCTCGCCGCACCTCTCTCTCTCTCTCTCTCTCTCTTTCTCTCTCTGTGTGTCTCTCTCTCTCTCTCTCTCTCTGTGTGCGTCTCTCTCTCTCTCTCTGTGTGCGTATCTCTCTCTCTCTCTCTCTGTGTGGGTGTGAACACAAAGGCCAGACGTGTTCATCTCCGCTGTTCTAAAGTCGTCGTGTCCTCTGGAGATTCACTGTCCTCTGAGCTCAGCACACGTGTGTCACAGCATTATAACTCCACTCACAACACAGATCATGAGGTTTTTACTTCACTCACACATCCGACGTGATCACATATTATCTCAAATACACGCTGACAACCACCTCAAACATTCTGCTTCATGCCCTTTTGTCTAAGCGTGTTCTTTAATGGAGCGGTGCAGAGATGACGTGTTTCTGTAGTGCCGCAGATTGAAATGCATTTATCCCGTGGACAGATCGCGAAAATATAAAATCTGTATTAACCAAACCTTCATGATGTTTACATTTTTTGTCAGTCAAGATCATCTTTACAGAGTAACGCAACATTTGTTATTTTTTAAGGCTAACTTTAAACTGCAGAAGTAAAAAGCTAACACGATGCTATAACAGACTACACTTATGGTCGCTCGATATCAACCTCAAGACCACCAATCCTCCCACAACTATTCTTGGTTAAAATTACGTTCCCTCTCCGTGTATGAATAGCCAACAATATTTTTTAGATTTGTGCCCGTGACGTAATGACATCTAATGACCAAAGGATGTAACTAGCAACTTGTTAACAACACAACAAAAGAGACGCATCAAAGAAAAAGGGACACTTCACCCAACAATGAAAATTCTGTCTTCATTTACTCACCCTCAGATTGTTACAAACATGTATAGATGTCTTTGTTCTTATGAACACAAAGGAAGATATCTATAAGAAGGTCAGAACAAAACAGATTTTGCCCCACATTGACTGCCATAGTAGTGAAAATAAATACTATGGGAGTCAATGAGGATGAGATCTGTTTGCTCTCTTACATTCTTACAAATAACTTCCTTTGTGTTCAGCAGAGCAAATAAATGAATACAGATTTGGAACAATCTGAGGGTAAATGATGACAGAATTTTCATTTTGGGGTAAAGTGTCCCTTTAAAAAAAACAAGTGCTGGTCATAACAGGTGTTTTATGTCATAGATTAAAACGTGTAAATCTTAAACAGTTTTGTTAACCACAGACCTTATTTCTAGCGATTTACCAAAAACCCTCTAAATAAACCCACAGTCTTTGGGTTGATGGAAGCGGAAGTGCTGAAATGCTAACTGACTTCTGAGGTTTGCACAGAAAAATCTCTGCGGTCCTCAGACGTGTTGCAGATACATCTGTCTAATTTGATTTCTTATTGTGTGTCTGAGGATCAGATCGGCCTGCTCACACCTCAATGTGGTTCAGATGCTGCTTCAAACATACTCTGAGCGGTAATGATCAGACATTAAAAGAGCGTGTCGTTTGGATGCTGTTGCCATGGCAGCGTGGGGATCTGACACAATGCTTGCATCAGTCAGAGGTGTAAACAGCGAGCGGAGACGGAATGTTCTTTCCAGCTCTCTTCAAAATGTTTTTAGCCAGATGACGCAATGGCAGGATGAATCATTTTGCTGAGAGTTGGAATGACATGAAGTAAGACACCATGAAAGCATTAATGCTGATACGTTATAACAGCGGCGTGAATATCACAGCAATTAAACACCGCCTTCAGTGAGAGAACAGAGAAAGAGCGCAGTGACAAGTCAAAGATTCTGTGGAGGAGCAGACGTCGTGAGCGCTTCTGTTGCCATGGCAATACTACATATGTGACGTGTGTGAAATAAAGCTTGGTGCCGGGGTGATGAAACGTATGTAGCGTTTAGGCATGAGGTCATTTATAAAGTGCAGGTACAGAGAGTCATTCTATACATTATCCATTACATCACGATTCTAGAAGATATGGCATCTTGTTTACAGACGTGCATGCTGAACACAGCGACTGCACATGAGTGTGTGTGTGTGAGTGTGTGAGTGTGTGAGTGAGTGTGTGAGTGTGAGTGTGTGAGTGTGACCATAAACAAGAGTTTGTTTCATCATCACACTGAGTTCAAAGGTCAAATTCTCCCTCCTCCATCCCAAGGGTAAATAAATGAGAATGCAGTATGTGAATGTGTCCTGCGGTGATATACATCCTGACAGGCTTTTTTCAGTCTCTCTGCTCTCCCACACAGAGACTGGATTGTTAGGATTATGCCAAACAGATTCCTGAGCTCCGAGCCGTCCTCCACCCATCCCTGCATCAGGAGAGAAGACAGAGCTGAACTTCAGCGAGCAAACAGCACGGTTCCCAAACACTTCACAGGTCAAACTTCGGCCATTTTACAGGGGGGGTGTTTCCAGTTCCACAATGACAAGTGTGTTGTAATGTATGGGAATCACAGAGTCAGATGTGGCTTTTGAGGAACATTCTGTGGCAGATGACAGATGCCCTGAGGAAGCAGGAGAAAGAAATACCTGTCTGTTTCCTCTCAACATGTGCAACCCTTTGTGTGTTAGATGTTAGTGTGTGTCTGTTTCTGTCCTACAGCTCCATATCAAAAACAGAACAAAATATACACAAACCAAAAATAAACAACTACCATTCAACCGCTTCAACAATATCTGATTCAGCAGATCAATCTTGTCTTGATGCATGCTGGGATTGCTCAAATCAACATGTGAAGACCGTTGCAATACTGCTGTAGATTCACGATCAAGTGAGATGAAATGCATAAGATGTCAAAAAAAGTCTAAATATCCCACTATAATGTCCATCATATCAGCAACTGTAACAATAATGCTGGATTGTGTTATATAAACATAACAACAGTGTTTCATTCATTCTGACTTCTTCACAGTGTTAAATGTGCTGGTTTCTCATTCTTAACATGGTCAATGTTGTGTTCCGTGAGAATTTACATGTGTATTTTCTCTTGTTTTTCTAGTTTAGCGCTATCTGCCTGCCTCCGTAACTATAGTCATGTAGTACCGGCTCACGGGATGTATCCTGAAGTCTTTCACGCAAGCGGCAGTGGTAGCAGCAGACTGCGAGCGCTCTCAGTCTTCCGTTTCTAGAGCGATCTCTTTTTCTTTACTCCTCTTTGCTAAGCAACGTCTGTGAGTACTTCTTATCATTTAATATTAAGGTAGTCTCTATTTTGTTCCTGGTAAAGTGGTGGGTAAGTTAGCTTCATGCCTATTACTGCCGATTGTTTATCAGCTCGATTGCATCTAACGACGTTGATTAGCTGTGTTGTTTTTGACACTTGTATTTGTATTCAATATCAATATGTAACATTATCTCTTCTGTATTGTATTGCAGTTTCACAATAATCTCAGTAAACTTTATGGAAATTAATCATCCGCTTCCTGGAGTTTTTTGGGAGTGTTTAAACTGATTGGAGCACAGTCCATGAAAGTCAACTTGACAAAAAACAGTTGGACAAATCACATATTATTTCTGCGCTCGAAACTGATAGATGGAGCGGTCACGGCGCAAACTATCAGGGATGAAACAACATTATGGATATCGTGTTATGGCACTAGCAAAGTTGTCTCAATATTACCTATTACCCTACCTTTGTTACCTTATTCATAAAAGGGACCCGTCTTATATTATAACTGATACCTCTAAGCAACAGTTATGATTAGAGGATAAAGAACATAGCAAGCTTATGGCACGTTTACAAGTCAGCATTTGTCATTTTAAATATTGCAATAAATATGGTACCGTGGACTTTATACCGACGTATTATCGTAAAGTCAGAACTAAAGACTCTTGAAATGTCCTCAGCTGAAATTCTTTCTTTCTTGGTTCTTCAGGCAGAAATTACCAAGCAATCCCAACACTTCTCTAAACTAGATCAGTCTGGATCACATACTGAAAAAGGGAATGATGTAAGATCACATGTAAACAGTAAACCTCAACTGCTGTCACGAAAACAACAAAAAAATCAACTCACTATTCAATATGTGAGGAACACCCACCACAGACAGTAGTGATGCGTAAGGTCCGTTTGAGGTAGAGAGAGAGAGAGAGAGAGAGAGA
>CM017893.1:22248093-22255593 GCA_008369825.1 Triplophysa tibetana
TTAGATTAGATTCAACTTTATTGTCATTACACATATACAAGTACAGTGTAACGAAATGTAGTTTAGGTCTAACCAGAAGTGCAATTAGCAAGTGCAGATATACAGTGTGAATAAATACAGAATACAATATTAGGAAAATACTATACAAATGTTGTATGAAAATATGACAGTCGGTATGTACTATGAACAATATATACAGAAGGCTATATACTGTGAACATTAATGTACAGGTGGTTATGAACAGATAACAATATAGACAATACAATAGTGCAAGTGACTTGAGTGTGCAATAGTTACAGACATTAGCTATTAAAGGTACAGTGCAGTACATGAGTTAATGCAGTTGTTGAAGTTATAGTGCAATACATGAGTAGATGCAGATAATACAGTTACAGTGTATTAGATGAGTTAGTGCAGTTATTGAAGTTACAGTGCAGTATATGCGTTAATGCGGTTATTAAGGTTACAGTGCAGTAGATGAGTTAATGCAGTTATTGAAGTTACAGTGCAATAGATGAGTAGATGCAGTTAGTTATGCAATAAATGCAATAGATGAGTTACAGTGCAGTAGATGAGTTATTCAGTTATGGAAGTAGTTTATTAGTGCAAATGAGCATTCAGTGTAATATTCCTGGTGTGCAAGTGAGCAGTATAGAGTGGAAATGATGCTATGTGTGTGTAAACAGTCCGGTAGAGCAGATAACATGAAGTACTGGTGTGTACAGTTCAGTCATGGATGCAGCCCTGTTATGCAATGTAAACAATGTAGTAGCAGCATTAAAGTTAAAGTTATGAGGGTTAGTGGAATCAGTGGGGAGCAGAGTTCAATAATGAAACAGCTCTGGGAAAAAAGCTGTTTCCTAGTCTGCTGGTTCTTGTCCGGAGGCACCTGAAGCGCCTACCGGAAGGCAGGAGAGTAAACAGTCTATGAGCGGGGTGAGAGGAGTCCTTGAGAATGCTGCGAGCTCGACGCAGACAGCGTTTCCCCTGGATGTCCTCAATGGAAGGGAGTGTAGTCCCTGTGATGCGCTTGGCTGTTTTCACCACCCGCTGCAGTGCCTTGCGCTCAGCAACAGAACAGTTCCCGTACCAGACTGTGACACAGTTGGTCAGGATGCTCTCTATCGTGCAGCGATAGAAGTTCACCAGGATAGTTGAAGACAGTTGGTTCTTCTTCAGTGTCCTCAGAAAGAAGAGACGCTGGTGAGCCTTCTTGACCAGGCATGAGGTGTTGGTGGTCCAGGACAGGTCCTCCGAAATATGGGTCCCCAGGAACTTAAAACTGGAAACACGTTCAACAGCCATCCCGTTAATGTGGATGGGGTCGTGTGTGCCTCCTTTCGCCTTCCTGAAGTCCACGATGATCTCCTTTGTCTTGGAGGTGTTAAGGAGCAGGTTGTTGTCTGAGCACCATGTGGCCAGGTGCCGTACCTCCTCCCTGTAAGCAGTCTCATCGTTGTTGCTGATGAGACCAATCACTGTTGTATCGTCTGCGAACTTGATGAAGGAGTTAGATCCATTCACAGGCCTGCAGTCGAGTGTGAAAAGGGAGTAGAGAAAGGGGCTCAGTACGCAGCCCTGTGGTACACCAGTGTTGAGGGTGATGGTGGTGGAGCAGATGTGGCCTAACCTAACAAGCTGAGGCCTGTTCGTCAAGAAATCCATAATCCAGTTGCAGGTTGAGTTGTTAATGCCTAGGTTTCCAAGTTTGCTGATTAGCTTGGAAGGGATGACGGTATTGAATGCAGAGCTGAAGTCTACAAACAGCATGCGTGCATAAGTGTCCTTATTATCCAGATGTGTGAGCACGGAGTGCAGCGCCATTGACACTGCATCATCTACGCTCCTATTGCTGCGGTAGGCAAATTGGTATGGGTCCAGTGTGGATGGTAGAGAGTCTTTTAGGTGTGACAAGACCAGCCGCTCGAAGCACTTCATAACAATGGGTGTGAGTGCTACAGGGCGGTAGTCGTTCAGGCATGTCGGGCTGGAATGTTTTGGAATGGGAACAATGGAGGTGGATTTGAAACATGCTGGAACAACTGCTTGGGCGAGGGACAGGTTGAAGATATCCGTGAAGACCCCAGCGAGCTGCTCCGCACATGCCCGGAGTACGCGACCAGGGATGCCATCAGGGCCAGCAGCCTTACGTGCGTTTATCCGGCTTAGTGCAGTGTAAACATCTGTGGAGTTAAGTGTGATGATTGGGTGGTCAGTAAAAGGTGTGAGCCTGGTGGCGGGTTCCTTATTGTCTCTCTCAAAGCGTGCATAAAAGTCATTAAGCTCGTTCAGAAAGGCAGCATCTGTGGCTATGGGGATGGAGTGGTTGGGTTTGTAGTCACTAATGGCCTGGATGCCCTGCCACATGCGTCGAGGGTCAGAGTTGGTAAAATGCTCCTCTAGCTTCAACTTGTAGCAGTGCTTGGCCTTTCTGATGCCCCTCTTCAGATTTGCCCTGGAAGTACTATAGGCCTGTGCATCACCTGATCTGAAGGCGGTGTTGCGTGCTTTCAACAGGAGGCGCACTTCCTTGTTCATCCATGGCTTCTGATTAGGGTATATGGTGATCTGCTTCTGAGTTGTGACACTATCAATGGTGGTATTGATGTAGTCCAATACAGAAGAGGTGTAGCTGTCTATGTCCGTGTGAGAGCCACTGGTTGCCTGAGAAGCAAACATACTCCAGTCTGTGCGTAGAAACCTTTCCTGGAGTGTGAAGTCTGCCCCCGCAGGCCACACCTTGATGGTCTTCACTGATGGCTTCACACGATTAATGAGAGGTGAGTACTTGGGGGTGAGGAACAAAGAAAGGTGATCAGATTGACCCAGGTGGGGGAGGGGTGTCGCGGCGTAAGCTTCAGCCATGTTTGTGTAGACATGATCCAAAGTTTTGTTTCCTCTTGTGTGGCAGGAAACATGCTGATGAAATTTAGGGAGCACTGTCTTTAAGTTAGAGTGATTAAAATCTCCCGCAACAATAAATGCAGCCTCCGGGTGAGCAGTCTGTTGTTTACTGATGGCTGCATGAAGTTCTTTCATAGCAAGCTTGGCATCAGCATCCGGTGGAATATAAGCTGCCGTTATAATGGTGGAAGTGAATTCCCGTGGCAGATAAAACGGTCTACATTTAACCATGAGAAACTCAAGGTTAGCCGAGCAGTGTCTCCCGACAATAACAGAGTTCGTGCACCAAGCTTTATTGACATAAATGCACAGTCCACCTCCTCTTGTCTTACCGGATTCCTCTGCCGTTCTATCCGCCCGGTGTGTGTTGTAGCCCGCTAACTCAATAGCGTTGTCCGGTATGCCGCTGTGTAGCCATGTTTCCGTGAAGATTATGACATTGCAGTTTAAAAGTCTTTTGTTGTTGATGATGCGGAGTCGAATCTCATCCATTTTGTTCACTAATGATCGTACATTAGCAAGGAAAATGCTGGGTAAAGAGAGCCCGTGTGGTGTTAGCTTTAGCTTAGCTCTTAGCCCTCCGCGCGTTCCCCGCCTTTGTTTACGATCTCGACGCCGCCGACGAGCACTTCCGCCCGGCCGTGTGGGGTGCGTAGCATCGGATGTTTTGATGATCTCAGGGACGAGTTGAATGTTGCTGATATAACTTCCGGGAATGCGCAAACCGATATCCAAAAGCTCCTGCCGGGTGTACGATGTGAAGGCACAACTGTTCTGTACGAACAGGCCCGAGATGAGCAAGAAAAACACTATATAATTGCTAAAACTGGAGAGACGCTGAGCCTCGCGATGTTCACGCGCCGCCATCTTGGTCAAAACCCACCATTTCAACTTCTATCAATAGAGTTCAGACAGACACGACTGCGTCTACAACACAATCACAACGAGCAGCAGAAAGAGTTCTTACACCATTAAACACTGTTACAGATCTGAGGTCAGATGATCTCTGCTCGTGTGAAACACTAGCTGTGGATTTACACAACAGAAATAAACACAACACACAACACACAGACTCATATCATCATCTATATAAATAAAACCTCATCAAAGATTTCTAAAGCGCTTACAGTTGTGATTATTAAAACTGCAGGATAAAGAATTCAAGTGTTATTGTGTCAAATGACTTTTCTGGAAGCATCCGCAGTGTTCGTGTCTGTGTTTGTTTCTCCTTTCCAGCGTTCAGAGAGTTGAATCAAGGCAACAGTCACACGAGCTGTTTCTAGGACAGATAAATATAGCAACAGCACATCCCATCCACATCTCTTAAAGGAAAAGCACGCTTTGTTGTTGTAACAAACACACAGATCTGTGGAACAAGTTAATCTGATGCAGCTGCAATGAGAACTGTAGAAAGAGACGAAACATCTGATGTTATTTCTCCTCCTCTGAAGAGCTCTGCAGGTGTTTCTACACAAACACTCACTGGTGATTTCTGAACGCAAGCGTGTGATGAAACATCTGATGACACACAACCATTCATCTGTTCAAAGACAACATCATATTATCTCCACTACTACAACTGCTGCATTGAGCCGCATACGGCCGTAAACCAGATCTAACACCCCTCGCGCACACACACACACACACACACACACACACACACACACAAACAAAGACACTTCCTTCTGCAATCACAAGTGGGTCACATCTGTCACTTGTCATCGGGGAGTTTCCTCTCATCACCGTCATGCTGCCAAACAAACAGCACAATAATTGCTGCTCATCTCTAGAAAACAGAAGACACCTGAGCAGATCCACACACACACACGTGAGAGCATCCCGCCGCACACAAAGCATCGTCCGGCCGGCCTGTAAATATTTGATAAGATGGAGTGCACTGGAATGTGCAGACGCTTCATGCATAGCTAAGTGTGCTGGAGTCTGAGCTGTCAATCATCTCAGGACGAGGCTATCTGATGAAGGTCACTTCCACATGATGTGTGCGGGGGATCCCTGCCGTCAACTAGAAAACACCTAGAGATGAACCTGAGATGTCATTGACAGTCTCATCAACTGTTGCGCACTACACGGCCTGACAGCTCATGTACTGACATCACGGGTTGAATGACAGCAGTGCTCTAAACAGAGCTTTGGACAACCAAGGTGCACGTCACATTACACAATGAAAGAAGTCACACGTGAGTGTACAACAGTTGATTCTTCCGGCTGCCAAATATCACGTTTGAGCAGCGCTATCACAGTCTAGATACTGAAAATTCTGGTGCATCATTGACTTCCATAGTAGAAAGAATGGCAGTCAATGGTGCACAGAATTGTTTGCTTTCCTAAATCCCCCAAAACATCTTTAGTGTTCAACAGAACAACAAATATATACAATATCTTAGATACCATTCAGATAAGTAAATATAGCAATAGAAAGTAAAGTCTTTTGGCAAGTGTTAACTTTGATTTGACACCAGAAAACATTTGGTGAAGTTTTCATTCCTTTCGGGTGGGTTTTGAGGGGTCATTGGGGTGGAAATATGTCTTGGACCTGGCAACCCTGTGTGTATGTGTTACAGCCTCACTGCAGAACTATACAAACCTTGAGATGGAGCAGAAGGTTGTGACACCTGGTGAAATCAAGCTGCTATACTTTGTGTGTACGTGCGTGCGTGCATGTGTGTGTGTGTGCGCGCTGATCCAGAAACAGAGCTTTACATTCCTTCTGCCAGTCTGAGAAAAGCCAGACTCATGAGAAGTCACCCCACACTGCAGACAGAATCACATCTCAACAGAACAAACACTACTCTCACACTTACACACACAAAGTTCATAAATGAATAGACTCAATAAAAAGGAAGATTCTCTCATCATTTATTCACATGTTTCAAACCCACAACACTCAATTACAACTAACTTCCAGAAGCTTTGAGACAAATAAAGAATATAAATGAAAGAGATTTCAGAAACGGCGATAAAGTGATGTTCATCTCTAAGTTTACCACTTTATGTCCCTTCACATGGTGAACATACAAAAACTTCTGATGGGCAATTCCAGCGTTATGGACTTGACATAAAAATGCTCAGAGAATAAATTTGTAACGATTATATTGAACCATCTGTTTATATTTTATTGAACCCTTGTTGAACTGGTCTAAACATCAAAAAATGTCACTCTATGAAAAAGAATCTATCTAAAAAAAGAGAAATAAACATGCCTTACGGATGTGACAAAAAAAGGACTTTTTTGGTTTTTGGGAGACGATAAACTTTGTAGGATTTCTGTGAAATAAAATGCACAATCCTGAAGCAATAAGACCCAATGAATGGAGAAGTGATGACTCTTTATAGAACATCAAATAGTTTCTTTATATTTATTTTCATGTGTCCATTTATGAGGAATATGAAGCGTTATGGACGTGATGATCCTGAAAATGTCTCTTTTCCTGAAGAGAGATCTCACATATGTATTTGAAACACCAAATGTTCAAATCTGTGCTGTTTCCAGTTAAAATAGTAAATTTTCAGTCGGATACTCAAACAAATCTACTGGAAGACTTTCATTAAGTAGAACAGAATATACTGCGATATCGTTTCTCATATGTTTTCTGGTGTTGACAGTGTGATGGCACGTAAGCTCACTCTCTCTCTCTCTATCCCTTTCTCTCTCTGTCTTTCTCTCTTTCTCTCTGTCTGTCTCTCTTTCTCTCTGTCTCTCTCTCTCTCTCTCTCCGTCTCTCTCTATCTCTCTCTCTCTCGCTCTCTCTCGCTCTCTCTCTCTCTCTCTCTCTCTCTCTCTTTCTCTCTCCGTCTCTCTCTATCTCTCTCTCTCTCGCTCTCTCTCGCTCTCTCTCTCTCTCTCTCTCTCTCTCTCTCTCTCCGTCTCTCTCTATCTCTCTCTCTCTCGCGCTCTCTCTCTCTCTCTCTCTCCTTCTCTCTCTCTCTCTGTCTCTCTCTCTTTCCCTCTCTCTCGCTCTTGGACTTGAGACATAATTAGAAACAGTCACACTATGCACAGTGCTGCATTGAAGGAGCCGTTTGCTAAATGGGTCACAGTGTAACCGTGCCCTTCTTTCCTCAAACACACACACACACTATTTCAGGCAGTACACTTGTCAGTGGATCAAGAACACTGAACAACATAATCCGCTTACTCTCCTTTCCTAAAGACATCTCCTCCCACCTCAGAAGACGACCCCTGCTCCAACAGCCACATCATCTATTCTATCCTCATCTGGAGAATGTGGGGCTTTCCACACAGTCTGACACCCGCAGCCGTCCGGCCCGCTCACATCTCATCCACAACACTGATTTATGAACCGTACAACAGGACGAATCCTGTGCGACGGTGACTCACGCTTCTGCCGCTCTGTGTCTATGCGGTCAGGTCCATCTGTGGCGGTCGCACGCCAAAAAGAGACGCGGTTATAGAGATAACATCCAGAGCTCTGAAAGGCAGTTTAGCAGCTGAAGACACAATAACAGCACTGACTGACTCACTGACTCCACCACACATACAGATGGCTGATAAACATCCTGTTAGAACACAACACGTAACACATCCACCTCGACGCCTGCTCACTGAGCGCTCTT